>BLSH010403021.1:276250-288851 GCA_018402905.1 Glandirana rugosa | reverse complement strand
GAAGAATATAAATTGGCCAAAAACGGTGAAAAAAAATGTTTTTTTATATTTTTTTTTTGGATTTGTATTTTAGGAAAAAGTAAGAAATTTGGGTTTTTTTGCAAAATTGTCGCTCTTCTTTTGTTTATAGCGGCGATCAGAAATGACGCAGCGGTGATCAAATACCACCAAAAGAAAGCTCTGTTTGTGGGAAAAAAAGGACGCAAATTTTGTTTGGGTACAACGTCGCACGACCGCGCAATTGTCAGTTAAAGCGACGCAGCGCCGAATCGCAAAAAGGGCTCCGGTCCTAAAGCTGGAAATCCTTCCGGGGCTGAAGTGGTTAAAGTATTTTTTTAAATAACAAACATGCTATACTTACCTGCTCTGTGTAATGGTTTTGCACAGAGCAGCCCTGATTCCCCTCTTCTGGGGTCAACACGTCTGGCTCCTCCTGCCTTCAGAGTGCCCCAATATCAAGCTGCAAAGTATAGTATAGAAATACCCTATAGCAAAGTAAAAAAAAAAAACTTCTACCTTTGGAACCTCTCACTTCCTGCCCATGACTACATGTTCCATGACGCATTGCTCCTCACACATTCACAAGTTCTCAGGCACTTACTGAGCATTTACGGACAGTGTACTGAGCTGTATGTGTGCTGCACTGTGTCTTCTGACATGTATGGATGGTGTACTGAGCTGTATGTGTGCTGCACTGTATTTCTTGATATGTAAACAAATAATGCATTCTGTACACAGGCCAACTAATCAGCTGGCCGATTATTCGATTATGAAAATAGTTGGCACCTATTTTAATAATCGATTAGTTGTCGATTAATCGATTAGTTGTTTCGGCCCTAGTGCTAAACAGGTAAATGACACAAATTGTAACAAAGTGCACACGCACAGTCATAAAATGCTGATGAGCTGCTGATATGAAAAAGTCCTGTAAACTGCAGCGAAAAAATTGAGCCTCACATCAGTGGGCGTGAATAAATAGTGCATCAAACAGTGTGCTTAATTAATTTAACTCCATTTTGGAAAATCTAGTGCAGTCCCAACATAAACAAAGCAGGTATCGTCACATCACATGACTTCATTGTTCCCTGTTGAAGTCATGTGATGTGACAATACGCGCCGGAATTCGTCCACTAGCATGCCGGAAGTGACGCGGTAGGACGAGCTCGCAGCTCGTAGATTTTTGCACTATTTTTAATGTGAATGTATATTATTGAGAGCTTAATAAATAGCATTTTTATTATAAACGATATCACACTATTTTGGGCATTCCTTTCCTTCCCCTTCTTATCCTGCATGGGAGCGCTATATGAGGAGTTTGTAGGATACAGCCACCTTTGATTCAAGATTGATATCCAAATGACCAATATTCACCATTAGACATTGCTGGAGACGGAGCAGCATCTAGGAGTGACCAGGAGGAGTTGTGTTGTGGGTCTGTGTACCCACATATGCTGTTACCCCACAGCACTAAGGTGAGAGGCAACCCTACACATAGGTGTTTGCACTGCGGAAGAAGTGACACCTTCGCCGTTTTTACTTATACTGATTAGCATAAGAAGGTTTTTTTCTCACTCATCTGCTTTGTTTATGTTGGGACTGCAATAGATTTTCCAAAATGGAGTTATTCTGACTCCAACTGTTGTAATAGTGACTTATCCCTTGCTGAGACCTCTATGCCTGGCCTGTATAAGCAGGTATAATCACTGCGGACAGTCTTTATCAGATAGCTTCAACTCACCAGACACCGATTCTTCCATAAGCGTAGATTTATTTTAAATAGCAGGTACAACAGACAACAAATGTGGCAGATGGTTGAAAGATGATATCTGCAGGTCAAAACATGGTTATGTGTTCCAGGATGCGAGTAGATTGTGTGTGGCCTAGACATGTGTGGCCATCTTCTCCCTTATGAGACAGAGTTAACTAGGCACAGGAAAGGGAAGTACAACACAGAGTGAACCAGGGAGAGGAAATTACCTCAGAAGATGGGAGGGAACACACTTAGAAAACAGAATAGGATAATGCAATATCCCAAACAACCACAAGATGGCAGTATAATGACCAATTATAAAAACATTACTATAACTGCATAGCATTATATTCACATGACAGTACATGTAACAGCACACTCCCTGCCTGATATTGTAAAGACCACTATGTTATATCATAACGGTAGTTATGCAATGCAAATAAACTTTGGTGCAATTTGCAGTTTTCTTGAAGACCTGAAAGACAAAAAACATGCATATATATATGCAACAATAATAACTTCAATAAGGCATCAAGAAGTGTTGCTTAAAGTTCAAAGCATTTGCTTGTGGAAGAAACTGGATCCAACAAACCCAGGTAAGCAAGTTCAGTCTTCCAAAGGCAAGAGTAGAACAAGTTATGTGATGGGTCTGAGGAAAGTCTTTACAGTTTCTTGTCTGGCAACTTTCACTTGTATCTTACATACCATAACATCAACACTAGGGATGGTCTTTACAATGAGCCCCATGGGCCATTCAATTATTTTGGCTTGCTGGTCTTTGAGGAGAACAAGGTCTCCAACTTGGAGGTTAGGGTTCAGATCAGTGGCAAAGGTCTTGACCTCAGGACAAATCTCTGGATCATTGTCAGAATCTAGAAGATTGAAGACCTCAGGTGTAGTTTCTTCTGTATGATCCAGCAGAAGTTCAGGTCCTGTTAGCCAAGAAGAATTTGCAGACACTTGCAGACATTGGTCTGGTGGCATGATCTGCAGGATTATGTTCCGAAGGAACATGATGCCAGTGTTCAGGCCTTGAGGATTTTCTGATTCTTTCTACACGGTTGCTGACATAGACATAGAAACGTTTTGTCCGATTGTATATGTAGCCCAAAACAACTTTGCTGTATGTGGAGAATTTGATGTCATCTATTTGAATGTCTAGCTCACACAATATAAAATCTGCAATTTCTATGGCTAGTACAGTCCCACAAAGTTCAAGCCTGGGAATTGTGTGCTCAGGCTTAGGCGCTAACTTAGCTTTGACAAACAGAAACCCTACACGGGTTTGATTGTGAGAGTCTCTAACCTTGAGGTAGGCAACAGCTGCTATGGCCTCAGTGGATGCATCTGAGAAGATGTGAATCTCTCTTCTCTGACTTGCAGCAAGGGAAGCTGAAGTGTAGCAGCGTGGTACATCAATTCCATCTAAGGCATGTAGCGATTGTTTCCCGGACTTCCACTTTGAATATTTGTCTGTTGGTAGCGGAGCATCCCAATCTTGAATAGTCTCTGATAATTGCCTTAATAAGGATTTACCATGTATGGTGATGGGAGCCGCGAATCCCAGTGGATTGTATAGACTGTTCACCACTGAAAGGACACCACGTTTGGTGAATGGCTTGTCTGCAGGGTTGACTTGAAAGCCAAAAGATGTCTTTAAATAAATTCCACCATAAGCCCAGACTTCTCTAAACAGGAGGCATGTCCATTCCCAGATTTAAATTTTTAAATCATGTGGCATGATCACCAGGCCGAAAGGCTTTCATCACAGCAGCACTGTTTGAGGCAGTCTTATGAAGTCTGAGGTTGGCCTCAGAAAGCATCCCTTGAGTCCTTTGGAGCAGGTTTATGGCTTCTTCATCTGTGGGTAAGGATTTGAGTCTGTCATCCACGTGGAAGTCTCTTTCAATGCAGTGTTGAGCATCTGCACCATACTCTTTTTCACCATCAAGAGAAGTCCTTTGTGGACCATATGTTGCTACAGCAGACAAGGGGCTGTTTCCGAATACATGTACTTTCATGCGGAATTCAATCAATATGTCATTGTCACGATGCCACAGAAACCTTAGGAAGTTCCTATGGTCTTCTCATACTACAAAGCAATGGAACATTTGTTCAATGCCAGCAGTTAAGGCGACTGGCTCTCTTCTGAACCTTATAAGTACTCCTACAAGGTTGTTGGTTAGGTTAGGACCAGTAAGAAGAACATCATTCAGATGCATGCCCATTTCTTAGCACGAGTCTTGAAGGAGTTGATCTCAGATGGCTTGCACAGTCTATTCAAGCATACATCACCTATATTACCCAGCCTAGATCAAGTCTTTGTGCATATGGAGCGCCGTCAGATCCGTTGCACTGCTGGCGCACTTTATGTACTCTGAGAATGTCTCTTCCCAGCAAGACTGAGATTTCAGCATCCATGTCCATTGGAGGAATATCAGTAACCAGGTACCTTAAGTGGGGATGGTGATACGCTGCTTCTGGAGTAGGAATTTCTTCAGTTGTCTGGTATTTCGCCACACTCAACTAATGTTGCCAAGGGTATGCCCTTCTTTGCCTTCATATGAGAGACCATGAACCCATCGGCCCTTCTACCAGAGGTTTCTACAAGACAAGAACAGGTGTTGAGAGCATATGGTGTTGCATGTCCCTTTATGCCAAAGATCTCAAAGAATTTAGGCTTGACCAGGGATCTGTTGCTCTGCTCATCTATTATGGCATATATCCTGGTAGCTTTCTCAGGTTGATCCTTTGGATATATTTTGACTAGACATACCTTGGCACAGCATTTGTGGCTTGATCCTTCACCACAGACCTCAGTACATGAAGAAGAGATGTTTGTAATGGCTGGAGCATGGCTTTGTTGTTCCCCGCCATGATTTGATGCAGGGTTCAATGTAGATGGCTGTGGTGGGTTGTCTGGAAGTGGAGCAGGATGCATAGCTATAACATGTTTTTCACTACTGCATTCTGTGCACTTGATGGCAACTTTACAGTTTTTAGAAAAATGGTCATAGGAAGCACAGCACCTATAGCATATTCCAAGTTTCTCAAGAATCTCCCTGCATTCTTGGATAGTCTTTGCCCTAAGCCCACAACATTTCTTTAGAGGGTGAGTTTTTTTGTGAATAGGGCACTGACGATTACGTTCTTTATCTCTATCACCCGAATCACTCTGGTGAGCGGGAGAGGACACGGGAGGTGAGATGTCTGTCTTTTTTGCAGATATTGCTCTATACAAGTCTCTATGTTTAGCTGCTTTATCATACCTTGATGATGATGATGCAGGCAAGTTAGACTCACTGAAGCTGAAATCATTTCTTGTCCAGGCTTGTTCACTGATGAACCTGCAAAAATGTGATAATGGAGGAAAGGATACGTTATAGTCTCTTTTATATCTTGAGCCCTGCTGTGCCCATTTCTCTTTTAGGTGGTATGGCAGCTTAGACACCACCGGATTCACACCATGGCCGGTGTCCAGGTAGCTCAGCCCAAGTAGAAAAGGGTCTGCCTTTGCCAAGTCTAGCTCCATGAGGAGGTCACTCAGTTCTTGGAGCTTGCAATTTTCCTTGTTTTCCTATTTGGAAAGTTTTGCAGTCTTTTGAATAGAGCACTTTCTATGGCTTCAGAGCTACCATAGGTTTGTTCAAGTTTTGCCCATGCAGCAGCAAGACCTTCATCTGGGTAAGCAACATGCACTGCTCTCAGTCTTTTAACACGATATGCAGATTCTGGCCCCAGCCACTTTCTGAGCTAATCAAGTTCCTCCTTGGCAGTAAGGTTGAGATCAGTAATAGAAGCTTTGAAGGTTGATCTCCAAGCTCTATAGTTCTCTGGATAGTCGTCGGACCTTGAGAGCCTAATGTTAAAGAGCTTGCGGTGGATCATATATCTGGCGAAGTCAGACAGGTCTGATTTCTTGCTCTTTGGTGCCAAAGTAACTTGTGGGACCCCTTAGGTGTGAAAGTTCTCTGGTGAGTAAGGATAAGATGATGTTGCAAGAGCATCTAGCTTAGTCTCTAAAGCTTCTGTTGGCTGTTGCTTGAACTGTGCCATGTGGGGGTTAGAGGTCTCTGTGTTGAGAGTCCAAACAGTAATGTTAGTAGGTGGTACAGGTGATGATTCTGTATCATTGCAAACACAATGCCATAGCACATTCTCTGGTGCATTCAATTGGATCTTCCACTTCTGCTGGAATAGAAAAGTCCCAGTTAGTACTTTCTCCCATTGCTTGGTCAAGGACCTTTAGCCTTGCTCTGGCAGCTGCTTCCTCCCTTTCCATTTGCTTGGCAAGCTGTCATCTCTGCTTGGCGAGCTTTGTTCTGAGCTTCTATCTCTGCTTGGCGAGCTGTCATCTCTCTGCTTAGTGAGCTGCTATCTCAGATTCCTTTCTGGCAAATGAGCTTCGCACTTTATTTGCTTCCAGACTTGCACAAGCCTCTATCAGCTTGTCACTTAATGTTGAGCTTCTAGAGCGAGCAGATCTAGAAGAACGTGTTGTGAGCTTAGTAGAGGATTTATGAGATCTGGTTTCCTGCAGTTTAGCAATGTGGGGTTCCACCTTGTCCTTGGCATCTCACACTAAGAGATCTCTTTGTTAGTTTAGTTTGTCTGTCTTAGACAGTTCTGCTAAAGAGTCCTCTGTATTAGAGTCATTTAAGAAAGCTGTGTATTTTGCAGACAGCTGCTGGTAGCGCTCATAGGCTGCAGACAGGCGATCTGTAGAATTTCTTAATTCAGCTTGTTGATTGCAGTGTGGCAAGACTGACATGCAGTATGTAGTTTTGTCCCACAGTTCTAACAGATTGCTTGAGAACTCATCTCTAGTGGTTTCATAGTTTTCTGTAAGTTTCGGTGTTGGTATTATTATGCGTTTGGGTCTGACACTTTGCTCTGCGATATCTACAGAATCTGCTCCCACTACATCTGTGTGGTCAGAGGCATGCTGTATCTGTGTAGATTCAGCAATAAAAGAATGTTCAGAAGCTTGTCTAGACACTTTTTTAAGTTTTGCAAAAAATGGTTACTGTCTCTTTAAGAAGACGAACAGCAGCTTAGACAGGTGGGATAACACAGTTCAATGCAGAGAAACAGTTTGCAACATAAACTGATGAAGTGCAGAAAGCTTGTGCGACCATGTGCTTTCAAAAGACGGCGACTGTCACTGAGCTTGATTGCAGATTAAACATACACATCTACACAGCAGGCTGTAGGAATTCTACCACGTTTTGAGTACACATCTACACAGTAGGCTGCAGGAATTCTAGCATGTTTTGACTATTCTGACTCCAACTGTTGTAATAGTGACGTATCCCTTGCTGAGACCTCTATGCCTGGCCTGTATAAGCAGATATAATCACTACGGACAGTCTTTATCAGATAGCTTCAACTCACCAGACACCGATTCTTACACAAGCATAGATTTATTGCAACTAGCAGGTAAAACAGACAACAAATGTGGCAGATGGTTGAAAGATGATATCTGCAGGTCAAAACATGGTTATGTGTTCCAGGATGCGAGTAGATTGTGTGCGGCCTAGACATGTGTGGCCATCTTCTCCCTTATGAGACAGAGTTAACCAGGAACAGGAAAGGGAAGTACAACACAGAGTGAACCAGGAAGAGGAAATTACCTCAGAAGATGGGAGGGAACACACTTAGAAAACAGAATAGGATAATGCAATATCCAAAACCACAAGATGGCAGTATAACGACCAATTATATAAACATTACTATAACTATGCATAGCATTATATTTACATGACCGGCCGC
This sequence comes from Glandirana rugosa, assembly GCA_018402905.1. Taxonomy (NCBI): domain Eukaryota; kingdom Metazoa; phylum Chordata; class Amphibia; order Anura; family Ranidae; genus Glandirana; species Glandirana rugosa. The sequence continues at coordinate 281,329 of BLSH010403021.1, read as the reverse complement.
TGCCGACCTGTCATTCTTATATATATATATATATATATATATATATATATACACATAGAGCTCAGTGGCCACAGCCAGCCACTCACAGGCGGCTGAATCAACTACAGGAATGAGCAGATTCCTGCCTCCCTAAAGCCTAGTACACACTATACGAAAACCAGACGAACAATTGACCCATTTTCCTTGAAGATGTGTATCATGATGTAACCGAAAATGATAATAAAAATCTAAAAAAACAAAAAAAAAAAAGGATTCTCTTCACTTGCTTACTGGGCACTTAAACCCCCTCCTGCCCAGGCCAATTTTCAGTTTTCAGCGTGGTCACTCTTTGAATGACAATTGCACGGTCGTGCAATGTTGTACCCAAAATTGACGTCCTTTTTTTTCCCACACATAAAGCTTTCTTTTGGTGGTATTTGATCACCTCTGCATTTTTTTGCGCTATAAACAAAACAAGAGTGACAATTTTGAAAAAAGAACCAATATGTTTTACTTTTTGCTATAATACATGTCCAAAAAAAAAGTATTCATCAGTTTAGGCCGATATTTATTCTTCTACATGTTTTTGGTAAAAAAAACCAAAAAAACAAAAACGCAATAGGCGTATATATACATTGATTGGGTTGCGCAAATGTTATAGCATCTACAAACTATGGGAATGGTTTTATGGCGTTTTTACTATTTTTTTTTTTTATACTAGTAATGGCGGCGATCTGTGATTTTTATCGGGACTGTGACATTGCAGCAGACATGTTGGACATATTTGACACTTTTTTGGGAACAATGACATTTATACAGCGATCAGATCTAAAAATAGCCACTGATTACTGTATAAATGTCATTGGCAGGGAAGGGGTTAACACTAAGGGGGAGATCAAGGGGTTAACTGTGTTCCCTCACTGTGTTCTAACTGTGTGGGGGCTGAGCTGGCAGGGAATAACATATCTAACTGATCCCGATCACAGGGATCAGTAGATCTGTCATGTCCACCCTCACAGAACGGGAAACCGCCTTGCTTACATCAGCGGTTTCCTGTTCTGGTTCTCTGTTAGACAATCAGGGGTCTCTGACAGACATAGAGCCCGCCCAACCCACGGGCACGCTTACGCAGCGTGTGCGAGGGGAACGCGCAAAGGGGCGGATGTCAATTGTAGGAACCCGACAAAGTAGATCCGCGCTGTAGCTGTCAATCGGCTATAGCGCGGATCTGAAGAGGTTAAAGCATGAACAACAGCACAGTGCCTGTGCTGTGTAATTTGCTCCCCTGTAACACCTAAAAAACCTGGCTGATCCTGCCAGTTTCCATCCTCTCCTCTGTAAACTGACCATGGTATTTCATGGCTGCTGAACCCTGACACTGTGGTCAGTGTATGTGCCCCCATTAGCCGCTGCCCTGCACTCTGTCTCCTGTGTCCTCCTCCACCCTCTCCTGCCTGCCTGTCAGCTCTTACCAATCCCGCATCCCTCCCCCCTCCTTCTGCTGGAATACCTTTAGATAATACACACAATTCACTCTGTTATAAAGCCTCCTATGCTGCAATGTATGTTGTTTGTAAAAAAGATGCCCATTTCTACCTGAATTCACATCGCTGATCGGCGGTCACGTGACTCCTCGAGGCTCCCCTCCTCCCCGTCTGACGTCTTGCCTCTTTCCTTCAGCGGGGGGATTCTAGTCCCCTCCCGCTTTAGCTGTCAGATTAGGAGAGGGAGCCTTGAGGAGTCACGTGGCCGCCGATCGGCGCTGTGAATTCAGGTAGAAATAGGCATCTTTTTTACAAAGAACATACACTGCAGCATAGGAGGCTTTATTACAGAGGATATTGTGTGTAGTTTATAAAGTGGCTTAACAACCACTTTAACTACAGTATCTCACAAAAGTCAGTACACCCCTCACATTTTTGTAAATATTTTATTATATCTTTTCATGTGACAACACTGAAGAAATGACACTTTGCTAAAATGTAAAGTAGTGAGTGTACTGCTTGTATAACAGTGTAAATTTGCTGTCACCTCAAAATAACTCAACATACAGCCATTAATGTCTAAACCGCTGGCAACAAAAGTGAGTACATCCCTATGTGAAAATGTGCAAAATGGGCCCAATTAGCCATTTTCCCTCCCCGGTGTCATGTGACTCATTAGTGTTACAAGGTCTCAGGTGTGAATGGGGAGCAGGTGTGTTAAATTTGGTGTTATCACTCTCACTCTCTCATACTGGTCACTGGAAGTTTAACATGGCACCTCATGGCAAAAAACTGGAGCTGAAAAAAAGAATTGTTGCTCTATAAAAAAGATGGCTTGGGCTATAAGAAGATTGCCAAGACCCTGAAACTAAACGTCAGCACGGTGGCCAAGACCATACAGCGGTTTAACAGGACAGGTTCCAATCAGAACAGGCCTCGCCACGGTCAACCAAAGAAGCTGAGTGCACGTGCTCATATTAGATTTACATGTTTGTCAGCTTGTTAGTTCTTTAGATAATGCATCATGTTTACAAGCACATTTCTCCTTTCCTTAGCCTGTCGGGAGCCCTCATGATTTATGGAATTGGCCGGATATGTAGTTGCCATCGGCCATTTGTAATTTATCGATTACGAGGCAGATTGGGCGTTAAGGTAGCACGCCACTTTAAATACAATAAGGGGATCGTTTATTTTAACACTCTTGGGGCTAATCCTTAGCCTTTATGGTTTGTATTTTATTAACTAATGGGTTTGGTTTTCCCTTTTCGTTTTCCATCTTTGTTGTTTTGCTAATATTTTTCATTTTTTTTTTCTATATTTGAGTGTATTTAAACATTGTATGCATACACATATTGGACAATGTATATTGGAGTAGGATTGAATGGGGCTCTGAAGTATGTTTATACTGATTTTTTCAGCAGGGGTGCTAGAATTGTCCAATTATTCACTCAATTTAGGAATGCCCATTTGTGAATGTATATATTCAATGTTCAGTTTGTGTCTGGTCACGCTATGAGTAAGCACCAGTTCTAAGGTGTGAAACACGTCAGCTGTCACCAGTAGTTTGTTTAAGAGCTCTGTATGCCTTTCTGTTAATGAGGCTGGGGTCACACTATCCGACAAAAAAAAGTCTGACTTTGATCCTACTTTGCTGTGCGATTTATGGTCCTACATAGGGTCAAAGTCGGACCGTTTGTCTGTGTACAGGGATCCGACTTTGATCCCGACAATGCCAGGCACTTTGTGCTCTGGGGATTTTGAAGGGGAACTCCACGCCAAATTAAAAAAAAAACTGGCATGGGGTCCCCCTCCAGGAGCATACCAGGCCCTTTGGTCTGGTATGGATTTTAAGTGGACCCCCACGCCAAAAAAAGGCGTGGGGTCCCCCCACAATCCATACCAGACCCTTATCCGAGCACGCAGCCCGGGAGGACAGGAAAGGCGTGGGGACAAGCGAGTGCCCCCCCCTTCCTGGACCATACCAGGCTGCGTGCCCTCAGCATGGGGAGTATGGGTGCTTTGGGGCGGGGGGGCTCTGCGCTCCCCACCCCAAAGCACCTTGTCCCCATGTTGATGGTTGTCGGGGTCTGCGGCCCCCCTGCCCCAAAGCACCCATACTCCCCATGTTGAGGGCACGCGACCTGGTATGGTCCAAGAAAGGGGGGGGCACTCGCTTGCCCCACCCCTTTCCTGGCCTCCCGGGCTGCGTGCTCGGATAAGGGTCTGGTACGGATTGTGGGGAGGACCCCACGCCTTTTTTTGGCGTGGGGGTTCCCCTTAAAATCCATACCAGACCAAAGGGCCTGGTATGCTCTTGGAGGGGGACCCCATGCCAGTTTTTTTTTTAAATTTGGCGTGGAGTTCCCCTTCATGATCCCCAGAGCACAAGTCGCATGCCAAAGTCGGATCAGTGAAGACACTGATCCGACTTCAATGCTTTTCAATGGGCTGAAGTAGGATAAAAGTCGGACAAAAGTAGTACAGGAACCTTTTTCAAAGTCGGTCCGACTTTGAAAAACACAAATCGGACCAGTTAAGATGGCTCTCATAGGGAATCATTGTTCTTGTGATGTAATGCGACTTGTGCTCCTCATGTCGGTCCGAGAATCGGACTAGTGTGAACACAGCCTAAAGTATTTAAAAAGGACCCAGGAGTGCGGCTTTCCAACTGTTCCTTGTTCCAGGTGATTACTTGCTTCATTAGCCGACACCCGTGTAAGCAGCAGCACACCCGATCCACATGGATTTGGATATTCCTTGAGCGGTGAATTTCTACACTATTAGCGATGTAGTCACTTTTGTTGCCAGCAGTTTATACATTAATGGCGGTGTGTTCAGTTATTTTGAGGGCACAGCACATTTACACTGTTATAAAAGCTGTACACTCACTACTAGAGTTGAGCGAACCCGGACTGTAAAGTTCGGGTCCGTACCGAACTTTGGGGTGTCCGGGACCCGGACCCGGACTTTTCAAAAAAAGTCTGGGTTCGGGTCCGGGGTTCTGGTAATTTTAATGAAAAATCTTAAAAATGCTGTAAAAAAGTCCAGGAAGGTCCAAGAGGTCTGCAAAAGGAAGGAAATGGGGGTAAGGGTGGGACAAGTGCCCTACAAAGAAATGGGGACAGGGAAATAACTTTAAATATTTAAAAAAAACAAAAAACATAAAAAAGCAAAAATGGAGGTGAATGGGGATCATCTTAAAACTGGGTCTGAAAAGTATTAATTAACATTAGAGGCCATAGAACTGTTCTAAAATCATCTTCAATTCTACTAAAATCTTGTCAAGATACCGGAGATTACAATTAATTATGAAAAGTCTGGGTCAAAATTCTACTAGGGGTAAGTGGAGGTAAAAACGAAAAAATACAAAAAACAAAAAAAATTTATAAATTTCAATAAAGGGACAGGGGTAAAGAAACATCCCGTGAACAGGGTGGGAATGGGGGTAAAGGAAGGAAAACGTCTGGAGAACCTGGAAGGACCTGAAAAAATGTCGTAAAAATTCTAAAAAGTAATTTTAATGGTCTTGGGGCCTGGGCTTGGGTCTGAAAAAAACTTTTCAGGCCCAGGCCCAGGGCCTGTGGGGTTTCAAGCCATGCCTGGGCTTGAAATGTCA
>BLSH010403021.1:237647-250633 GCA_018402905.1 Glandirana rugosa | reverse complement strand
ACCCAATGTCCACCGGCGAGCAGCGATGAGCTGCCAGAGCCAAAGAGCGGGGAACCGCTGTATAAACACGGAGGTTCCCTGCTCTGTCAATGGGGACATAAGAGATCTACTGATCCCTGTCACTGGGATCAGTTAGATCTCTTATGCCCATGGTAGCCCAGCCCCCCCACAGTTAGAACACACCCAGGGAACACAGTTAACCCCTAGATCGCCCCCTGCAGGTTAACCCCTTCACTGCCAATGACATTTATACAGTAATCAGTGGACATTTTACATTTCTGATCGCTGTATAAATGTCATCCTGGTCCATGGTCCCAAAAAAGTGTCAAAAATGTCCGACATGTCCACTGCAATATCGCAGATCGCCGCCATTACTAGTAAAAAATAAAAAAATAAATAAAAACCCCAAAAATGAATTCACATCATCCGTAAATGTAGCAACTTTTGCACAAACCAATCAATAAACGTTAATTGCGGTTTTTTTTTTTAACAAAAATATGAGGAAGAATATAAATCGGCCAAAACCGATGAAAAAAAATGTTTTTTTATATTTCTTTTGGAATTGAATTTTAGCAAAAAGTAAGAAATATTGTTTTTTTTTTTCAAAATTGTTGCTCTTTTTTTTTTTTTTTGTTTGTTTATTGCGGCGATCAGAAAGGACGCAGCGGTGATCAAATACTACCAAAATAAAGCTCTATTTGTGGGGAAAAAAGGACGCAAATTTTGTTTGGGTACAAAGTCGCGCGACTGCGCAATTGTCAGTTAAAGCGACGCAGTGGCGAATCGCAAAAAGTGCTCTGGTCGTAACCTGGGAAATCCTTCCGGGGGTGAAGTGGTTACAAGAAAACTTTTTTTTTTTTTCTTTTGCTAGAAATTTACTTAAAAACCCCAATTTTATATATATATATATATATATATATATATATATATATATATATATATATATATATATATAGCAGAGACCTAGAGAATAACATGGTGGTTGTTGCAATATTTTATGTCACACAGTGTTTGCGCAGTCTTTCAAATGCAATTTTTTTTGGAAAAAATACAGTTTAATGAATTACATAAAAAAGTAAACCAAGCCCATTTTTTTTTGTATAATGTGAAAGATGATGTTACACCACGAGAATCGTGATCTTTATTCTAAGCAACAAAATTGTGATTCTTGTTTTAGCCAGAGCCGTGCTGCTCTACTGTGTGCTGTGAGGTGGAGGAGGGGAGATGAGGCAGCTGAATATGAATGAAAGTCTTTTTCTATGTCCTCTGATAAAGCCCAGTGTATTGTCAACAATTACCACTCTTTATGTCCAGTATTTCATGGTGACCGGAAACCCAACAAAGCAATGAATAGTCACCATAGGGTACACACATGTAGGCAGGAAGTGGCTGCAAAGAGGCAGCAGAAGATCAGCAGCACTGGAAAACTTTTCACCTTTTTTAGGCTTCATTTAGATGTGCAGTTGGGTGGTAAAAATGTGCAGTAGACATGTTTTTGCTACCCTTAAGCTGCATTAGGCAGCAGATGAGGGTGTTTTACATGCCACAGTCACGGTGCATTAGGCATAACAAGGAGTTTCCCCCTATAACAGGTTTTTAGTGTCGCCCTTTCTGGCCAGCCTATAACCCTGATGTAACGGTGAGTTATTGACTGGCTTCTCTGCTGTGAGTAAGTTAGGGGGCCGCAAATTACTTGCCTTACCCCAGGCGCTGACAGCCCACACTATGCTAAAAAAACGGCTCTTAACCTTTTTAACTGGCTCCTAGATTCAAAGCAAATTTGTCAAGCCCTGGGTCACTAACCATACGAAAATTCTCATACGACCAAATTCAACCTCAGAAGTGACGTAATGTGTTGAATAGCTTTGAATGTATTCTTTCTTATCTGAGCATGCATAGCCTTGCTCTTACGATTTTTTTTTTGGACGAAAACCATACTAACAGTACTAATTGTCGTACGAAAATTACCGTAAGAATTTTTCATCGTGTGTCCGGGCCTTAAGGGTCTATACCAGGCAGTATACTAAAATGAAAATAGTGTTATTACACTGTTTGCCTTTCTTTTTCTCTTTTTTTTTTTTTTTTTTTTTTATAAGCATGGAGTTCAGCTCTTAGGCTGGATTCACACCTGAGTGACTGTCAGGTGTTTTTATTTGAGAGTTTTTGAGCATTTTTAGGCCTCATACACATGGGTGTTTTGTGACGCCACATTTTTTGGCATTTTTTGCAGCTCTCCGTGTTAGTCAATGTCCCCATAAAACCGCCAATGTTTTTGAGCTGTAGAGGGCGTCGGCGTTAGTGAACTGAAAGTAGAACCCATGGCCTGCACATTTCAAGGCTGTAACATTTTGCCGTTTTTGACGCCGACGCCGCAAAACGCTCGCTAACGCCGTACCAACATTAACCAGCGTTTTTTGACGCCGACGTTTTCTGGTTAAAAAATGGCAGAGGAATGTTTTTTTTAAAAAAAAAAACACCTATTGACGCCGATGCTCACTAACGCGCATTAACGCTCACTAACGCCAATAAAAAACGCAGATTTTTCCCTGGCGTTGGGCCTGACGTTTTGCTTATTTTTTATCATACGCCCGTGTGTATGAGGCCTTACAGGTGTATTACAAGTGCTTTACCACTTCAGGTGTTTTTCTTTAGCTAATATATAGCAACAGGGGAAGGAGGGGTGGAGAGCTGCTGTCTGAGCAGAAAATGTGTGACAGAATGCTCATAAAACGCCCATATTGCACATTTTCAGGCATTCCCATTGAAGTCTATGGGGCCCAATCTGCCTCCAATCTGTCAAAAAAAAAAAAAAGAAATCTCACTTTTTTGAGCAACAGCCGTTTTGCTTCAGACGACAGAGCGCTCAGATGACCATTGAAATGGGATTTAGCTTGCTGAGCATTTTAGAGCTCTAAGCAAGTTCAAAATTGCTCAGGTGTGAACGGGGCCTTAGTTGTCGGTGCAAAATAAAAACAAATATATTACACGTCTGCAATACATGCATATTGTTTTATATCTTTCATGACCCCGCTAGCACAGAAAAATATCTGTTGATCGTCTTGAAATGTATTTAGCGCTTAAAGCTGAGTTCCACACACATACTTTTTTTTTTTTTTTTTGGCATCCCCTATGTTTTTTTTTTTTCAGATGATATATTTTAGCATATGTGTAAAAATAAATTTCGTTCCCATTACGTTTTTCTTTTAATTTACTTCCCTTATTTTTGTCTTGATTCCATCTTCAGTGTGGGCATATGAAGCCCAGTAGGACGGTCTTCCAGGATATGGTGCATGCTGGCTACCCAGCATGCACCTCCCGATCTTGCACATGCACATTTAAATCCGGATTTAGCGGTGCGAGTGTGTCTCGTTACCATCACAATGGCAACATAGATAAGTTGTCCCTCTGCAGCAAAATTAGGAAGCCTTAGCCTAGAAGTCAGCTGATTCAGTTGCAGCGCTGGGCTAAGGTGAAGTATGTTATCCTGTTTTGCGTTCTGGCAACAAAGGGCTTTGTTCCGTTTTTAAAAATGGCGCTTAGATTCGCCTTCATTTCCTGTCGAGAAAGAACACAATATTAACACTCAACGCTGCCCACTGGCTCCTGGGAAACGATGACACACATTTCCCGGAGCACAGGCCCTGGAAGTGGCAGAATAGAAGGGTCCCCATGGCAACAAGCCACAAGCAGTAAGTGAAAAAATTTTTTTTTTTGCCCAAATTTTGTTGCTGATAAAGATTGTTTTGTGGGTGGAACTCAGCTTTAAGTCCTGTTGTGAGCTGAGGACGTACAGCATTTTTTGTAAACTCAGGAGTGTCCAAGATGAAAACTAGGAGGGCTAATTAGACTCTGAGATAATAAGGGACGGTCTGAATTTCTGACATGGTAGAATATTTTATTTATTGACTTATCCAACAAGACACGTTCAATGGTATATTTAACAGACCAAAACACACCAAATATGAGAAGTTCAATGTTTGGGTTTACAAACCCTGTTTTTTATAATTTTTTTTTTTATATATAAAAATAGCAAACATGCCTATGCTTAACTGCAAGTATTGCTTTGCACAGAGCAGCCCTGATCCTCTTCTGAGGTACCCCGCTGGGGCTCCAGAACCCTCCTCTTTATCGGGTGTCCCCCGCTTTCCATAGGGGCACCCGTGCGGGCTCGCCCCCGAGTCCCGTTGCTGCGTCCATTGACACAGACAGTGGGACACGCCCCCCCCCGCTCTTGTGTCACTGCATTTGATTCACAGCAGCAGGAGGCAATGGTTCCTGTGAGCCACCATTTACACCACAGGACTCAGAAGGAACGACACAGGTAAGCCATTCCCTCAGAACAAATGTGCCGGTGATGTCATTGCTGCATCTACAGTTAATATCTCCTAAGCGGTGCACGTTTAGGGGGATATTTACAGTACCTATAGGTAAGCTTTATCATAGGCTTAACTGTAGGAAAAAATCATGCATGTGAGTTTACTCTGACTTTAAGTGGTCATGGGCTAACCAGAACTTAGGAGGCATACCACTGAAGCTGTTTGTGTGCTTTCCTGACCTACATCACAACAATGTGTTGATTTAGTGTAATAAAACACATTATGTGATGAATAATTTATTTTCGGACTTAACTTCTTTCAAATATGAGCACATTCTTTAATCATACCCCACAGAATAGAAAAAATGTCTGTAGTGCTGTGTGTATATATAGGAGAGTTTCCAGCAGCTGTTTCTAGGCTGCCACATCATCAGTTCTGTGATACCACAGACAAATTCAGCTGGATTGCAGTTCAGACCCTCCCTGCTGGACTATGAAAACTTGCTGCTATTGTCAAGTTTGTGAGTTGGCTAATTCATTTGTTTGGACAGTATATATGTAAAATGTATTATGGCTACTAAGGGACACTTAATATACAGCACCATTTAACGTGTCACATTTAAAAAATGTTTTCTGAGTTTTCCAACATATGATGGAAAGTGATACAAAATAGAGAACAATATGTATCAGGTCGTCTTCAAACCTTTCTGCCTGGTGCGCTGTGGTAAAGTTTGCTGCAGCAAGGCAGTTTATCTATTTAAGTGGTCTGACAACACAGCAGAACAGAAATGGATACTGTACCCGTTTTTTTTTTTTTTCTCCAATGCAGTGCATGTGGATGTATGGTAGAGCTCCTCCTCAATAAACTCCACTCCCTTGGCTTCCCAAGAATCAGCTTTTTTTTCTGGTTCTGCCCCTGTCTATTACAGCACCTGTTCAGTGTTATCTAAAATTCTGTCTGCTTCTTCTCTTCACTTCCTCTTTCTGTAAGGTTCCCCAAGGCTATGTTCTTGAACCTTTTCTCTATCTACACCTCTCTTCTTTGTCACGTGATAACCTCTTATGGCTTCAAATACCATCTCTATGATGATGACACTCAAATCTATCTCTCTACTCCTCACCTCACTCTTTCAGTCTCCTCTCACATTACTAAATGACTAACCGACATATCAAGATGGATGTCACACCACTTCTCAAAATTTTTCTAAAACCAAGCTAAAACCACCCCCACTCGTGCCCTCCTCCACAAACTTTTTCATAAGGGTTCTTTCACACACATGGACCGTTCATCAGTTCATCCATTTTTCATCTGTTTTTTTTCATCCGTTTTTTCATCTGTGGTCATCAGTTTTTCATCAGTTTTTTTTTTACATTCACTACCAATGCAAAAACGGATGAAAAACTGACCGTTCGTCAGTTTACATCCGTTTTTCGTCCGATCCGTTTTTTTGACGGATGAAAAATAGGACTTTCATCCGTTCAAAAAAACGGATGCTGACGGAAGCGGATGAAAACTGATGCAAATACATGATCATCAGTTGTCATCCGTTTTTCCATAGAGATGCATTGATGTCCGTTTTTCATCCATCATCGGATGGATGAAAAACGGACAAACGGTCCGTGTGTGTGAAAGGGGCCTAAAGATTAATAATGCAATTATCAGTCCCTCCCTTCACGCCAGGGTACTAGGTGTAATCCTAGACTCTGCCTTGTCCTTTCAGCCCCAAATCCAATTACTGTCAAAAGCTTGTAGACTTTTCCTCTGCAACATCTCTAACATTCGTCCCTTTTTAACTAATGAAACTACCAAGCTACTCATTCACTCCCTTGTTATTGTTAGGGGACAAGTCAGAGAAGATTGCCTCAATACCCAGCATGGGCGAAATCATTTGTGTGCATCAATGTTCGTTCACGGCGCACAAATGTTCTTTTATGGTGCACGCTTGCGCATACTGACTCTTGCCACGTGCGATAAATTTTGGCGGCCTTTATAAGGATGACCGTTGCTGACTGGTCTTCAGCTCCTGATAAGAGTGTTCTAGTGTGCTTGTTACTTCTGGATCTCCTGTTACCAACCCAGCTTACTTCTGGACTTCCCCTTGCTTCTCTCCTGGCCCTAACTTTGACTTATTCAATGAATCTGTTCCCAATTACCTCCTGTGTATGACCCTGGCCTGCCACCGATAATGCTCTTGTCTACTCCTACTTGACCACTGTGCTCTGACCTTGGTTTCCGTTACTGACCACATCTCCTACACCATGCTGCCTGCTGTGCCCTTCCCAGTGCGTCATCCTGGATCAGCTGCCTCCAGTGTCTGGCTTCCACTTGCAAGAGGCATCACCACTGCAGATCCATCTGCTGGTAACCTGTGCTTCATTGGGTTGAGCATCTCCTGTCACCATCTCCAAGGGGTGTTGTGCACCCAGCCGCAAGGGTTCAGTGTAAGGAGTTACTGTAGAAGTATCTGTGCATTCCTTGAATGTGCTTTGAATGGAATTCACAAAAATCCTGTTGCCAGTGACAATTACATCTGTTCTCTATTTCCCCCTGACCTGCCACATGGCTGTTTTGTCTCCTCAATTGTTTGGCTTCCTGTATAAAACATTCAAGGAGAAGAGCTGACCCCTTTTCAACTTATCTATGGGGTAATTAGTGAGAAGAGGGAACCAGGGCTGCAAGGGAAATTATGCCCATCATTTTGTCTTTGATCTATATATTACTGTAATTTGTAATGAACTTCTTTCACAGTTCAAATTCTTTGCTCAAAACAGTTTTAAACAGCCCTTGCCCTTTTTATAAAAAGCAGATACATGGTTTTTACTCCCTTTTGGATTTAAAATTAATTCATTACATTGAACTATTATGTTCTATCAATACTCCCGTTGAAGTTCTATTCTATGATTGTTGGTTTAAGTAACTCTACATAATGACGTTTTGTCTGTAGCCTGTAGTTGAAATGTGTTTTTGGGTAGCTGTCACTCTGAATTGTTACAAGGTACTGTTTGTTCTATATCCCGGATTACTTTCTACATGTATCTGTCTTCCATCTAATTTATCTCCCACAGATGGAATAACAATTTCAGCAGTTCTTTTCTTTAGAAAACATGAATTCCATAGAAAAAGGCAACAGATTTTATGGCTTGTTTTATGATCAAAAAAGTCAGTTGTCCTGAACTTTATTCATATAGTCGGAAAACCAAATTTCTGGGCAGCTATCCCATCCCAATGATAAAGCCTCCTCCCTTGGTACAAACCTATTATGGATCTCCCATATCTTGTCCAAAAGGCATCTCTCTCCTTTACAACACCCTTCAGTGCAAAGCTAGGTTCGGGAAATCTAGTCCTCTCCGAAGATGGGAGGAAGATCTACAGCATACTTATGCACCAGCACAATGGCTCCAGGCTTTTACATTTACACATGGTATTTCCCACTGTACTAACCACTGGGAACTCTCCCAAAAAATTAATTTCTCGCTAGTACCTTACACCCTACCAAGTAGTCCAACTTTATCCCTCCCATTCGCCTCTGTTGGCGCAATTGTGGTCTTGTAGGCAACCTCTATCATACTCTCCAGTCGTTCAAAATTCTCACAAGCTTCTGGAACCAAGTGTTTGGTCTAATCGCCTCCGTTACAGGTATCCCAACTCCACCTAACCCGGTCTTGGCCATTCTAAATTTAGAAATTGAAAACATTCTGCCAAATTTTCACTTAGTAGTCGCCCATATACTGTTAGCATCCAGAACTGTAATAACCAGATACTGGAAGAAAGACTTCGCCCCTAACCTGGCTGAAGTGGCTATGTCTATCAACCTTATGAATATGAAAATATGTTAGTGTTGCGAGCTGGTAAGATATATAAGTTTTTGTTCTCGTTCATGGAAACCATGGTCCTCCTGGGTCAAACACCCAACTATGTAGTTATTGTCACCAGCATTGACTTTTGTTGAGCTTTATTTTAGTTGAGTACTATATTGCTTATTCATTTCATGAATCACCCAGACTATTGCTGTACATGATGTTTTTTACATACTGTTTTATTCAATGTTTTCTCCCTTTTTTTTTTTTTTTCCTTCTCGATTACTTGTACATCATTGCACAACTTTGTACGTATGTACAAATTGTAAAAAAAATTATTGAAAGTAAAATTATTGAAAGTAAAAAAGTCAGTTGTCAAGTTGAGGTCCAGTATTTTTTTTGAGCTTTTTATCATGATGAGCTTACAGTACACAAGATAGGATTTGCAAAAAGTTCCCAACAAACTGTACAGTTTTTGTAGAAATAAAAAGATAAGGTAATGTTGATTTTAGGCATTCCATGAGAGTTATTAGTGCACACAAACACAATTTTAACCCTTTACCACACCTTGGCGTCCCTTTAAATAGTTCAGGTCACCAAGGGGGCAGGATGGATTGGCGATTATGTAACCTCTGTGGTCACACAGCCGGACATCGGTCTTTTGGCTACTGACCTGTAGTCCAGACTGACCGCTGTCTGCGACAGCCCGAGCTTTGTGCTCAGCACTCAATCAAGGGCCGCCCAGCAATGAATATGTGCAGCATGTGGGCGTTAAAGCCCACCCCTTTGCCATTGCACATATGTATTGGGCGGTCGTAAAGGGATCAAAGAAATCCCTTCTAAATTTAGTAACGTAAAACTATACTGAAACAGAAACATAATAAACATGCACACAGGCCTCATTCACATAGACATATTTAAAGCATACACCAATGCAAAGGACCGTGTTTGGCCACATGGGGTGCACAGGTGTTCATCATGTCTCTTGGTAGGCAGTTGCTACACAGACATAAACATATTGAGAGTGGCAGCTTTGTTTGTGTAGCCACTGTGTTCCAATATACATGAATGGAACTTTCTGCACGTACAGAACACCTGTACATCCTGTATGGGCGAACAAATCCCTTTGCACAGAAGAATAATGAATCCCTAATAACAAAGAACTAATGGGACTTTGAAGGTACCATGCCAAAAATTAAAATTTACATTTTTATTGGTACAAATTAAGAGTTTAAAACAGGAAACGTCCTTGACACATAGGTGTTTATTCTAAAAGAACTGCAGTTAGATATATTGCCAGTTACAGATGGATAGATCCCCAGATGGTATGATGGTGTATTTCATACAAAAAGTCTCCAACGCGTTTGGCAGGGACAAAGCTCACTTCCTTATGGAGAACCGGCATGGATTCTGTCAAAAGTATTAAGAGTACATGCAGCCTCAACCAGGGAACTAGGGCCCCCGACCACTGCATTTCAGGAAAAACCCACCACACTTAAAGGTAAACTCTATTAGGCTTGGCCATACATGTTAGATTTTCTGTCCAATTTTCTTTAGATTTACCTTTAACTATGTAGTACAAGGGCCTGGCAAATTGGATAAAATTGAAAGTGGTGTTTAGTTTTGACCTAATATTATATGGTTTATGGTAAATCCTAAAGAAAATTGTCCAGCCTTACTTTGTACCAATAAAAAAAAAAAAAAATATATATATATATATATATATATATATATATATATATATATATACCGTATATATATATATATATATATATATATTTTTTTTTTTTTTTGGAAAACATTGAAAATTGAGCCTGGGTTCACACTTGTGCGATATTGCAAATGACACTCGCAGCGGTTCACAGAGGGCAGTGTGAACTGTCAGCGGGAGAGATACGATGCGGGAAGCGGCGCTGGATTCACGCTGGTTCCCGCAGCGCACCAGTGTGAACCTGGGCTGAAGGTGTTTTCTGCACTGAAAAATGTTCCCTAATCTCCTTCCCAATTGCTGCACTGACGTTGAATTTGGAAGTTCTTTGGTATTCACAAAATAAAACAGATTGGCGGACACTTTGCACTAACATCCGGAGTACATAACCTGGTCATGAGATAGATAACGTTGAGCCCATAAATGTCATTTACATTGGTTCAGCCATGCATGTTTGAGCCCTTTATTGCCAGCACATATTACATATGTCATTAGCCACCTTGAGGATCCCCAGTAGTGAAAGAGTTTCAATCTTGGCACATTTACCTTTGCAAATACTGTACATATTGTACTGCCTATGCAGGTATGTATGGTGCCCTACTGTTCCCTTTTTCCAAGTGTTAGACCCTGTGCAGGCACCATACAGAATAGTGTCAAGGCTTGGACGAAGTTATTGGTAGGTCATTGGGCCCTCAGACCAGACACAAGCACTGCATGCTAAGAGGAGGTCAAATGCTCCCCAAATCTTGGAAGTGATGGTATTTGCTGCACCTTTGATGGAACAACAGGGTAGCAGGGTAAATCATGGAAAGCTAAAGGCCAGTTCACGCCACAATTTCTGCATTCTGGATGTATTTGTGCATTTTCTATGCATTCTAGTGCATTTTCAATGCATTTTACCGCGCTACAGATGTGTTCCATAACGAAAAAATGCAGCATGTTCTATTTTTGGTGAATGCACTGGAATACACTGCACTAATGTGAACCAGGACCATTAGAATACATGGAAAACATTGTGTATACGTTTTTAATGCAGATTAAAAAGACACTGGACTGCATCTGGTGTGAACCAGCCCTCGGATAAATGGGTAAGAGAGTGGGCTAATCAAAGGACAGAGCTCTTTAAGGGTTCATGCACACTGCAGCGCCAAAAAAAAAAAAAAAAAAAGCTGCTTTAATTTCTCTGCCAAAAAACTTGAAGAAGCTTGTGCTCTTTTGCATGTTTTTATTGCACATTTGTGAGAATTTTCAAGCCTATTTGGGCATAAGCTTTTTTTTTTGTCCTTTTTTTTTTTTTTGTGCTTTTTCGTGCATTTTTGGGTGCTTGGGTGACTTTTTTGTACGAAAGCTCCTCTCAACAACACACGTTTGGTGGGGGTTTCTTTCTGCCTGTAAAAAAAAAAGCGATAGTGTGCATGGCTAACATGGAGGGGGAGTTTCAAGGCAGAAAAAAAACCGAGAGCTCAAAAAAAGCTGAAAAGCCTGTAGGAGCAGCTTCTTTGAGATGCAGTGTGCATGAGCCCTAAAACCCATCTTTTGGCAAGCAGCTAAGTACACAATTTAAATATCCATGTTTTAGCTGCCAAAGGCTTTGTAATTCAGTTTTGTCATCCCTGAAGCTCTGCCAGTCAGCAAAGCAAAGTTGCAGCCTTCTTTTCAGCAGCAGCACAACTTATTTAAAGTGGTAGTAAAGTCTTTTTCTAAACTTGTATCTGCAGGTAAGCCTATAATAAGGTTTACCTGTAGGTACAGTTGAATACCTCCTAAACTTGAACTGTTTAGGAGATATTCACACTGCATGCAGCTGGTGATGTCCGGTGCATGCGCTCTGAAGGGCTAGCATACCCGTGCTGTCCCTTCAGAGCTCTGAGCCGCAGCCATGACTGCTGTGTGCATGCGTGGGAGTGACATCATCGCTGCTCCACCAATCGGACAGCCAGAGTATGCGAACCCAGAAGGAAGACCGGTGCAGACAGAAGCCCTGTCAGCGGTGACAGTGTGCCGCTGGAGGGCTTCGTCCTAAGGTAAGGTATTATGCCACTGTCTTGCAGGTGTTTTATTTTTTATTTAACCACATCGGTACCTGGCACGAAAACCCCCTTCCTGTCCAGGCCATTTTTCAGCTTTCAGCGCTATCACACTTTGAATGACAATTACTCAGTCATGCAACACGGTACCCATATGAAATTTGCATCCTTTTTTTTTCACACAAATAGAGCTTTCTTTTGGTGGTATTTAATCATTAGGAGGGGGTTTATTTTTTGTGCTATAAATAAAAAAAGATTGAAATTTTTTTGAAAAAATGCCTTTTTCTTTGTTTCGGTCATAAAATTTTGCAAATTAGTAATTTTTCTTTGTAAATTTTGGCCAAAATTTATACTGCTACCTATTTTTGGTAAAAATAACCCAAATAAGTGTATATTATTTGGTCCTTGTGTAAGTTATAGAGTCTACAAGCTATGGTGCCAATCATTGAAAATTGATCACATCTGATCACACCTGGTATACTGACAGCCTATCTCATTTCTTGAGACCCTAACAAGCCAGGAAAGTAAAATACCCCCCAAATTACCCCTTTTTGGAAAGTAGACATTCCAAGGTATTTAGTAAGAGGCATTGTGAATTTTTTGAAGCTGTAATTTTTTCCCACAATTCTTTGCAAAATGAAGATTTTTTTTTTCACAAAATGGTCATTGTAACAGGTTATTTCTCAAACACAGCATATGCATACCCCAAATTACACCCCAAAACAAATTCTTCTGCTCCTCCTGAGTATGGCGATTACTAATAAGCAACCCCACAAACGAAAGGTCTTACCCCAGTAAAACACCCATTAAGGTAACAGGACCACGAGGTCCCGGAAGTTTTTACACTATCCAGAAGTACTTTAATCTACACATTAAATACAGGGATCTTATGGACTGCAGCGAGGGACGTACAACTCGGAGACATACACCGGTCCGACACTTTTTCAGAGTCTGTACACTATAGCGGTATGAGTCCTCCTCGTCTTCTTAAACAAAACCCCACATTAAACCCCATACGTATACGACACAAACTCTTTATTGGACAATGTTACTGGTAAAACACTTTTTTTTTTAGAAGTAAAACGTTTCTTAACACCCTTTTTTAATGTCGAAGTTTTTTAAGTGTTACGGAGAATGA
>BLSH010403021.1:205385-229147 GCA_018402905.1 Glandirana rugosa | reverse complement strand
TAAGAGACAGGTCTGGGAGCTTGCATACCCCCTCTTTGGAAAAGGATACCACCTATACTTGGATAACTATTATACCAGCCTGCCCCTATTTCGCCATCTATACCAAAAGACAACCCTGGCCTGTGGCACCTTCAAGAAAAACAGGCAGGGCTTTCCACAAAACTCATCACCCGAAAGCCACAAAACGGGGAATCTGCCTTCATGAGGAATGAAGAGGTATTGGCCATGAAGTGGAGAGACAAAGATGTCTACATCCTCTCCACTATCCACAATAACACCTCGGTGGAGATCCAAAGAAGACATGGCCCCGTTGTAAAGCCCAAGTGCGTCCACGACTACAATCTATTCATGGAGGGGTGTATTTAAACGTCCTGATGGTACAGCCCTATTTATCTACCCGTAAGTCCCGTTTTTGGTATAAGAAAGCCGCATTTCACCTTTTTCATATGGCCATGTATAATTTGTTTGTGTGTTGCCAAAAATCCTACGAAAACCAATCCCTCATCTACTTCTTCAAAAACATTGAAAAAAATGATTGCTGCCCTCATTTATCAGCAAGGACCCGTCCCAGAAAGTATTCGCTCCAACAGTGTGAGTCGACTCCACGAGCAACATTATCCCTTCCCCATCCCCCCCACAGAATCCGGAAGAAGACGACAGAAGAGATGCCGTGTATGCTCCAGCAGAGGCGTCAGAAGAGATACCACATATTATTGCCCCGACTGTCTCTCCCAACCTGGCCTGTGCATCGGACATTGTTTCAAGAATTACCATACACAAATCACATATTAGTTCCCCATATAGGCTATAGACTGCCATTTCCCTTTTCAAATACCTGTGTGGATCATTTGCTTGCTACCACGTTAACTGACCCTGGCCTGTTTACCGTCAATGTCTTTGTCTGCCGTTTCAAACCATGTTTCTGACCTCAATGTTAACTGACCCTGGCATGTTTACCAACAATGTCTCCACGTTTCTGACTTCCACGTGTATGACCTCGGCCTGTTCATCGACCATGTTTTTGCCTGCCACTTGGACTGATCTTTTGCCCTTATACATTAGTGCACAGGGGTCTCACATATGGAAGGGGCTCCAGAAAGCGTTTGGAGTATAGAAAACCAGTGTTTGGTTTTCTGTGTTCCCAGAACAGGGTCAGGTTTCCCTGAGGCTTCAAAGCATTTGGGTGGGAGAATCCTCTACCCCTGTCCCTCTGGCCCTAAGCTTGATGGCCCTCCCTGCTGCCTGGACCAATACTTTGGCTGTGCTGACCATATCGCTGTCTGTAATGACCCAGGACTATCTGGACCATGTTTCTTCCTGCTGCCTGGACCAATACTTTGGCTGTGCTGACCATATTGCTGCCTGCAATGACCCAGGACTTTATGGACCATGTTTTGTCCTGCTGCCTGGACCAATGCATTGACTGTGTTGACCATATCTCTGCCTGCTGCCTCTACTGACTATGGATAGTATTTCTGCCTTGACATCTCTGCCTGTTACCTGGACCAATGCTTTGGCTGTGCTGACAGTATTTCTGCCTGTACTATGGACAATATTCCTGCCTGCTGCATGGACGATTGCTTTTGTTGCTGACCACATCCCTGCCTGCTGCCTGGACCGATGCTCTCCTCTGTGGACCACTGCACTGCTAAAACCACAGGTAATCTTTTGTTATTTGGTATGTATATGCTATGTGTTACAAATATGAAGGGCCTTCAAAAATGTGATAGTCAGAAAATGGTATGTGTAATTTATGCTCCTAGAACGCCTGGAAGTGCTACTTGGATGTTGGGCCTCTATATGTGGCCAGGCTGTGTAAAAGTCTCACACATGTGTTATTGCTATACTCAGGAGAAGTAGCAGAATGTATTTTGGGGTGTCATTTTTGCTATGTACATGCTGCGTGTTGGAAATATCTTCTAAATGGACAACTTTGTGTCCACATTTTCCAAAAACTTCTGGAAAAAAATGAACCGTTCAAAAGACTCATTATGCCTCATAGATTATACCTTGGGGTGGTAACTTTCCAAAATGGGGTCATTTTGTGGGTAATTCCATTGTCCTAGTGCTCCAGGGCCTTCAAAAATGTAATAGGTGGTTCTGTTCAGACATGAGATATGTAATTTATACTTCTAAAATGCCTGACGGTGCTGCTTCATTGTTGGGCCTCTGTATGTGGCCAGCCTGTGTAAAAGTCTCACACTTGTGGTATCGCTATATTCAGGAGGAGTAGCAAAATGGATTTTGGGGTGTCATTTTTGCTATGTGCATGCTATGTGTTAGAAATATCTTATAAATGGACAACTTTGTGTAAAAAAAAAATACGTGTTCATTATTTTTTCCACATTTTCCAAAAACTTCTGGAAAAAAATGAACCATTCAAAAGACCCATTATGCCACATAGATTATACATTGGGGTGTTAGCTTTCCACAATGGGGTCATTTTGTGGATAATTCCATTGTCCTGGTGTTACAGGGCCTTTAAAAGTGTAATGGGTGGTTGAGAAATGAGATGTGTAATTTATGCTCCTAGAACACTTGATAGTGCTCCCTGCATGTTGTGCCTCTCTGTGGCCAGGCTGTGAAAATGTCCCACACATGTGGTATCGCCATACTCAGGAGGAGGAGTAGAATGTGTTTTGGGGTGTACTTTGTGGTATGCATATGCCATGTGAGAGAAATAACAATGACAATTTTGTGAAAAAAAAACAAAAAAACATAGTTTTGCAAAGAATTGTGGGAAAAAATGAAACCGTGAAAAAACTCACTATGCCTCTTACTAAATACCCTAGAATGTCCACTTTCCAAAAAGGGGTCATTTGGGGGGTATTTGTACTTTCCTGGCCTGTTAGTGTCTCAAGAAATGAGATAGGCCGTCAGTACATCAGGTGTGATCAATTTTCAGTGATTTGCACCATAGTGTGTAGACTCTATAACTTTCACACAGACTAAATAATATCCACCAATTTGGGTTATTTTTTACCAAAGATATCTAGCAATATACATTTTGGCCCAAATTTATAAAGAAAAATTTACTTTTTTACAAAATTTTACAGTACAAAATAAAGTGTGTTTTTTTTTCAAAATTTTTGCTCTTTTTTCGCTTATATCGCAAAAAATAAAAAACCCAGCGGGGACTAAATACCGCCAAAAGAAAGCTCTATTTGTGAGAAAAAAATACAGTGTAGCATGACTGAGTAATTGTCACTCAAATTGTGAGAGCACTGAAGCTGAAAATTGGTCTGGACGGGAAGTGTTCTAAGTGCCTGGTATTGAAGTGGTGAATCACATGGGTGTGAACACCCATGCCATCCGATTCTGGTGCGAACATAAAAAAGGGTCCTGCAGGATTTTGGTCCGAATGCAATGCAAATTCATCCATATAATCTTGCATTGCACAGACCTTGCATGTGATACACGCAGCAGTGCGGTGTGAATCACATGCAATGTCTGTGATCACAGAATTGTGAACCGGCACTGAAGTTGTTAAAAACAAAATAAAGGAAATAATGGTATGACATGCTCTAGAGCGGTAGGTGGAAGTTTGGGTTAACTGGGTAATGCCTGGACATTCTTTTATACCTACATTTATTAATTAGTGTTTTATATATAGGTACTGGGAGTTCAGCTATAATAAAGTCATTTCACAAAATATAATGGAATTTTTATTCTGTAATGTGAATACCAGGAATCTACTTTTTGGCAGATTTGCTGTACAGAAAGGGGATCCCATGCCTGCTACGTGGGAATGGACACCGTGTACACAAGGTGGTGCTGCAGAGTGTGTGAGACGTAGTTCAGCCTCCATACAATTAAGCAGGAGACCAGCCGCTGCTAGTTTGTTTCACTCTATATGATACTAGAGTATTTTTCCTCAAAATGATATGTGGCTTCAGATGTAAAATGTCACCTAAAGCTCTGCTGCAACAGATCTTTAAATAAAGCAATCTTTAAAGCTGTCATTTCCATATTTTCCCTTTCAGGAACCCCTTTGCCTTTTTTTTTTACGTATTCAGCATTCACGGAAGAGGTTAATGCCTAGAAAGCTTTGTGAACATTCCATTTATTTGGCTGGACTGCTTATCTTATGTTGTTATTATAACATGTCCAAAAAAAATAATCTATTTTGTAACTCTCAATGATTTTGGCAGTTTATTTCTGTGTGACGACGACACCAATAAGCTGTATTTATTTTTTTCAGCTTCCATTGCAATATTGGCTTACTATGGGACTTCAGATCCTGCGTCAGGCAAATTTCTGAACAATCTAATTATGTGCATGAACTTTGTGCTAGATTTAAGCCGCCCTTACATGGACCGAAACTGGATGAGATTCGACCCATGTATGAGTAGAGCTGCACGATTAATCGTAATAAAATCGTGATCTCAATTCACCCCCCCTCCCCGCAATCTCTATCACGTATTACAGCGATTTTCAGTGCAGTTAATGGATTCCAACTTGCTGGGCGACTCAGCACGACTTGACTGTAATAGAAGTCAATGCAAGTCGCCTGAAGTCTCCCCAGGAATCTTTTTCTAAGTCAGAGCGACTTGAGTCTCTCCCATCTGGGCAGACTGCCAAGTCTGAGGCCATTGTTGAAAAAGAAGCAAAAAGATACTATGTTTCAAATGATCAAAGTAATGAACTCCCGTGTATAGAAGAGTTGAGTTTAACCATTTAAAGACTAAATCTTTACTGACATTTGTTGCTTACAAGTAAAAATCCAGTATTTTCTGCTATAAAATGACTTAGAACCCCCAAACATTATATATATATATATATATATATATATATTTAGCAGAGACCCTAGAGAATAAGTTGGTGGTTGTTGCAATATTTTATGTCACACGGTTTTTGCTCAGCGGTCTTTCAAACGCAATTTTTTGGGAAAAATGGCACTTTCAAGAAAAAAAAAAAACAGTGCTGTTAGCCCAAAATAAAATGTTGGTCATTGCAATATTTTATGTCATACGATATTTGCGCAGCAGTCTTTCAAAGGCAATTTTTTTTGGCATAAATACACTTTAATGATTAAAAAAAAAAAAAAACAGTAAAGTTAGCCATATTTTTTTTTTTTGGAATGGTGACAAACCAAGGTGCTTAAAAATCTCCATAGGCGATGCTTTAGACATTTTTACAGGTTACCTGTGTAGAGTTAGAGGAGGTCTTGTGCAAACGATCGCAGCGATACCTCACATGGGTGGTTTTGAACACAGTTTACATATGCGGACGTGACTTGCCTATGCATTCGCTTTTGCGTGCAAGCTCAGAGTGATAGTGATTACAACATCCCTTGTAATAGAAATAAGCATCACAGGCAGGGTGGATAAAAATCTATGATTTTTAAAAAAAAATTGTTAAGATTTTTTTTTTGATTTTTATCAAATTTATTTTAATAATGTGCTTTTGGAGTAAAAATATATCTAAAGATAGTTTTCTATTCAAGATACATTAATAATTTAGTTTATTCAGCATGAAATGGAGCTTAGTTATGTAGCATGAAGCTGTATATTCTGCAATATTTACATTTTTGGCAAACTTATTCAATGAATCCAAGCTCTGCAAGCTGAGATAGCATGCACTGCATTGATGCATTCACACAATTTCACAGTAACCATGAGATAAAACAAAGTTCCGAAATATTCCTTTATCCCATTGTTTTGCTAATTTATGTACACTACAAACTGTATGATTGAATGGGTTCTGCTATCGCTATTTTCCTAACCTGACAGCTTCTTATTCTAAATAGGGAACCTTAATTTTTTTTTGCAAATATTAAAGATTCTTACTACAAATAAGAATGCATCCTTCTATTTAAAGAGCACCTGTCATCTCATCCATCATGGCAGCATCTGTTAGCGGGCATCCACTCACCTGCTGCCGCCACGTCCCTCACCTTGTTGTGTCACTGCCGCATCACCAGCTGTCCCATTAAAGTGAATGGGACTGTCGGTGAGTCATCAGTGGGTTGGAGGAGGAGCCACTGCAGGACAGAGATGACAGTTGCTCTTTAAAAATTATGATTTAAATCGAGTTGATTTAAATCAAATCCACCCTGCTGCTTCTTCATCTCACACTCCAACCCTGCTATAAAGCAAGAGGCTGGTACCAGCTCAAATTCAGATACTTACATCCCTTTCATTTCAAAACCACATTTGATTATGTATTAATGAATACAGCGATACATTTCATAACATGTTACATGTTACACCCTGAATATGTGTGTAACATATTAGGAGTGGACTGGCCCCTGCACCTCCCCGATCTGACAGATAGCAGGGATCCCCCCTCCCCAAATGTGCTGATCGTTTGTTCAGTGCTTTACAGGCTCAAAAAATAGATAAATAAATGCACATTTTGGTGCAGCTCTAGTGTGTACTGTGAGATGAGACAGCTGTATATGCTTTAGAAGAGTCTATGTCCTCGGATAAGCCCTGTGTACCATCAAAAATTACCACTCTTTATGTGCTCCAGTATTTCATGGTGACCGGAAACCCAGCAGAGCAATGAATAGTCACCGTGGGGGACAGGTGTAGGCAGGAAGTGGTTGCAAAGAGGCAGCGGGAGATCAGCAGCACTGGGATACTTCTTTCATCCTTTTTTTGTATTTTATTTAAAGTGTCACTAAGGCTTCATTTGGGTGATAAAAATGTGCAGTAGAGACATGTTTTTGCCACCCACCAACGGCCACTCTTAAAAGCTGCATTAGGCAGCAGATGAGGGTGTTTTACATGCCGCAGTCACGATGCATTCGGCATAATAAGGAGTTTCCCCCTCTAACAGGTCTTTAGCGTCACTCTTTCTGGCCAGCCTGTAACCCTGATGTAAGGTGTTACGTTGGAGTTACTGACTGGCTGCTCTGCTGTGAGTAAGTTAGGGTTAGGGGTGTACAAATTACTTGCCTTATCCAGGGGGATGCTGACAACTCACACTACTATAAAAAAAACTGGCTCCTAAGTTTTTTAGCTGGCTCCTAGATTCAAACCAAATTTGTCAAGCCCTGAGCTACAGTATTTGTAGCTGCTGGCTTTTCTTTTTTTTTCCCCCCAGACTGGAACTCCGCTTTAATGAGTCAGTCTACATATAACTGATATTTCAGTTTTTTGGTAAATGGCAGAGAGTTAAACCACCTAAAAGCTACTTTTATCTCTTGGGGACTGATGGTTACAATATGTTGGCTCTAATTTCTGCTTTGCATTGCTACATAATGGCTCACATGCTTACTGAAATTAGTGTAATCACTGCAAAACCGATATTAAACATGGTACCCACGAAAGACCACTTTTGGAATGGGAAAACATGTGGGTGTTTTTTTCTTTTTCTTGCTACCAATGAGCAACCTTCAGGGTGCACAGGCCATAACGCACATGTGCCGGTGTGCAGTGCGATGGTGCCCCCCCTGCCCTAGCTTGCTAAATGTAAGGGTGCATGCAGCACATTAATGAGATCACTTCTAATGATAGGAATGAAATTGATTTTTTAACGAACACAACTGTATTACAGGTTCTTTTTTTTTTTTTTTTAGGGCTGCCATGTTTGACTCCAAAAAACAAAACGCTGAAAAGCGACTTTGCATTTTTTCTGCATCAACACTCCACCTAAAGCATAGCTTCACCCAAAGTGGAAGTTCCACTTGAAGTCGTCGTCCCCCCCCCCCCTGCCACATTTGGCATGTACATTTCTATTTTTTTTTTTTTTTTAGGTGGGGGGGGGGGGGAGGGGGGGAGTACCTAGTTCTTCTCTCCGCTTCCCTCCCTGCAGTCTTCCGGGACACGTCACTGGTCCTAGAAGACTGCAGGACCATTCAAGCACAGCACAAGCATGCGCAGCCGACTGTGAAGCCGCAAGCAGCATAGCAGGCTGCCCTCAGTTAAGATGCCAGTGCTGGGAACCTGACAGCTAGTGAAGATCCAGCCTGGCTGAGGAAGGAGCTGGATCCCTGGACAGGTGAGTATCCTGTTGGTAAATGCCAGCAGCTAAAAGGAGTGGCCGCTGCTGACTTTTAATTTTTTCCCAGAGTGAAGAACCTCAAACTATTTGAACATATAAAAGTGTATCAACACCATATATGCAGTTCAAGATGAATTGGATACTTTTAAATATGCAATAGTTACTGTACTGGCAAATTCTCATATTCCCAAAACTGAACAAACAGGAAACCTGTGACTTGAAGCTCAAAAAAATGATTTGGCAAGAAACTCACATTTTTTTTTTCTATAAGGCTTGAATTAGAAACAGACGTATTGCATTAACAGTCATCAAAAGAGATACATTCTGATATATATTTAGCATCCATTGATAGGATGCATATTGAGAATTTCCATTTCATGCTTTACTTGTGTGCACTTGAGTGCATGCTAGGCTGGGTTCACACTAGGGCTGCACGATTTTGGCCAAAATGAGAATCACAATTTTTTTTACTTAGAATAACGATCACGATTCTCATGGCGTAACATCTTTCATATACAAAAGAATTGGGCTAAAAGCACTGTTTAGTTTTTTGTTTTTTTTTTAAAGTGTAATTTTTCCAAAACAATTGCGTTTGAAAGGCCGCTGCGCAAATAAAGTGTGACATAAAATATTGAAACAACCGCCATCTTATTCTCTAGGGTCTCTGCTAAAAAAATATATATATATTTATATATATATATATATATATATATATATATATATATATATATGTTTGGGGGTTTTCATTTTCTAGCAGAAAATACTGGATTTTCTCCAGTCATTCTTCCAGGACGGCACAGCTGAGAGATGACTGGTCTCACCTGGACAGGAAACACAATCAAGAACAGAGTTTAAAAGGCCCCACCCTTCCTCTGCCCCTTAGTTTTTTGATTGTGTTTCCCACAGGGATGCAGCGAAACATTTTGTTATTTTTTTCCCTTGGATCAAGGCCTGGGGCTGAGGTCCCCCTCTTGGATACTGACCCTGCAGCAAGCCAGGGGTGGATGCCGGTTCGGGGCAAAGCCTGCCCAGTCCAGGAGGGATTTCCGGTAAGGAGACTCGGTTGGGGGGGTAGAAAGAGGTAGACGGCAGAAAAGCCCCCCTCCCCGAGAGCTGGGGACAGTGGGGTCACCCAGAACCCCAGGGACCACTTTCCCACTCCCTGCTCCTACCTGAAAGTGGTGGATGGGACGGAGGAGGCTATCAGAATGGCCAGCCAGAGGGTAGTGCAGCTGAGCGGGGCGTCATCCGGAGCACTGGTGCTCAGGGGAGCAGGACAGTGGGGGCGCACAGCAGCTGGCAGGCTGATAGGAGAGCTTGGGTGCCAGTAAAGTCTTAACCGGCCCCATGGAGCTCTCCAGGCGGTCAGGACGCCGTGCTGAGCTTCCGGGTGACGGGAGGAGGCGCACGCACGCGCGGCTGACGTCAAGTCTGCCGCTAGAGGCCATTTCTGGGTCGGCTCCGGCAAAATGGCGGCGGCCATCGGCGTGTGTACACACGGGACAGCACGGAGAAGGGGTCCAGGCTTTCCCTGTGCCAGAGAAGCTGCCAAGACTCCTGCTTGGCGTGTAGAGCGGACGGATGGAGAGGGAAAGCGGGCCAGAAGGGCCCTCAGCACTCAAGGAGGCCACAGGGGGTGAGTCTGGGGGGAGCCCTATTCCTTACCTCCCTCATGGATAGCGGGGGCTGCAGAAACTTCCTTTTGTAATGTACGTTCGCTGTATGTGTTTCTTGCAGGAACGGAATGCCCAGCCCAGGGGTCAGCCACTAGATCTAAATCTAAGGCCCCTTCCCGCTCTAAGCATTGTGGCTATTGCAACAATAAACTTCCACAGGAGCGCACACAGCCGTTTTGCTTTAAGTGCATCCACAAATTAGCAGGCAAAGAGACTGTGCAGTTCATGAAGGATTGCCTTGTCTTACAATCTGAAATGCTGTCTACCCTTCAGGCCTTTAAATCTGCTACAGGGACTGGCCACCTGCAAGAGTCTCCCTGTAGTAGGGAGGGGTCCCCATCCAAGGGGACCTCCATGGGTAGCACAGGGGGGTCCTTTGGAGTTTCAAGGGAGCATGACTCCGAAGAGGCCGAACTTTTGGACCTGAGCTCCCCAGAGGAGGAGGATCCTGATCAGGATAGCCAGGAGAGTGAGGAGTCTAGGCCTGGCAGACACCTGTTCTCTGCAGAGGATATGGAGGGCCTCCTGAAGGCGATCTATTCCTCTGAGGGGATCCAGCAGCCATCACAAAGGGTTTCAGCCCAGGACAGGATATACAGGGGTCTGTCTAAACCACAGACAAAATCTCTCCCGCTCCACCAGTCTCTCAGGGATATAATTCTGAGGCAATGGAAGGAACCGGAGAGGAAGGTTTTGAGGCTAAAGACCTGGAAGCGCAGGTGCCCCTTTAGCGAGGATGATGAGGAAACGTTCCTCAAGGTCCCCAGGCTGGATGCCTCCTTGGCCCAGGTATCCAAGCGGTCAGATCTTTCCTTCGAGGATGCTGGCAACATCCCCGATCAGATAGACCGAAAGTCGGAAACGTTGCTGCGTAGAGACTGGGAAGCCAATGCAGCGGCTATGGGACCAGCATTGGCTTCCGCCTGCGTTGCCAGAAATGCAGATGCCTCGGTTGGCAGGCTGGTGGATTATGTATCCAGAGGAACCAAAACCAAGGAGGTTTTGGACTCCCTGGAGGTGATTGGAAAAGCGGTAGCTTTTCTGACTGACTCTGCAGTAGAAACAGTAAGGACAACTGCCAAGTCAGCGGCCCTCCTAAATTCAGCTAGGAGGGCACTTTGGGTAAAGACGTTGGATGGAGATTTCAAGTCCAAATCCCGTCTTTGTGGGATACCCTTCGAGAGCTCCCTGCTCTTTGGGACAGGCTTAGAGCAGGTTCTGTCCCGTTCAGCAGAAAAAGGAAAGAAGTTTCCTGTGAAACCCAAAAAGAGCAAGAAAAGGAAATTATTTTGAGGTCCCCCTGCCAAGGACAGGTCCAAGGGCAAGAGGGAGGCAGGTAAAAGGTGGGGGTTCGGGAAGGGAAAACAGAACGGAGGAATCCTTTTTTTCCAGTCCTGGTTCTTCCACTAAGGAATCTAAGTAACGCCAACCCGCGGGTTGGTGGGAGGCTCAGGTGGTTCCTCCCCATGTGGGGATGAGGAAATCACCCAGACCCCATACATTCTCAGCCTGGTAGAGGAGGGGTACAGATTGGAGTTCCTGTCCACCCCACCTCCAAACTTCGTCCTGTCGCACTTGCCCCGAGATCCGCAGAAAGCTGAGGGGCTCTTAGAAAGTGTTCGGGAGTTGGTGGATCAGGAGGTTGTCGTCCCAGTTCCAGCAGGACAGTTGGGGCGGGGGTTTTACTCACACATTTTTGTGGTAGTGAAGCCCTTGGGGAAGTTCAGACTGATTATAAATTTACGGAAGCTGAACAAACACTTAAGATACAAAAAATTCCGTATGGAAAGTATCTACACGGTCAGGAGACACCTTTTGGAGGGGGTTTTCATGATCACGCTGGATCTGAAAGATGCCTACCTCCATGTCCCCATTGCCCTGGAGTACCAGAGATTCCTGCGCTTCACAATCAAGACGAAGCAGGGCGTCCAACACTGGCAATTCAGGGCACTTGTAACAATTAACAAAGGGCTGCGCTAATTAGTTCATAAGTTCATATGGTCAATAAGTCGAAATTTTGTCTTCCAATTAAACGGAGTAAATAATGTGTGTTCCAAATATAGGTGGAGGTTGTGAAGCCCAAATTCACTTCACCAATATAGTATTCACCCGAAGTGCTGTAGTATTGCAATCTGTGATCCACCACCAATATTTAAAGGCTTACTAGACAGATAAACCAAATGCGCTTGAAAGTGATTCTTTCCGCGTAGTAACTAGATGTCTCGCTCCTCAGTGTATCCTTGAATAGCATCACCATAGACACAGCTAGGCTCAGAGGTGAGCTGGATCACTATCCCCTCTAATCATGATACATCCAGTGAGATCATCAGCCGGGTATGTCAAGATAAAGGAGAGGACGCATAGCGTAATAACGTAATGATTATTTTTTTTGTAAAAGATTAAAACTACTCACACACATCAATGAGAATCGCATATGTAAAACAAGCATCGCACATATGCGATTCTCATCGATGTGTGTGAGTAGTTTTAATAAGCGCACTTTTCAGCTCTTTTGCATAATGCATCTGAGTGCACTGGTGTTAAAGCAAGTAAGACAGACACCATAGCTGTTCTCACACTGCAAGCTCGAAAAACAGTCCTGCCTAGCAATGCTTGTTGCTTTAATTTATATCATTCAGACAGGGATAACAAAAGGACTTAGTGGCTTCACAATCCGCCTCCAAGGCACAGTCACATGACATGAGCTCAATACAAAACAATAACCAATAACACACTTGTTTATATTCAAACGATACAATAGAAGAGGTGTACATGCATATGGAATGCCTGAATGAGCAACAGCCGTTGGGTGGGTGGAAATGCACAGACTCCAGATAACAATGAAAGCCATGTGGAAACATGGCTTCCATTGAAACCAATGCGTTATCTCACAGAGGCCCTCCAAGCAAAACGCCATGCATGCAAAGCCCGAACTGCCATTACAAGGAATTACTCAAATACAGCTCTATGAACTATATCTCAAAGTGATTATACTACTGTTCCACTAAAGGGTAAATTATGCATAAAGGAATATAGCTGTAGATTTCTGCCACATTGATCAGATGCGACAGAAAGCTTACAGATCATTATCCTTACATAAAAGGCAATACTGATTCCATACCGCAAGTACATTGCCGCCAAGCAGATCAATCTGTACATAATACAGGGGCCCCCCCGATTGACGGTAATACATTCGCGTGGTTACCATTGTAGGTGGCCTGTCCGCAATATCGGTTAAAGCCATATTCGCTGTACACAGCGAATATCGGTAAACCGACACTGGGAAACACTGTGACAATACATAATAGACATATCCTAAATTTCTACAACAATCTGGGTCTGGCAGTCAAGACCCTCAGGGTCCAGGTGGCAGCCCTATCTGTGTTTTTAGATAGCAGGCTAGCCCTGGACCCGCGCATAAAAAGATTTTCGTAGGCCAGAGAAAGGGTAACCCCGGTGTGATCAAAGTGTTTTCCGCCGTGGGATTTATCCTTGGTACTGGATGCCCTAACTAGAGAACTTTTTGAGCCGGTAGCTCAGACGTCTTTTAAGTTACTTTCTCTTTAAAATGGCCTTCCTTCTGGCGATTACGTCAGCCAGAAGGATAGGTGACCTACAGGCTCTGACAATTAAAGAGCCCTTTTTGTTGATTTTAGAGGACAGGGTGATACTTAGACAAGACCCCCTATACCTCCCAAAGGTGGCCTCTCAATTCCATAGGAACCAGGAGATTGTTCTCCCCTCATTTTGCACATGTCCCCGTAATGAGAGGGAAACAAGCTTCCACACTTTGGATGTTAGACGTTGTCTGTTAATTTACTTAGACCGAGTCAGAGGTTTTAGAAGGTCTAACCATTTGCTGATTAATTTCTAGGGTCAGAAGAAGGCTCTCCAGGCATCTAAGTCGACCGCGGCAAGGTGGATAAGGCAGGCAATTTTAGTAGCTTATGAGCAGGCTGGTAAACCAGCCCCTGCTCGATTGAAAGCTCATTCCACTAGGTCTCTGGCACCTCCTGGGCTGAAAAGGCGGACGCCTCGATTGACCAGATTTGTAAAGCGGCCACGTGGACAAGCCAGAACACATTCCTGAGGCACTACAGGGTTGAGTTGTAACCTCAGGACCTGGCGTTCGGTAGAAAAGTCCTGCAGGCAGTGGTCCCGCCTAAAGGTAGGCCTGAGCTCCTTGCTCATCATCTCAGCTGTGCCGTCCTGGAAGAATGACTGGAGAAAATTACCAGTTACACTTACCGGTAACGGTGTTTCTGGGAATTCTTCCAGGACGGAAGGCCTACTTCCCACCCTTTTATGTGTTGGTGTTGTTTGTTGGCACAGAAGGATACACTGGTGCACAGGTGTGGGCTAATACTTTGTCTCAACTAAGGGGCAGAGGGAGGGTGGGGCCTTTTAAACTCTGTTCTTGATTGTGTTTCCTGTCCAGGTGAGACCAGATGTCTCTCTCATCTCTGTGCCGTCCTGGAAGAATTCCCAGAAACACAGTTACCGGTAAGTGTAACTGGTAATTTTTACTTGTAAGCAGCAAATGTCAGAAAAGATTGTCTTTAAACGGTTAAACCAAACTCTTCTATACACGGGAGTTCAACCCTTTGATCATTTTGAAACATAGTATCTTTTTACTTCTTTTATCAACTTGACTTCTCTCTCTGCCCAGATTTGGCAGTCTGCCCAGATAGGAGAGACTCGAGTAGCTCCGACTTTAGAAAAAGATTCCTGGGGAGACTTCAGGCAACTTGCATTGACTTCTACTTACAGTCAAGTCACGCTGAGTCGCCCCGCAAGTCAAACTCCATTAACTGCATTGAAAATCCCAGTAATATGTCATGGAGATTGCGCGGGGGAGGGGGGGTGTGAATCGAGATTGTGATTTTATTATGATTAATCGTGCAGCTCTAGTTCACACTATTGTGAATTGGATGTGGGTTTCACTGCATCCAATTCGCTTGTCAGGAGTCTGTGACCGGCTCTTAATGGAGGCGGTTCACACAGCTCCAGGGAGGCTGTGGAGCGAATTTCACAGAAGTCCTGTGTGTTTTCTGGTCCCTTTCAGGTCCGAATTCAGCCAAAAATTTGGAACGAAAAGTGGACTTGAAACGGTGAATGGGGACGCACCGGACCCCTGCTGTGAGCCACTCTGCACAGAGATTTCAACCCAGCCTCAGAGCGGAACTTCACTAAAAAAAAATAATTTTTTTGCGGGGGGCAGGGTATGGAGGGGTTGTATAAGTACCATTTTATGATGGTACACACTCCTGAAATCCTAGCTAAGGTGTGGTTGACCTGGTTTGTACGAAACACCTCCAAACCCACCTTAGACATGTCATACGTCCCCCCCGAGGACCAGTTTCCTTAGCTGCGCAATGTCATGGACAGCTGTGATCTATAGACAAAAACTACCTTATTTTTAAAAGTCAGCAGTTACAGAATTTGTGAAGTTCCTCCTTAACCACTTCCCGACCGCCTCGCGTACGTTTACTGCTGCAGAATGGCTCTGTAGTGCGAATCACCGTTTATAAACGCCGGCTCGCTCATGCGCGGCTAGCGGACAGGAGTGCGCTGCTGGTGGTGTGCTCTCGTGCCCGCCGCACTCTGCAGTATTGTGGCCTCGGATCTGGTGAACCTGATGTCCGCCGGTTACCCGCGATGGCCTGGCAGAGAAGAAAAACGGGGAACCGCCGATGTAAATGCGGCAGTTTCCTGCTCTGTCAGGAGGCATGTAAGAGATCTATTGATCCCTGTCACTGGGATCAGTTATATCTCTTATGCCCCTGGCAGCCCAGCCCCCTTACAGTTAGAACACACCTAGGGAACACAGTTAACCCCTAGATCGCCCCCCTGCAGGTTAACCCCTTCACTGCCAATGACATTTATCCAGTAATCAGTGGATATTTAAATTTCTGATCGCTGTTTTAATGTCATTGGTCCCAAAAAGTGTCAAAAATGTCCGACATGACCGCTGCAATATCACAGTTCCGATAAAAATCGGAGATCGCGGTCATTACTAATAAAATAAAAAATTGTAAAAACGCCAGAAATTAATTCTCATTGTTTGTAAACGCGGCAACTTTTGCGCAAAGCAATTAGTAAATGCTGTTTGCAACTTTTTTTTTTTTTTACCACGGATATGAGGAATTATATATATCGGCCAAAACTGATGAATCAATTTTTTTTTTATATTTTTTTTTTGGTGTTGTATTTTAGCAAAAAAGTATGAAATATTGGGTTTCTTTTTTTGCAAAATTGTTGCTTTTGTTTTGTTTATAGCGGTGATCAGAAATGGCGCAGAGGGGATCAAATGCCACCAAAAGAAAGCTCTAGTTGTGTGGGAAAAAGGACGCAAATTTCATTTGGGTACAACATCGCATGACCACGCAATTGTCAGTTAAAGCGACGCAGTGCCAAATCGCAAAATGTTCTCTGGTCCTAATGTGGGAAATCCTTCCGGTCCTTAACCACTTCAGCCCTGGAAGGATTTCCCACTTGAGGACCAGAGCACCTTTTGTGATTCGGCACTGCGTCAATTTAACTGACAATTGTGCGGTCGTGCAACTTTGTACCCAAACAAAATTTGCGTCCTTTTTTTCCCACAAATCGAGCTTTCTTTTGGTGGTATTTGATCGCCGCTATAAACAAAAGGAGAGCGACAATTTTGCAAAAAAACCCACATTTCCTACTTTTTGCTAAAATACACATCCAAAAAAAAAATATATAAAAAAAAACTTTTTTTTCCATCGGTTTTGGCTGATTTAGATTCTTCCTCCATATTTTTTAGTAAAAAAAAATGCAATCGGCGTTTATTGATTGGTTTGTGCAAAAGCTGCCGCGTTTACAGTTGATTTAGAATTAATTTCTGGGGTTTTTATTTATTTATTTATTTTTTACTAGTAATGGCGGCGATCTGCGATTTTAAGAGGTACTGCGATATTGCAGTGGACATTTCGGACCATTTTGGCACTTTTTTTGGGACCAATGGCATTTATGCAGCGACCAGTGCTATAAAAATGCACTGATTACTGTGTAAATGCCATTGGCAGTGAAGGGGTTAACCTGCAGGGGCGCTCTAAGAGTTAACTGTGTTCCCTGAGCGTGTTCTAACTGTGTGTGGGCTGCCCTGGCTGGGGGAAGGGGGTGATCATTGGCTTCCATATACAGGAAGCCTGTGATCACAGCCCTTCCCCCTCTATGAGAACGGAGATCCGTGTATACTTACACGGACCTCCGTTCTCTCACTGCTGGGGGGCCATCGCAGGTAGCCGGCGGCGATCGAGTCCACCCTACCCGCTCCCTGCTCCCCCCCCCCCCCGACACAGTGAGCGCTCACAGCACTAGTTATCGCAGCCGCTGTCGGTTTGCGATAACGCGCCACTCTGTCGCCGTCAGACTGCGGTCGGCAAGTGGTTTAAGAGGAGGTGGCCCCCTGACATGCCATAATTGGCATGTCATTTTATTGGGGGTTGGGGGGGGCGTGGATCCTGTTTTCACAGGGTCCACTTCCTCTCCTGGCGCAGAGGAGCCGGAAGGAAGTTCACCCCCCCTCTCGGCGATCATCTGGGACCAGTCACAGGTCCCAAAAGATACGCCGGCCATTGACAAGCCGCGGCGCGACTTGCGCTTGCGTAGTGAGTGCCCAGCTTTGAAGCCCAAGCCGGGTGCCCACACTTGTGATGATGCCGGCGCCGCCGAGGGGAGGGGGAGACGAGCGAGCCTTCGGGCGGCCGCATCGCTGGAACGAGGGACAGGTGAATGGCCGATTGTTAAAAGTCAGTAGCTACCCTTTTGGTATCTTATGGTTACTGTGAAATTGTGTGAAAGCATCAATGCAGTGCATGTTATCTCAGCTTGCAGAGCTTGGATTCATTGAATGAGTTTACCAAAAATGTAACTATTGCAGAATATACAGCCTCATGCTAAGCTCCATTTCATGCTGAATAAACGAAATTATATATATTGAACAGAAAACGATCTTTAGATAGATTTTTACTCCAAAAGCGTTTTATTAAAATCAATTTGATAAAAAAAAAAAATTTTAGATTTTTTTTTTTTTTCTTTTTTTTTAAATCATTTATTTTTATCCACCCTGAGAAGCAGTATAAGGGTCTTTTCACACTTGCATGTCCGTTTTGACGGACTCCGCTGCTCAGCGGGGATGGATCTGTTGATCCCTGCTGAGCCGGCAAATGACAGAGCCCCCGCTCTCCTATGGTGATTGGATGAAAAAGGATCCATCTGTTCTTTTTCATCCGATCCGCCAGATGGATGGAATATAGGGTTTCCATCCGTCTGGATTTAGTGGATCGGATGGCAGCGGACATGTCACTGCTGACATCCGTTACTCCATAGAGGAGAATCAGCTCCGCCTGTCACTTTTTCAGGTGGACCTGAATGGATGCTCCGTCCGTTCAGATCCGCCTGAAATATTGACAGGCAGACCTGAACGGTCCGTGCGCGTGAAACTACCCTAAGAAATGTAAAAAAGAAAAAATAATAAACCAAGTATATATGATATACTTTCCAATCTATTTACAAATGCTAGTGGCATAAATGGATTGAAAATAGTCAGCGCTGTTTGAATTTAGCTGAAATATCATCATCTTACCATTAAATCCTTTTTGTCACACAGATTCAGTGTGAGCTTTGTGTTCATCATCTGAATTTTTGAAGAAAAAAATGTATTATTTGTATGGTTCACTAGTAGAACTGGACCCTTCCACTCACACACCCTATCCTGTTGAGTGACAGTGACTTGGCTCAGCTGCAAATTCTGCACCATAGCAGAAGTGGAATGTTCTATAGTAAGTGACAAGGTGACAATATTAATTTGTTTTTATGTTTCACAGAGAGTTGGCAAAGACATATTCACGTATGTGTAAGAAATATTGGAAGGACTATATATTTTTTTTTCTTACTTTCTTGTAAAGTGTCTATTTCAGGAGTACAGACATGTAGCCATATTTCATTTAAAGCCAAACTCCAGCTCTCTTATACTGCCCTTCCTCGCTGGAGACCCCTCCAGATAGTTTAAGAGGGTGGACAGCACCAACAGATAAAGATAGTCATCTATGCATGCAACCAGGTATGTCCCAGAAACACCAACATAACAAAATACAAGATGGTTACAAACACAGAGAGCATCATTTTTTGCTCCATTAAACACTTAAGGACCAAGCCTATATTTGACACATGTTGTTTACAAGTTAAAATCTGTTTTTATGCTAGAAAATTGCTTAGAACCCTCAAACATTCCATATTTTTTTTCAGACACCCTAGAGAATAAAATGGTGGTTGTTGCAATAATTTATGTCACACCGTATTTGCGCAGCAGTCTTACAAACACAATTTTTTTTGGAAGAAAATACACTTTTTTGAATTAAAAATAAGAAAACCGTAACACTAGCCCAATGTTTTTCTATATTGTGAAAGATAAAGTTACGCTGAGTAAATTGATACCCAACATGTCATGCTTCAAAATTGCGCCTGCTCGTGGAATGGCGACAAACTTTGGCACTTAAATGCCCTCTCTTGACTTCCTGCCAAACGGGACAGGATCGGATCGTCTCCACCGCTGCGGATCCGGTAAGCGACGGAGACCACTTTTATACCAAAATGGATGGCCCGCCATTGATAAAAATACTGGGGTTATGGCAGCTATCTGCTGCTATAACCCCGGTATTTAACATCAAAGGACCGACGTATATCGACGGCGGGTGGTCCGGAAGTGTTAAAGAATAATCCAGCAACATAATTCATCCCTGCCAGAGTAAAACCTGTGAGAACTGTTTTTGTCTTAGTTTTGTTTAGTGTGGGATGGGGTTAGAACCTTGTTGTCAGCTTTTTTAAAATATATAAATACATGTAATATATTTTACCAGTAATTCACGTCTGGGTGAAATGATGTTTTTTTTTTTGTTTCATAGTCACTATACTTATAGCTACAATGTTTTTGTCTTGTCTAAATTTCCTTTGTCTCCACAGGTAGTAAAGATGCGGAAAGATGTGAAGAAGGTGAAAGTCCTTACTATTCGGAGACTTACAAGAAACATTTCAAAACTAAAATCAAAAAAGTTAGTAATCTAATTGTTTGTGCATATACAGTGTGTGTGTGCGTGTGCCTGTGTGTATGTGCATATATATATATATATATATATATATATATATATACACACATACAGTCATGGCCAAAAATATTGGCACCCCTGCATTTCTGGAATGTGAATTTAGCTTTTTGTTCCTCTAATTTTTTGTGTCATACCAATACAACAAAAGAAATAAACGTGAGAAATGCAATATTTTTGACCATGACTATATATATATAAAACATCTGTATAGTGGTAATGTTAGCTTGTTTATTTATATTATATCATTTTTAATTGATAGAAAACGTCAGTATTAGCAGACAGACAATATTCTGTGCTTACATACACTTTTTAATGTCCTCTTGACTGCCCTGGATTATCATGTAATGTGTATGTAATGTTCCCTTCGCACACCTTCCTGGAGCAGGCAAGAACTACTATTTGATCATTATTTCCTGTATATTGTACCAAATTTACTGTTTTGGATACGATTTTGGGACCTGTCTTTTCAGTCCCATGACTATACTTTCTTATTGTAGTTACTTTATCCTGTATGCTTTTGCTGAAGGATGTAATGAAACCTATAAATTTAACAAGTAAACAAAAGTGCTGTAGCAACCACCAGCAGGAGATTGACAACATCATAATCACTATTGAAGTGATCACATTACAACGGTAAAGTGCAACATTTTGGGGCTGTTCAGGGCCCCTTCGATGGGCATGAAAAGCAGAAGGCACTCTCCTTGCTTGCATCTCTCCATGTCTTCTAGAGCTTTATGGGAGCCCCAAAACTTGTGTCACTACAATATGCAAATCAATTTGGGAAGCCAACTTAAGGGTTGTCCCAACTCCACCTGTACCCATTGATCCTTAATCATAATGAGTGGCTTGAATAGCTACCGTATAGGTACAGGAAGCAGTTTTCAAAAGTTGGTATTTGCATAACAGGTTGCCTTGTGTTTTGTGCCCCAGGGCAGTCAAGACATATTGCCAGTACAACATTGATCTTCAAGATGGCATCTAAGCATTTTAAGTGAACACATCATAGTGGTAAAGTGCAGTATTTTGGGGCTACGCAGGATCTTTTTGCCAGCGGGCAGAAGAAAAAAAACGAACAATTACTTCCATCCACACGAGCAAGGTGCATGGAGGAAATCCCCCACCCCACCAGGATATTGTATTCTGACAGCTGCAGCCTCTGATCAAGAAACGCTTTCCAACATTCTAACGATTTCACTGATTGCAATGTGGCCCATCCCTGCTGAACCAGCTCTATTTCGTTCCTCTATGGCCAGCTTAAAGTCTGTATTTGGGTATAATAACCTGGGAGAAGGGATGGCGAGAGTTTTTAAATCAAATATACATACATCACATACGGTAGGTCCATATATATTTGGACACAGGCACAATTTTCATACTTTTGGCTCTGTATGCCACCAGAATAAAATTAAAACGAAACAATCCAAATTAATTTGCAGTGCAGACTTTCAGCTTTAATTCAAGGGGTTGATAATAAATATCAAGTATAATTTTAGCAACTATTTTTATACACTTTCCCATCATTTCCAGGGGATTAAATGTAAATGTACAAATGACTATAATCATAAATAAAATGTTCATTTTTAATATTTTATCAAGAATCCTTTACTGGCAATGATTACCTGAAGTGTGGGAACCCATGGACATTACCAAAGACTGGGTTTCCTCCTTTCTGATGCTTTGCCAGGCTCGAACTGCAGCTGTCTTCAGTTGTTCTTTGTTTGTGGGTCTTTCTGACTTTAATTTTGCCTTCAGCAAGTGAAATGCATGCCCAGTTGGATTGGGATCAGGTGATTGGCTTGGCCATTGCAGAATATTCCACTTCTTTTCCTTCAAAAGCTCCTGGGTTGCCTTTGCAGTGTGTTTTGGATCATTGTCCATCTGTACTGTGAAGCACCATCCAATCAACTTTGCTGCATTTGGCTGAATCTGAGCTGACAGTTTGTCTCTAAATACTGCAGAATTCATCCAGCTGCTTCTGTCTTCCATCACATAATAAACACCAATGACCCAATGCCACTGGAATCCATGCATGCCCATGCCCTCACACTGCCTCCACCATGTTTTACAGATGGCGTTGTGTGCTTTGGATCATGAGCTGTTCTAAGCCTTCTCCACCCTTTTTTCTTCCTGTCATTCTGGTACATATTAATCTTTGTTTCATCCACCCAAAGAATGCTTTTCCAGAACTAGTCTGGCTTTTTTAGATTTTTTTGGCAAAGTCTAATCTGACTTTTCTATTCTTCAGGCTTATGAATGGTTTGCACCATGTGGTGAACCCTCTGTATTTGCTCTCATGAAGTCTTCTTTTGATTTTGACAATGATACGCCCACCTCCTGGAGAGTGGCCTTCTCTTGTCTGGATGTTGTGAATAGGTTTTTCTTTACCATAGAGAGGATCCTTAGATCATCCATCACTGTTGTCTTCCATGGACATTCAGGACTTTTTATATTGCTGAGCTCACCAGTGCGTTCTTCTTTTCTCAGAATGTTCCAAACTGTTAATTTGGCCACTCCTAATGTTGCTGCTATCTCACTGATGGATTTGTTTAGTTTTGAAGCCTTACAATGGCCTGTTTCACTTGTATGGACAGCTCCTTTAAACGCATGCTGTAGGTTCACAACAATAGATTCCAAATGCAAATACCACATTTAGAATCAACTCCAGATTGTACTGTACTGAAGCTGTACTTCCTAAACTTGCTAAAATGTTTACAAATCACAGATCACCGCCATTACTTGTAAAAAAAATAAAAAAATTGTAAAAACGCCAGAAATGAATTCTCATGGTTTGTAAACGTGGCAACTTTTGCGCAAACCAATCAATAAACGTAGATTGCAATTTTTTTACCAAAAATTTGAGGAAGAATATTAATAGGCCAAAACTGATGAATACATTTTTTTATATATATATATTTTTTTTTGGATAAGTATTTTAGCAAAAAGTAAGAAATATTGATTTTTTTTTTTTTTTTTTTTTTCCAAAATTGTTGCAGTTTTTTGTTTATAGCGGTGATCAGAAATGACGCAGAGGTGATCAAATGGCACCAAAAGAAAGCTCTATTTGTGGGGGGAAAAAAGGGCGCTAATTTTGTTAGGGTACAGCGTCGCACAACCTCGCAATTGTCGGTTAAAGTGACGCAATGCCGAATCGCAAAAAGTGCTCTGGTCCTAACATAGGAAATACTTCCGGGGCTGTAGTGGTTAAGAGATAGGCCGCATAAGGGATGCAATATATACTTAAATTTTTTTAACAAGAAAATATGTTAATTCACATACATTGCATTATGACAGCAGTTATTATAATAATAAGGCCAAGATAACATCAGCTCTGTATCAGCAGTGGATCACACATGTTTGTGTTAATATCAAATGCTGCCAAGTACTTTTGAATACACAGTACATTGTATAGTTTACAGTCTACATCTGTTGGTTTACGTAATTTTTTTTTTTCTTTTTTAAATCCTACATTCTGTAATTTAAACTCACTCTTGGTGGGAGGTGTTGGAGGGTTCTGAGAAACTCTGCCATGTAAGGCTTCCTCAAGCGCCATAACCGTCCCACGGGCCTAAAAACAGAAAGTTCAGCGAGGCTGAAATTCTTTTTCCAAGGACTTGATGAAAACTCCGCTGAACGTAACTGAAGATTCAGCAAACATTCAGCGGGGTGTTCAGCCTAGCGGGGACACACTTGGCTGGGATCACGTATTTAATTAGACGGATTAAACGTCGTGTTAGCCGGCTACGGTTAATTTTTTTACGGTTTTTAGCCGGGGTTATATAGCCAGATGGTAATGAGGACACACGGAACTTGAACTTTTTTTCCTCAAATACCACTCATGTCTTTAGGTCAAAAATGTGAAAAGGCTCTCTCTCCCTCCCTATTTTTCCATTACGATTTACCGCGAACTCCTTCGGAATGTACCGTCTCAAAGAGTCTTGGGAGGTTGTGGAGGGTGGTTCTCACTCAAATTTAATGTCTTACATCCTAAATTTTTTCTTTTTTTTTT
>BLSH010403021.1:173107-184363 GCA_018402905.1 Glandirana rugosa | reverse complement strand
TTCTGACTTTTACCTACAGGTAAGCCTATAATAAGGCTTACCTGTAGGTAAAATGAATATCTCCTAAACCTATACAGTTTAGGAGATATTCCCCCTCTAAAGAGCTCTAAAGAGCTTCGGCGTTACGGCGCATGCCCCGTGTATGTCCCGGCAAAGGCCCAGCAATGGGGCCGGACCTTGCCAGAAAGACACATGCGCGGGAGTGACGTATTGCGGCTCTGGCCAGTTACAGCGCCGGAGCAGTGTACCTGAAAGCAAGATCCGAGGGAATATGTCCGCTCCCTCAGAGGGGACCGAGCAGCCCTGACGGATCTTTGTTCCAAGGTGAGTATTTATTTCATAATGAGCTAGTATGCGGTGCATACTAGCACATTATGCTATTGTCTTGCAGGTTTTTTTTTTTTTTAAATGGGTAGACAACCGCTTTAAAGCAAGTTTCATCCGCAATGTAAAGCGAACATGTTACAATCAAACTGCACAATCTCTTAGGCCCCTTATACACTTGTGTGACTTTTCCTGCGATTTGAGACTGCAAGTCATACCCCATGATTTTCAATGACTACCATTCATATATCTGTGACTTCAAATCGCAACGACTTCAAGGCAGTCCCTGCACTACTTTGGTCCGACTTTGATGCGATTTGAGGTCCATAGACCTCAGGATTACACAGGCATTGCTACAAGTCACATTAAAATCGCATGGCTTTCAAGTTGCACGTGTGTGTGAAAGGGGCCTTAAATGTATAGTTTTGGTAGGACTTCGTATTACATATTTATTAATCAGGTTATTTTAAGACAGATTCTCATATTACATAGTTTTGGTGAATTTAAAGTGTATGTATAGCTGAAATGTTTTTGTCGTTTTGTATAGCGTCAAGAAGGATTAGAATCTCTGACAAGTTTTATTGTTGACTGACTCCTAGGTATATTCATCTTCTCCAGCTGTCTTGGAGACCACTGACTCTGAGACAGAAATTGATGGGAAATCTAGGACAGAAAGTGAGGGTAAATCTTCCGATGGGGACATCTTTTAGGTTCACAAAATAGAAAAAAATAAACTGACAAGGATTTTAACC
This sequence comes from Glandirana rugosa, assembly GCA_018402905.1. Lineage (NCBI taxonomy): Eukaryota > Metazoa > Chordata > Amphibia > Anura > Ranidae > Glandirana > Glandirana rugosa. The sequence continues at coordinate 183,287 of BLSH010403021.1, read as the reverse complement.
TTTCCATACTCTATCCAGTACTGAAAAAAATAGTTTTTGCTACACATACGCTTTAAAGGAGGGTGTACAAGATTGTGCAGCCAGAATGTAATGTGTATGGATGCTGAGTTTTAAGCAGATGGGTCTATTTTGTAATATATAGGCTCTACCTACATGCAAGGTAGCAAAGCATGGGTTCATGTTTTTGATTAGAGACGGGAACCCCCTTTAATATTTTTTTTCCCTTAAAGACCTATACAACGAGGCACAGAGATCACAGTGAAACACAGAATACTCAGTGTGTTTCATTGTTTTGGATCAGTTATCCAATGGTTTTCCGACCACTGGGTTCAAGCCAGAAGAACATTTTGTTTACTAAAAGTTTTATCCATGGAGCATATTACACAATTGTGGTTTGGCAGAGCCAGGAGTCTGTGAGCATTGCTCTTTTCCAAATGTGCAATCATTACGGTAGAGAAAATGTGACTTTTGGGCAGAAGTACACTCTGGGAAGTTTCATTTTATCTTACTTTATCTCAGAAGATTACCCCTAAATCGATCTCTTCATCTCAAGGCACAAAGCTGCTGAGTTCCCAGTTTTGGGTTAATCAGCTGCAGAAGCCTTCACAGCTTGGAAACAAATGTATTCTTTTTGTTCTTTTGGTTTTTTAGTCATTTTTTCATTGTAGTAAAAATTCGCCTAGCAGGCAGCAGCTTTATATTTATATTTCAGACACATTTTTGGACACATTTAAAACTTGAATTGATTCAGAAGTACAAGTGACAATTGTTGTTTACATAAACTCACGCTTTTATTTGTCATTTTAATTTTCACCTCAGGGCTACCACTTCCCCTTCTGTGACTAATTACTCACCAATGTTTACGGAAAACTTCCAATCTACTCTTTTTGCAGCATTCTATAGCAAAATCCATTGTATACTGGTCTGACATCAGTGGAGTGAATTCTGATTGGTTGTTATGGGTTACTAGATTTAAAGCAGTATTATACCCAACATCAATATTCTATTATATTTCATCTTACCAATTCTTAGATATGTGGGCCGCATTAGTTTGACTTTTTTAGGCTTTTCCCCTTTATTTTCACCTGGTGACCTAGTATGGCCATCGATGAGTTACAATAAAACTGACCCAATTTTCTCTCTGGATAGGGATTCCTCCCTGCTATAGCCTGCAGCACTGATCAAGCAAATATTTTCCAACAGGGCAGTTGAACAGAAGTTGATCAGTAGATTGACTTCTCTTCAACCACAGTAGACATTCATTGATCCAAATTCGTCCATTCCCTGCTGAACTAGATACATTTTGATTCTTGTATGGTCAGTTCTAGCCAACCAGACAAACCATTTAACACTGACAGATGTACTTACAGTGGTCTTTTTTTTTCCATGTAAAACCTTTATCCCAAAATGGAAAATCAAAATGTAACTCCTTAAAGTGTAATTAAAGTCCCTCAGGCTCTTTATTGCAGAAGAGACATACAATGTACCACTTCCAACTGTCACCAATTTATTCTACAGGGTCTTTCAAAAAATGTGTGCTCCAGCAGCAAAAGGGCTAAATGTTTTTTCGATCAATGTTAGTCATTTCTTTTTTAAATTACAATATAACTAAAAGGTGTGTGTGTTTTTTTTTTTTTGCTTTAAATTGAGTAGAGAGAAGTTATAACACCTGTCAGGTTTGTATTGCTGTCTGTGCCCAGGTTACACCCCTTTCACACTTGCGCGAGTTGTCCTGCGATTTGGGACTGCAAAGTCGCATGACAAGTCGTTCCCCATAATTTCCAATGAGTACCATTCATATCTGTACAACTTTCAAGTCGTGCCAACTTCAAAGTAGTCCCTGCATTACTTTGGTCCAACTTTGATGCAACTTGAGATCCATAGACTTCTTATTTATTTCAGGTACTTGTATAGCGCTGTCAATTTATGCAGCGCTCCACATTTATAGTGTACATTCACATCAGTCCCTACCCTCAAGGAGGTTACAATCTAAGGTCCCTAACTAACATTCATACATATACTAGGGCCAATTTAGACAGGATCTAATTTACCTACCAGCATGTCTTTGGAGTGTGGAAGGAAACCGGAGTACCTGGAGGAAACCCACACAGGCACAGGGAGAACATGCAAACTCCTTTTGTTGCCAGGCGAAAGTGCTATCCACTGCACCACTGTGCTGCCCACTTCAATGTTAAACCCTCAAAGTCTCATACAAATCGCACCTGAATAATATAAATGCGATTTCTGTACTACTTCTGTACGACCTTGTAATATGTTTCATTGAGTCAAAGTGGGACCAAAGTTGTACTGCTCCCAAATCGTGTCAAAATTGTGGTAACATCGAGTTGCACAAGTGTGAAAGGGGCCTTAGGGAGATTCATCCTCTCTGATTGATCTGTTTACTGTTCTCACAGAAAATGACAGTAACGTTTTGGATTGTCGCCAGAACAAGAATAGAGGACAAATCCTCCAATGGGGACACTAGTTCTGGTGACAGCCAGGTACTTCCTCACTTTGGAGGAATGTTCTCTCACTTCCTTTTTTGGCTAGGGGACAGAAAGTGAAGGAAAGAGATTTCTAGGTCTCCAATGATCAAACACAAATAAATTTAGTATGCACTGAATTCCCCCCTTACATCAGAGTCCACGTCAGAATCCTTGTACCACTGAGGCTCAGTTCACATACATGTGAATTGGATGCATTTTTAATTGCATCCAATTTGCATAACATGTGAATCAGACTGGCTTTCAATAATGGAGCCAGTTCACATGTGCGGGCGGCTGTAGTGCGGTTTTAAAAAGGGTCCTGTGTGTTTTTGGGTCCAGTTCAGGTGAGATTTCAGGTAAAAATTTGCATTTGAATCAGTGAGCAGAAACGCACCGGACTGCCGCTCTGAAACAGCAGCAACATGTGCATAAACCCAGCCTGAGACTGTGCATGTTTGTTGTGAGCCAGATAAAATCTTGTATCGGACCTCTGTTTGGAGAGCCCTACTCAAGAGAACTGGGAGCTGTGGGAAAGTGAAGGGGGTGCTGTGTGAGTGCATTCAGGGATTCTAAACAGGATGCTAATGTGATGTGTCATGGGAGTCATCTGCCTAATAAGATTATTTATATTAATGTTTTGTCTTTATATGAAGTAATTGGATTATCTTACATTTTTAGGAAATTAATTGCCTGGGTGGTCTTGAATTCCTGTTTATCAGTGTTCTTCCCTCCTTACCATAGGGAAGAAATCCTGAAGATGAGATAGTCCGTCAGTATTTTACCATTATGTTTGCTGTCTGCATTTTTGGGGACATTGAAGAAAACACAGATGTTGCTGCTGTACCAATGCCTGGCCAGCTACTGTACAGATAATTAAAAGGAGCAGTTCTATTTTAGCTTACCATGTCAGCTTTGTGGCTTGTAATAGTAGATTGGTAAAGCTATCCTCTTTGCCTGCATCTGGAAATAAGTAGGTCCAGGTTCATCTGGTCTGTACAAAACTTGATGTCATTCTTTAAACTATATTTTTAGCAGCAAAGTTTTTTTTTTTTTTCCTGAAGGGTTGAATTCTTAGACTTTGAATGGCATTCTAATTCTTTTTACACATATGCTAGAAAAGTTCAAGTGAACTCTGCAAATACACTGGCTTGTATATTTCAAAAACTATACATACATTTCATTTGTTTTTACCCCAAGTCCAGCTTGATTGACACACATGAGCAGTATTCAGTGCCAGAGTTGTATAGATCTCTAATAACCTGTTATTTATTCTCAGTTTTCAGATGGTGTTTAATATGTATGCCCCTTAAACCAGACACCCAGAATTTGTTCATACTTTCCTACCTCAAGATTATTGGGAGTCACTAGAAGGCAAACTGTGTTTCTATTATATTGGTTCACTGGTTCAGACCTCCTTAGCTTTGACATGCTGAGGAAGAAGTAGCCAAAGGTTAATTCATCACCTCCCGGGCCTTTCTTTTATTTGAGAGTGAAAAATGCATTCTGACACGTAGGGCTCATGCATACCGCAGCTCAAAAACACCTGTTTTACAGGCATTTGATGTTTTTTTTATTTGCCTATAAATGCCCCTCTATATTAGCCTATGTGTCCATGCACACATGGGTGTTTACCAGCATTTAAAAGCAGGAACGTTTAGAGGTATTAAAAAAGAAAAAAAAATCACTGCTTGTTCTGAAGAGGAGCATGTTTATGTTTTGTAAGTTAATACATTCTAATGGCTGGATTAAATGAATACATTAGTATTCTGGCCTATAGAATGCGTTAACTTTGTATGTGCATGCAAAAATGCAGCTTTTACAGCGTTTTTTTCCTACTACACTTTGGAGTACAGCATGCATGGAGCCTAAAGCTGCTGTAGACTGCAGCAAGTGAGCAATTGGGTTTCCAAAGAGATATGGAAACGAGTAATGAGACCTGCTCTTCAGCTTGGCATTTCCGTGTTGTAGCCCTATAGGCCTGCATTTAAGCCCCTCTCTTCCATCAACTTGCAAATATCCCCCTTTCTCCAGCGATGACCGTTTAAGACTGTACATTGTAACTTTTGGCAAATTACTGGTGTTAGAAGCAAGAAGCTGATGTGAGATAATGTTGTTGTCTTAATATTTGCTGTTCACATTGCAAGGGGATTTACCCTTGGCTTAGTGAATAGGGTAAAGCTCTGCTGATTTCTCTTGTCAATAATGCACATAATAAGGGGAATGCAACCTTTAAGAAAATTCAACATCCTTGGTTCTTTTCCAGAGAATGTCGTTTTTATTGGATCTCAGAAACAGATGGAAGATCCAACAGAGTATATAAAAAAAATACTACAATGAGCAGAAGCCGTATGAATCACTAAGTTCTTGCTTTCATGAATTTGCAAGGATATATACATTCCAGACATCCAGCATTTATGTCCAGTCTATCTATGCACCTCTGATTAATTTCATTTTATTGTGTAAATGCAGGGCTGGCTGTTGCCAACTTGCTGTGTCTGTCTGTCCATGTACATTCATACAAATACCCCATAACCTACAATAATGTCCATCATCCAATTATGTGTAAGCAAAAATACTATGTTTATTTATCTTACACATGATTGGGTATTCTTCGCAAAGTGCATTTTCACCACATTTAGTCTAAGGTTAAGTTGGAAATTGAACAGCCTATTTGCCTTTTGTAAATCAACCTATTATTTCTACACATATCCAAGAACATACAATACTGCACAGGCACAAAGGCGTACGTGATTGTGTCATTTAGGAACCGCCCTCATCGTCCAGCAAATAGATGTTGGCCTTGGGCAATGCTTGAACAAACATGGTGCTGTCATTCTGGAGAGAAAAGCCAATGAAAGCATTGTCAGGGGGTGCTGTGATCTTTGTGAAGGGTAATAAATTTGTGTGCTATACTTAGGCACCTTTCACACGGTCCAGGTTGGGTTTCCTCAGCAGGGGCCCTGTCTGTTGATTCCCTGCTTAGCGAGCAGATGACCGGTCCGTTTCTGTTCTGCTTATGCAGAACGGACACAGCCTGCTCTGCTCTATGGGCAGTCGAATGTAAATGGACTGGCTGTCCATTTACACCTGACTGCCCTCCAATCAGGCCAGACAGAGGGAACAGATCTCCTTTCGTTTGTTCTTGCTGGATCAGATCGGATTGGGGGTAGGTGAGTGTAAATAGACCCAAGTTATTTTAAATCCGCCGCTCCATAGAGGAGAATGGAGGGTTCAACCGGATCCGTCTAAAAAATGGTCGGACCACTCGGGGCATTACGCATTAAAATAAGATTTGTACTTTGAGAATGATGTCCTAGCTACATAGAGAGTGTGCACAGTTTTCAGCAAATCAGACTTTAATGAAAGTTAAATTGAGAGGAATGAATGGTACAGTGTGTGCAACACTACAAAACAGAGCCTCCTTATGTAGTAAGCAAATGTAGCTACCCTAATTAATGTATACGATTACACACTAAGCATTAAAGCAAGGGTTTCAAAATATTAACGTGCCTCAGTAAGATACAAAAGAAATGAGGACGCCAACTTAATAACAAAATTAAATATATGTGGATGAATGGTCGCTCCTCCTTAATTAGTGAACCACTAAAAACCAAATATAATATGAGCAAAGGGCGCTACCATACCAATGCGTTGTATCTTAGAGCCGGTTCACACAGGGGCAACTTGTCAGGCGACTGGAACCTTTCTAATAGGAGCAACTCAAATCGCTCCGACTCTACTTTGGGGGCAACTTGCATTCACTTCTATTACAGAAATCATTTGCAAGCCGCGCTGAGTCGCCCCTGAAGTCGGATCGCCCCTGTGTCTACCAGCTCTTAACCAATCAACAAATGTCTATTAAAAAAAAACGTAAATCACAAGAATTTAGAATTTTTATATATGATTTTTTTTCTGGGATTTTTTCATATTTTTATTCATGGACACATTGTTTAACCTTTGTTATTTGGTATTCATAGTGCCCCAGTAAGAGTCTTTACAGCAGGGGTCTCAAACTGGCAGCCCTCCAACTGTTGCAGAGCTACAAGTCCCATGAGGCATTGCAAGGCCAAGCGTTACAAGCATGACTCCCATAAGCAGAGGCATGATGGGACTTGTAGTTCTGCAAAAGCTGTAGGGCCCCCAGTTTGAGACCCCTGCTTTACAGTATGCAAAAAAAAACCACCAAGGATGAGGTGTGATTTTACTTGATTACTTGAGGTGACAATCTCATATTGTGGGAGATTGAAGGTGGACCACCTATTGTTAGGAGAACATGAGAAATTTTGGTAAGAAAACTTGACCCAATATTTTTCCCTTAGTAAGCAAGTGCCAGAAGTCTCTTAATTCCTCCTTTCTACTTTATAAGACCCCTTTCACACTAGAGCACCGCTAAAGTGGCGGTAATTTTTGCCATGATTTTGGCATCGTTTTAGCACCAGTTTTCAGGCGCTGGTGGACCCTTTTTTTTGGTAAAAAACAAAACAAAAAAGACCTGTTTTGCGGCGCTTCCGAATCGCTGGCCATTCATTGCAATGGGCAGGGGCGTTTTCGGAGTGCTATTTACAGTGCTCCCATCCTGCCCCAAAGATGCTACTTTTTGTAACGTCCTGCAAGTGCACTTTCCAGTGGGAAAAAACACACTGCAAAGAAAAGGAGGCAGTTTTCAGTAATTTTTCAGAGGCTATTTTCTAGCACTATACTGCCTGAAAACTGCCTTGGTGTGAAAGGGCTGGGGTCTTAAGATAAACCTTTACAATTACAGATTGCTCTGCAGGCCTCTAAACATTTTTTTAGCCTGAGAGCAGGCCAGTCATGTCTGCCTTTCCATCCATCCACCATCTAATGTCAAATAAATTTTATGTAGTTTAGCTCTTGCTGCACCTTTGATATTTCTTTGTTAGGTCACTGTCAGCTGTCCATCTCTTACATCAGCTTTGGTACAGTTTGCATCTTGAGGGGCGCAGTTTTATCTGTCTTGTAATTACATGTTACTTTTGTTTGTGGTTTATGGCATAGTTATCACTCCAATAATTCATTAGTTATTGTACACCTATATATTTTTTCTTGTATTCACAATAGTAATGATTCATTTTTAGTCTTCTGCTAGTCTTTTTACACCCAGGCCCTGGTACTTTGCGTTAATGCGCCCATCAGCTTTCGTTATGAATAGGTTGATAACACCCTGCAATGGATAAATGGCACTTTATTTTTTCAAATAGTACAGTATATGACTTGCGGTGTGTTGTGCTGGAGAGTGCAAAATCTGGTGCATAAATCTGCTCCCATTTTTTTTGTCATAGCTTAATTAAGTTGAAGTTAGAAGCTGATTGGCTACCATGCACAGCTACACCAGATTTTGCACTCTCCAGTTTTAGTAAATCAATGATGGATGACAGGTCTGTGTTCGCTCTGCATATGCAGAGCAGACATGGACACAGCCCGCTCTACTCTATGGATCCTCTAATCTGCCCAGATGGAAGGGGACGGATCCCCTTCTGTTTTGTTCAGCAGATTGGATTGGAGGTATGCGGGTGTAAACTAGGGCTCGACCGACATAGCTTTTTCAGAGCCGATTACCGATTTTTAGGCCACATTTCAAGCAAATATTCTGTACATTTAAAGTTTTGAAAAATCAACACACTTTCTACACAAATCTGGTATAAACTGAATGTTTATTAAAATTTTAAATATTAAAATTAAACAACTGGGAAAAATAAAGTGTTTGAAAAATAATAACTTATTAAATGGCTTTCCAAAACATAGAAACATGGCATAAATAGCTATAAACTGCACACTGACTAATATCGGTAAATTTCTGGTCGATAACGCTTATTTGAAAATTTGTGAATATCGGCTGCTCTGATAATCAGTTGACTACTAATGTAAATGGACTTGTGTCCGTTTACATCTGCCGGTTAATAGAGGGTCCGATTGGGTCAGACCGATCGTGTGAAAGGGATCTAAGACTGCTTTCACACTGATGTGCTGCGGTTTACCCAACCCCGAGGGTGCCGAGCACTGTACCTGTGGCTTTCCTGCAGGTTAGCTGCACTTTGCTATAAACTTGGTTTATATCCTGCAGGTGTGGTGCACTCTCTGAAAGCACACCAAACCCACAGGTAATAACAGAAGTCTACGGCTCAGTGCAGGTAATCGGCAGGTACACTGCGCTGCATCTGTGGATCAGTTTGAAAGCAGCCCAGTAACCACTGCAGAGCATATATACATTGTGAGTTTAGTAATAAACTTACCTTTAATAAGTCTTCCTTTCGGGAATCGCCGGCTGTTGCTGTCCCAGGGGGGAGTACATTTGGTATCACTCCACCTGTGACAGGAGTCTTTGCTATACAGGAAGCATCAACTTTCTTCCTTTAGAGCCAGCTTCATTCACAACATTGATGCTCTAGGATGGCAGGTCAGCAACCGCCGATCTAGGCTTGACAACCTGCCATTCCAGAGAAGGAGGTCGTGGGCCACATCATAGGACTCTGCAGGCCACATGTTGGGCACCCCTGCAATACAGTGTATGCAGTTGAGAAGTGTGGAATGAGTATATAACATACAGCAAATTGTATAGCATAAAACGGTGTGGAATATAGAAAGTACAGCACAGTCTACAGTGTGTAAACATTCTCGTAACAGATCACCTTTGTCTCTGTACTTTTACTGACAGTAGAAAGAGCACGCTGGTTACATATACTGTATATAACAAACTATGGAGGACATCAGGATTTTTATTATTTTCTAAGAAAAGGGTCTCCACATAAACTTTCAGTGACTGTACCCCAGCAATCAAATTGTCTAAATAAAGGACTAAACTTTGTATCTATAGTTCACATTTGTTTTTTCTTTTCAGTTACATCTGTCAGATACATATAACAAATGGATGTGGTGAACATGGTTGCCCCTGGCTTCACTGTCTGCTCAAGTTCAGTACCCTGGTTCCTCTGAATCCCCAGGGATTTGTGATCTAAAAATTGTGACTAGCTTTCATGGTAGAGAGCCTTGCTCACCCTTCCTTCTTCCATGGACCCACTGTTAGCTGTTCAAGTCATCTATCACAGTGAAGCAGATCCATAAACTTCCCTCCATTCTAACCTTATTAACAATATTTAGGTAAAAACTAGAAGAGGTGGTTACCTCTGTGTTACTACATGGAACCGAAGCAAGTAAAAATGTTGGTTTTCCTAAAATCTTGTTTAATGGTTAATATTGGTAAAATGTTGTTGAAAGTGTTTGTTTTTGTCCGATACAAAATAATACAATTATATTTTATAAACCGTATTTTTTTTTTTTCTTCGAACAGAAACTTAGACCTGATGATGTCACAAAAACTGCTCTACAGAAGGAAATTAACTTTGAAAAAGTATGCAAAAAGGTAATAACATTTTTTTTATGATTATAATTAAGGTAAAGCTCCAAGAAAATACCAAATGCATGAAATACACATGTGTGCGGTTTTACCATGAATTCATAATTTATTTCACCCAGTTTTTTTATGTGCATACCTCTGCTACAATGTATAACAGGTGACAACTTTGCAGGAGGCGGGTCTGTACAGGGATCAGTGTTTCAAATACAAGATACAAGATCTTTCACAGCCCGAGAGCCCCGCTCTGGCATCCGGCTGTTGACTTGTAACAATCTTTGCTGCTAAGAGATGACAGACCGGGTTGGGGGGGGGGGGGGGGGGC
>BLSH010403021.1:140785-151838 GCA_018402905.1 Glandirana rugosa | reverse complement strand
ATATGTATGTGTGTGTGTATATATATATATATATATATATATATATATATATATATATATATTATATTATATTATATGATATTTCTAGAAATCTAGATCTAGAAATATATGTATAAGGGATTCCAAGAGTGTCCAGATATTTAAGGAGGACTTTTGAAAGCATTCATAACTGCATTCATTAAATTTTTAACTGTGTGTAATTTATCTTAAAAAAAAAAAAAAGTGGTTCCACACATATATATATATGTAAATACCCATTTTATTAACCTTTTTAGTCTGGAAATAAGCTGTAATGAGCCAATCTGCAGTGTGCTTAAGAGTCATGGCAGTTGCATTGGTGTGACTTTGTATTTTTGGCCATGCTCACAAATTCCAGATATAATCATTCAAAAATCCATATAATATACAAAAGTGACTGTTTCCACATTATATAGTCAGGAACTAAGTGTTGTGTTACCCATCTCCTTGTTCAGCCCAGATTGGTCTGTCTTGACCTGAGCATCACATGTAGAGATGAAAGTGTGTACTGAGCTAGTCGCTTTAGTACTATACACCCTTTCAAAATTTCCAAAGAAACATATTCATTGGGAGTTGAAAATTCACACTACATACTTTCTTTTAATGCCTGATCAAATGTAGTTTTAAGTCTGCCCCTTAAAATCTCAAAATAGTTGTCTACAAAAGAAGGCAAGAAAGTCTGTTAATACTTACCTCTGAAGAGGGCAGCTTAACCTCAAAGTTTCTTCATTTCCAGCCCTAAGATAACTGGCAGAATTCCCACTTTTTTGTCGGATTCCTGGTCCCCCACTGTGCACTGCGGTTTCTCCTGCCAGCTTCTACATCACTATGGTGTCCTGTAATGATGCATGGACCAGTGGATAAAACTACAACACCCAGCAGCAGACATCTGACACACCCGCCAGACCCATAAAAGTGTCAAATGCTAAAGATTTTGCTGGAGGCCATAGGTCTTGAAGAGAGAGAAATTAATATTCAAGAGAGAACAAAGTATTGAGTCATCTTTTGTAGGTAATGTTTTTTAAATGTTGCAACAGAATCTCTTGAACCTTGGTTTTCTGTTTGCTGAACCATCTAACAGTACATGTGCATAAAGGATGTTGTAAGCTCTGTCCTGCACCCTGTTCTGTGTCACAGATCTCTTTAGAAGTCACACACAGCGGAAGAACGCGCCTCTGTGCAGTAAGTCTGACTGTATGCAGTGACGCAATCCCTTTCTTTTCAGTTGGCGTGAATTATTTTATTTACATTGTACAATAGAGACATAGGACTGGTAGTCATAGACCATAGGTTATATGCTGCTACATTCAGGTGATTAGACACTGGCAAAAACTTTTTTTAGGGCCACCCCTAGAGTGTACCCATATAACCCGCCCTAATTTATTGCAAGTGGTGATGAACCTGTTCTTTAGAGTAGTATGTTTTCTTTCTTTTTTTTGAAGTTTTTGTCTGACTCTTCTGTCAACATCTGGCTGTTCATTGCCTTGTGATACATAGCAGTTCCTGTATCAGTTACCCTTGTTGTGTTCTTTGGTGATTGTACCCGGACTCTTGGGGTGTGTCAAAAATGTTTGCTTAAAAAGGTTAAAATCTAAAAAATGAACCTGGTCTCTACCCCATTTCCCTGTAAATCATATCTATTGTTGATATACTGAAAAAGCTTTTTCTAGACTTTCTGCTGTACCTTCCCATAATATCAGAACGTCTGGATATTGTTTGTACAGCTACAGTTGTGGCCATTTTTCATAAAGTTCTTCTTTCAATTTTGACATTACCAAATTTGCTACCCTGGAAACATATTTAGCTTCCATAGCAATAGTATAAAAGTATTCAGAGATGTATGGCGCCCAATCCGCTTTCTGAAGATGTCAATTAGATGAAATGTGTAGGAGGGGCCTGTGGAAGTGACGTCCTAGTGACCGAGCTCAAAGCCTGTGTATTGTGGCTGGAGGCGGCACAATTTTAAAGTGATATGCAATAGATTTATTCCTAAGTGTCTGAATTGACCCTCAGACCATCCACGTGGAATAATTTATATTGCGCTTTAATAAAATAAGGGTTTTACACAATGGAAGCTTCTCTGTGCTTTCTTGCATGGTTCTCCGCTGTGGTAATTGAATGAGAGTTGAGGATACATCTGTGAATAAAGGGGAGAAGTTAGCTGAAGGCTGGATGAGAGGGTGTCGAGGGAGTATGTAAGGCTGATAACAAGGTTTCTGGTGAATTACTATAGTGGTGGTGGCCACAGGCTGTACACATTGTGGTGGAAGACAGAAGTTTGTCAAATATATTAAAGACATGCTTTTTTTGGAGCTCTTTATTTGGGTGAACTTTAATGTTGATTCACTTTAATTTTGAAACACACACACACCACTATGCAAACATTTTAGGCAGCTGTGAAAAATTCTGTAAATTAACAATGCTTTCAGAAATGGGGTTGTTAATAGTTTCTCTATATCAATTAACAAAATGTAAGGTAAATGAACAATAGCGTAATCAAAATAAAATCAATATTTGATGTGACCACCCTTTGTCTTCAGAAACAGCATTTATTCTTCTTTGTACACTTGAAGACAGTTTTTGAAGGAACTCGGAAAGTAGGTTGTTCAGGGCTCTGCGGGAGAATGGCCATCACTTCTGGGACTCCTTATTCTTTTTTACAGCCTAAAATAATTTTTAATGACATTGGCTGTATGTTTGGGATCATTGCCCCATAGCAGAATATATTTGGGGCCAATCTCATGCAGGCCTCATGGTATCATATAATGTATAAGTATCTGCCTGTATTTCTTAGCATTGAGGAAGCCATTGATCCTGACCAAATCTCCTATTCCATTTGCAGAAATGCAGCCCCAAACTTGCAAGGAACCTCCACCATGCTTCACCGTTGCCTGCAAACACTAATTTTTGTACCACTCTCCATACCCTTCAGCACACAAACTGCCTCCTGCTTCAGGCAAATATTTCAAGTTTTGACTCATCAGTCCAGAGCACCTGCTGCCATTCTTCTGCACCCAGTTCCTATGTTTTTGTGCATAGTTGAGTCACTTAGCCTTGTTTCCACGTCGGAAGTATGGCTTTTTGGATGCAAGTCTTCAATGAAGACCACTTCTGGCCAGACTTCTCTGGACAGTAAATAGTTTTACCTGGGTCCCACTTATTTCCACCAGTTCTGTGGTCATGGCACTGCTGGATATCTTCCAATGTCGAAGGGAAGTAAACATGATGTGTTTTATTCATCTGCTGCATTAAGTTTCCTTGGCCAGCCACTGTGTTTACGGTCCTCAACATTGCCCATGTCTTTGTGCTTCTTCAAAAGAGCTTTAACAGCACAATTTGAAACCCTAGTCAGCTCTGAAACCATTACATGTGAGACACTGCTTATACAGTATAACTACCTTGTGTCTTGGTGCTGTGCTCAGTCTTGCCATGGTGTATGGTGTATGTGACCTGAAACTGTCTTCCACAACCACACCTTAGTAGCAGAGTTTGGCTGTTCCTCATCCAGTTTTAAGCCTCCTACACAGCTGTTTCTGTGTCAGCTTGACTGAGTTTGAACCTGCATATGAAATTGATGATTATTAGCACATAATTGGTATAACTGGTAATTCATACACCTGACTCCAATCCTACAAAATTCCTGACTGTGTGCCAGTGTATGAACTCATGCTGGTTTGAAGCCAAAAAGTAGTCACACCAAATATTGCTTTGATTTAGGTTTTTCTTCTGTTTGCTCACTATGCATTTTGTAACTTGATGAAAATAAACAAAATATATATTTTTGAAAGCATTCTTACTTTACAACATTTCTTCACACCTGCCTAAAATTTATGCACAGTACTGTATATACAGAAAACTGTATTAAATAAAAACCATAAAAATATAAACATTATTTAGATATACAGATTATTAGTTACTAAATTTGGAGTTATTTTGTAAAGGCATCAATGACCTCTGGTCATCAAAGGGTTAACAAATTTCACAGTTTCTCTCTAGGGTTTTTGATAGAGAGAGGGTGCAATAAAGACTTTACAGCAGCCTGGAATATGTTTGAAGAGAGACCTATGCACGCAGCTTATAATTACTGTAAAATATCCCCAGCAATGGAAAGACTATGATGATCAGTGTATCCACACATACTACTCATTGAAAAAATAAAGCTGGCAGTCTTTGCTTTCTGCTTCTTAAGGCCCCTTTCACACAGGCATTCCGATCGGGTCTGCCTGTCAGTTTTTTAGGCTGACCTAACTGGAAGTTCCTTGGAACCCCACAAGCAGATGTACATGGACTTGTGTCTGTTTACACCCACCTACCTCTGGGTCCATACAGCCTGGAGTAGATTGGACAGCAGCATGCCTGGACTGGCCTTAGGGCCGCAGCATGTCTTAACAAGAGCTGGTTAATGCAAGAGTGCCCAACCCCCGGGCCATGGATTGGTACCAGTCCATGGCCTGTTGATGACTAGGTTGCACAGCAGAGGAGGTAAGCAGCGAACGCAATCCCAACAAGGCTAACACAGACTGCAGTCACCACTCACCTCCTGCTATTTTACCATGCCTATGTCTTCTCACCTGGCTTTCCCGCCCGCCAATGATGTTATCCTATCAGCAGAGCAGGAGGTGGGAGGAGCTGTAGATCTGCATGGAGAGCAGGAGTCTTTTCATATTAACCCACTTGTTTATATAATCCAGATCTCCAACTCCTCCTGCCCCTTGCTCTGCCAATAAGATGATATCGTCGGCAGGACAGGAGACCCTGGAGAAGGCACACAGGCTGAATCCTGCCGAAGGTAGGACTGTGCAGGGGACTTTAAAAGGGGGCACTGTGATTAGAGAAAAGGGGGTTGTAACTGCAAGGGGCACTATGATTGGGTGTGGGATTACTAGGGGAACTGTGATATAAAGGGGACTGCACTGTAAAGGGGCACTGTAATGGTCACTGTAATCATTACAGTGCCCCTTTACAGTGCAGAGGACCGTGAATATCCCAACACCAACTGCCCCCCACAAACGCCAGCTCTCTAACATTACTGTATCAGAAACGTATGAAATATTTTTGTTGACTAACTTGAAAAAAAGGAAGTGGATAAGAAGAAAGTTGTTGGTGTGTGTAGAGGAAACAAAGTTAAATATTTTAACTCAAACCAATTTTTAAACTAATATCAAATTCACTTATGTTTTTATATTTTGAGTCTGGGAAGTTTCCTGCTGTGGAATCTGTTTCTCATTTCTTCTGGAATTTTGAGAAGTGGGTAATGTCTCAGCTTTCCATCTTTTAATATTCTCTCTGACAGTATTTTGTAAGTAAAAAAATATTCCACTTACAAAGAGTGCTATAGTTGATGTCACTTATTCTCATGTATTTATGACCATGATGATTTTTGGTGTATGGGGGGAGTTTGTGTTATGTATGTATGGTTTTAAAGGGGTGGCTTAGGATAGCAAATACTACTATAGGTTGAATGACACTCTGGAAATATGTAAGTGATTATAGCAAGCAGAAATCTTGCAATTTTTTTGGAGAGGAATGGTGTCCTGGTGTTACTTAGAGAAAACATCCCTCTCAATATCTGTTGCTACCTGACACCATTGAGAGGGTGTCCGGTAGCAATGCATTTCACTCAAAATTGTTTTTGCTCTTTCAGATTTCACTGTCAGTTACATTCTTTCACTCCCAACAGACAATCTCCAGCAGCTGAGTTTTCCTGCTGTATTTAATTACATCTCAGCAAGCATCACAAGTTATGCTTAGAACTTGTGCTTTGACTGACATGAAGAGGGAACAAACTATAATAAAAATGTATCTGACATTAAATGATAGGCATGTACTCTAAATGGCTTAAAAGAAACTGGACATGCTTGGATTTTCATAAATGCCCCAATATGGGTGTTGAGTCTGTTTTCTTGTTTTAGTTGCCAGCACATTTACCATTGATAAAAAAGGGCAACAATCAAAGGTTCGCTGTAAAGATTATAGTGGTTCTAAAACCTTAAGGTTTCTCACCTTAATGCATATAATGCCCCCCCTCCCCCTTATACCTGAGCCCAATCCAATTCAGCAATGTGCATGAAATCAGCAGCTCTCTCCCTCCTCATTGGGCAGATTGATAGCAGTGGGAGCCATTGGATGAGGCCGAGCCACCCGCTCTGTTTGAATAGATGCAGACAAGGCAGCTTGGAAGTGAGTATGCAGACAAGGTGGCTCAGGAGCGAGCACAGGAAAGCCAGAGTCAAGTCAGGGCTCCAGGCCTGCATACTTGATTCTGGGACATTGACTCTGTCTGATGAGACCCATGACAAACAGGTTGCTAGCATTTCAGAAAGAGATTAGTAATGGCAGCCTACATATTTTATCACTATGGTTTTCCTTTACATCCCTTCTTTTTAGGAGAGGTATAACTCTACCCCTCCCTATAAAGCAACAGTTATATGCACCACTCACACAAATCAAATGACAAATTTTATCTTAAAGAAGAATGAAACCTGTCAATTAAATTGCTTACAAAAGTTACATTTAGGTTGTGCTGTGAATTATAACTGTCACAGTTGCTTGTACCCTCGACTGAACTGTCAAGCCATCAAATGGCCGGTGTCATAACTAATGACATGTGTAGCACCATGACGGCTGCAGATCAGAGGTCAAGACATCAATTTGCTTGGCTGTAAAAGATATAAGGGTTTAGTTCCGCCAAGAGTCCTGAAAGCTGTAACTGAAATGACCTTCTCGGTCTAAGCTAAGAATTGTGTTCTGTCTTAGATGTTAAAACATTAAAAATAATTACTGTACCTTTTGGACACTACTTACCCTTATTTAAACGCATGTTGGTGTTTCCAGAAGTTATGGGCTACATTCATATTTAGCTGTTGATCGCTCAAAAAGGTGAAGCTCATGCAGCAGTTATTTTATTTCCAGCACATTACTAGTTTGTTCAACCCACACAGTAAAAATCTATATTTCTGTTCCTCAGGAACTTCAGCAATGTGGTGCAAGCTACCGTAATTAATTCCATAGTGAAGATGGTTTCCTGGACACAGTCTTTGATTCTTTGGCCCATTTGGCACCATGATATATGAAATATGCACAGTTTCCACATCTAGATTTATTGTAGCACGTGTTGGTTAATATATAAAACATGTCGCTTCACCTTGCAGCATTGTTTTTCAGGCCTGGTTCTAGAGCAGGTTTTCGAATTGAAAACTACTCAGAGGTTGACTGTATTTTATTATAATATTCAGCAGAAAATGTCATGTACACTTTTGTATAAAAATGCTTATTTTGTAGAGCAGAACATTTTTTTATCTCTACAACTTTGTGTATTTTATTTTTTTTATTTTTTATTTTTTGCAAAAGGGAAAGCTACTGTCATCCGTATTCAGGAGACCGCTCTTGAGTGAGTCCTGTCATTACCCTGCCCCCTTCCACCTGTTCTATGTTCTGCTGGCAGCGACAAGGCATCCAATCTAGCATGCATTTTGGGCTAACCACAAACCCAGTGACTACACTTTATCTGTTGTGTTTGTGTGTACTCCACCAACTATTTCAGCTTGCATTGGTCTCTGGCAGGATGACTCACAAGCGCATTTCCACACCGTTGCTGAGACCTTACAAGAAATTCTCAATTAAAATTTAATTTTAATGTCTAGCTCCATTAATGTATCTCTGCAATGTAGAATTTAAGAAAAATGAAGGTATGCACTGAAAGTGTTAGTCTTTTTTCTTCCACTTTAAAAGGTAACTGATTTAACTGACGTCCAAAATCGTATGTTGGCTGTTGTGTCTCGCGTACTGACACTCACTAAGCGATCATACAACCAAGTCTAACCTAGTGACGTGTTACGAGCGTATAACGAGGAAGTTCAGGTGAATGTGATTTGTGAATTAGGAACGTAGTTTTCCCTGAACGGACACTTCCAGGCGTTCCTGACTTCTGAGCATGCGTGTTTTGCTGGTACAACTTTGTTGGACCAACTTCTCTGTACACACGGTACAACAGTCGTACAATCGCTTGTTATACAACCAAAGTTCTCTAGTCGGCGCATCCAACTTCAGTTGTACAACGGCTGTTGTAATCGCGCGTACTAACAGTCGGATGATCGTACAAGCTGGTTGTACGACCATTGTACCGTGTGTACAGGGCATTATATAGTAGACAGGGCAAAAGAAGTATCTGGCCATACAAGATCAAAAATCTTTTTTACACAATACAGAAGATTAACCCCCTTATTCACAATTCACCAATATATTCAGTTCACAGTCTTAAAATGTATCAATCCTTCACACTGTGCGCAGTGATTCCCACCACCGCTGTGCCTATGCACCCACCTACAGATGTGGACCTGTAAAAAAAACAGGTCACAATCGCGTTCCCTGTTGGGGATCAGTCTGGCTCATGTTCTGTTATTAATGCTGGTGGTACTCTTCCTTATATGCTCAAAGTTGGTGGCACATAGATCATCAAAGACAAAAGGTGTGTGGCCCCTTCAAGAGTTTAACCTCATAACGTCCTCCACTCTGCAACCAAGCTCACAGGACATAGCATAGTATAACTAAAACCACTTTATATTAAAATTGCACTTACAGTAATGTAAAAACAAACTGGCATATCAAACTGACATTGGGGCCATGCTCCCGTGCCACTTCCGGTTTGGGTTGTTCATCACGTCATCCAGCTCTGCCCTATGTGTGTCATCACAGTCACGTGACTTCTACTTTTCTAGACAGCCTGGTTTGTTAACGTTGAAAATAACAGATTAACTATGTGGATCAACAGGTGAAAATAAAGAAGAAATCCTAAAAAAACACTCATGCGGCCATCAGAATTAGGGCACTTTTACACTGATCAGTTTTTCTTTCATTTTTGCCGTACTAAAAGCTAAAAAAAAATGCATGACCATTAATCCCATGGATCTCTTCACACATAGCAGTTGCATTTTTAAAAGTCCAGCATGCTGCATTTTTGGCGCATGTTTGGTGCAGTAAAAAAAAGACACCTCTCCATTATAATGAATGCAGACCGTATCAAACATGCACCAGTGGTTGCATTTTTGGTTTGTTTTTTGGGTCAGGTGTCCTTTTTACATAGGTGCAAATTACACCAGAAACAGCAAAAATGCATGCATTTTACCTGGTTTTTGCAACAGAGCAGTGTGAAAGCAGCCTCAGGAAATGGTAAGCTGCAATATAATACATTTTGTTTTGGGTTTATTACCACTTAAACTTTGCTTTGAGAAGTGCTACTTATGTTACCATTGGGAGTACATTAGGAATATTTTACCTCTTCTATACTCAGCCGCAGTTGCTGAATGATGGGTTACCGGTTACTAGTCATAGAAGAACATATCGCAGATCGTGTCTCAGGTTTTCATGACTGTTTTGTTTATCTGTAATGTGTTGGCGTGCCGGAGTACAGCCACAACGCTGCTTTTTTGCAGCAGTCAGAAGACATTGCCTCATGTTTATTTACAGAATCTGTCAGGTTTGTGTATTGGGCTTGAAAAGTAGTGGCAGCGGAATTGTGTATTGCACAGTGAAAGAACCACTTGTGTTGACTGGCCAGAACAGAGGGTTGCATTGTCTGGCAAAACAGTATTTTCCAAATCTAAATAAATAGAAAACCATTTAGTCAATAGGAATTGATTGATTGCAGGGAGTGGATCTGATGACATAATGAAGCAGGCGATCAATGATTTACTGTAAAGCTGTCATACATACTGTAGATCAGCTTTGATTTGAAATGTAAATGTGTTTTTCCTGTTTCTCTTATTCTCACACTCTTATGTGGTTTTTCATAGCACAGTAGTTTTCTTTTTTTCACTGAAGTAGATTCTTGGGTTTTATTCTGCACAGGGAAAGTAAACATTTTCCACATTCAGAATTGCTTGTAGAATGAGCCTAAAATACATTTTGCTAAAAGTTAAACTGGAAAAAACACTACGCAGTTTTTTAGGCAACACTATTTGTTCTTTTGTTTTTTACATCTGCACGCTACCTATTTTATAGTGTGCATGTTTGTGTGTGTGTGTGTATATATATATATATGTGTGTGTGTATGATACATGATACACTATATTGTGAAAAGTATTGGGGTGCCTGCCTTTACATGCACGTGCACTTTAATGGCATCCCAGTCTTAGTCCGTAGGGTTCAGCATTCAGTAGGCCCACCCTTTGCAGCTATAACAGCTTTAACTCTTCTGGGAAGGCTGTCCACAAGGTTTAGGAGTGCTTCTATGGGAATGTTTGACCATTCTTCCATAAGGTGTTCTATCGGTTTGAGGTCAGGACTCTGTGCAGGCCAGTCAAGTTCCTGCACCACAAACTCGCTCATCCATGTCTTTATGGACCTTGCTTTGTGCACTGGTGCGCAGTCATGTTGGAACAGGAAGGGACCATCCCCAAACTGTTCCCACAAAGTTGGTGTCACGCACCTGATGGAGGAGTCTGTCTTGTGCAGGAAGCAACCACTCTTACGACCCTGGTTCGGGAACCCCTGATAGAGCAGACAGAGGGTTCCAGAGCACAGAGGGGCACGAGGGCTGGACTGGAACACTGGTGGCAAGATAGGTCCGTCAGAGGCTCGTGCTGGTGTAGAGTAGTGAGGCAGGCTGAGGTCGGCAACTGGCTGGCAAGCGGTACAGAAGGATCAGGCAAAAGGGTCGTCCGGTGCAGGCAGGGTCGTTAACAAGCAGGCAGCGAGGTACAAAGGGGTCAGGCAGAAGAATGGTCGTGGGGCAAGCTGGGGGTCGGTGCAGGCGGAAGTCAATCAAGGTCAAACGGACGAACAATTGCTGGGACGGACGTGGCCTGCTGGGAAAACGGACTAGGAAGACATGGCGAACGGTCGGTCAACGGCTGGAGTCGGACGGAGTGATGAGATGTGGTCGTGCTCGGAGACTGCCTGGATAGAACGGTGGTCACAAGGTCAGGTCGGGAGCACGGGGAGACACGAGACCTTGGGAGACAGACGAGATAGTCCCCAAGGGCTTGGTCCCAGCATTCTCACCAACGAAGGACGTGTTCTGTCTGAGGAGGTAGTC
>BLSH010403021.1:100832-114854 GCA_018402905.1 Glandirana rugosa | reverse complement strand
AGAGAGACGGGGGGAGAGAGAGAGACGGGGGAGAGACAGGGGGAGAGACAGAGAAAGACAGGGGGGAGAGAGAGAGAGACGGGGTAAGAGACACAGAGAAAAATATGGGGTGTCAGTGAAAGTGTTCAGTCACTTGGAATGCCGAGCATTAGATCAGTGTGGCTTTTGGCTTGGCTGCTTTCATTTTTTCACAGACCAGCAGGGAGGGGTGGGCAGAGGGGATGTGTGTGGAGTTGCTAAGGGCAGACTGCAGACATGCTGGAGGTGATATGGACGGAGTCACCTGCACATACAGTGCGGCACCCAGCGGGGTGGGGCGACCCTGCGTGACCCCGCCCCTTTTTCGGCTTCATTATCGGCATTTTTTTTCTTTCGGCTTCCGAAATTTCGGTGCATCCCTACTTTTTGCTTGAGGCCTCCGTCCCAGTTGGACTGGAGGATGGAGATTATGTCAATGGCCCTCCGGATTTGGTCGGGTCCCTGTCTCCCGTGAATGAATCCCACCTGGTCCCTGTGAATGTATTTATTTATAAAAAGGGCTAGCCGATTGGCTAGTATTTTGGTCAGAATTTTGAGGTTGTTGTTTATTAGTGAGATGGGTCTGTAATTATCAACTTCCTCTGGGTTCTTCCCGGGTTTAGGGATGACTGTGATGAATGCTACATTTAGTTGAGGATCAAGTGGGGTCCACGGGGTTTTTGAATTGAAGAAATTGGTTAGGTGAGGGGCTAACGTTTCAGCGAAAGCCTTATAATAAGGCACAGAGAGACCGTCCGGGCCGGGGGCTGATCCTGGTTTGAGGTCTTTAATAACCTCCAGGATTTCCTCTGTTGAGAAGGGTTCTTCTAGGGCTGCCGCATGTTCACGGGCGAGTGTTGGGGTTCCAGTTTCCTGTAGGAATCTAGCGATAATTTCAGGTCTGATGCGGGTTGTTGGGTTGTATAGTTGGGCATAGAAGGCCTGAAAGGCTGACAGGATTTTGGTGGGATCCGACGTTGGGGGGTTACCCTTAATTTTAATTTTAGGGAAGGTATATGACCTAAGTTTCGTTGTGAGTTTAGAGGCGAGCATTGAACCTATTTTATCTTTTTGGTGATAGAACTTCGCCCCCGTCCATCGTAACCTTTTTTCTGTTTGAGCTGTGAGAGCCAAATTAAGGGCCAGTCTAGTTGTTTGGTGAGGGTACTGGAAGGGTCTTTTTTGTGTTTGATTTTGAGAGCTTTGTAGTTGCTTTCAAGTCTCTCGATATCATGACGCCTTTCCTTCTTGATTTGCGCTGCGATTTGTATAATTTTCCCCCTAATGGTGACCCTGTGAGCCGCCCAGAGCGTTTCCGGGGAAATGTTCCCACAGTTCTTAATAGTGAAATATTCTTTCAGGGCGCTATCAATTTGAGCAGTTCTGACTTGGTCACTTAAGATAGATTCGTTAAGACGCCAGTTAAGGAATGAGGGGGAAGGGATCTGCCTAATATGAGGATTACAATGGCATGGTAAGAACAAACCGTTTCCAAGATCTTTGATAAGATTGATGATGCAATGATGTTAGGGGAGACTAACAGGTGATCAATATGTGCATACGACTGATGCGGATGTGAAAAGTGTGTAAAATCTCTTTTAAAAGGATTCAGTTCCCTCCAGATATCTACTAGTCCCTGGTCATAGAGGTATTTTGCAATTTTAAGACTAGCTTTGGACGGGCGGGTTAAGTGGGTCACTTTCGAGCTTCTTCTATCGAGGCTTTGATTGAATGCAACATTGGAATCCCCTCCAAAGATAACCTTTCCTTCTAGCTGTGGTCCTACTGTTTTAAGTAGGTTATGGAAAAAGGGCGCTTGCCCTTTATTAGGGCATAGTAGGCAACTAGGGAGTACAACTGTCCATCTATAGTGCCCTTGACTAGAATGAATCTTCCCTCAGGGTCTCCGAGATCCAAGAGAAGTTGCAGCGTTTTGAAAAAAGAATCGCTGTCCCCCTAGTTTTATCCGGTGCATTGGCCAGGAAGAAGAGGGGGTACTGGTTGTGGAGGAATTTGGGACTGTACCGAGGGGGAAAGTGGGTCTCCTGGACCATGATAATGTCTAGCTTGAGGAATTTATAATGGTCAAGTAGCTTCCTTCTCTTCATCGCTGAATTCAGGCCCTGGGCATTATGGGTGGCTATTTTAAGGTGTGGCGTGTTGTGTGCATTGCTAGCCATAGGGAGGCAGAGGGGGGACAAAAGCATCAAAACCATCACTCACCCATCGGCGTCCAGCTAAATCGGGATTCCAAGGAGCCTGATGAGTTCTGTAACTCGGGTTCGTTTGGTGTATGAAGATGTTCCGCTGGTGCTCAACTGGAAGAGAGACAAAGATCAGAGAAAGGAGTAGAGAAGCGTTGGAGAGGAAGATTGGTCTCCATGGAGACCGCCGGGGCTCAGCAGGGGAACCCCCTGCCAAGTTCCGGAGTTAACAAAATCAAGCCCCTTGTAAGGGGTCAATTTCCTATCCCGCAAGCTCGGGTCGAACGGGCTTGGGGGGTAGTCGAGTGCACGGGGGTCCCACCCCAGGACCCACCGTCCCACAACTGCATAATTGATAATAACAATAACAATATAAGACAGGAAGACAATACAACTTAGTAACTCGGAGGCCCCTGCAATGTTGCCGGGTAGGTAATTTCTCCTCTCCTGAGAAACGACAAGCTGTGGGTGCCAACATCGAAAAGTACAATAAGGGGTCGAACTGGAGGTATGGATGAAGGTAGGCCACACATAGGGCTCACAGGAGTGCAGTCAGATCAAGCCGACTCGGAGTGGGCACAACAACTAGGGTTCACACCAGAGTGAGGAGGGAGCCCCATGACGAGGTACTACAGTATTCTGAGACAGAACCTTAGCAAGAGTTTGTGGTTTATTGTGGTAGACTATAGTACTCCAGTTTTGATGTTATTTCGGAGGCCTCCAGATTCATCTGTAATGGGAGAGAAAACTTCTGCTGGGATAGGAGTACAGACCGGATATTTAGAACGAAAACATATGAAGGGAGAGTTTAAGTGGCTCTTCGGTCCTCTGACCTCCCAATGCAGAATGATGTCTGAACTAAGGTTAGGAGAGTTAAGAGCTTAACTGAGAAAACAAAACAAGAAACTAATGTGGATGCAACGTCTGAGTTCCTCTAGGGGGTAAGGCTATCCCTGAGGTAGAGATAGGGATGAAAATTTGAAGACAGCAAGGACCTGTGGAGCTTTTTTAAGGAGGTCCCTTGGATTTAGCCTGGGACCACAGAGGAGTGACTGGGCTAGTGAGTTGAGGCCTTTTGGAGGAGCTCCCCGAAGGGATGGAGCAGTCCATGGCAGCTTCTTGAGAAATTATTTTGAGGCTTAAGAGCAGTTTTTCGCCCTCTGGAAAGTTGGAGAATGAGAGGGTCTTACCTTTCCACGAGAATTTGGCTACGAATGGGAAAGCCCACCAATATTTAATGTCCTTCTGAGAGAGGGCTAACAGAAGGGGTTTGAGAGCTCTGCGCCTCTAGATTGTGGAGGGAGATATGTCTGAAAAAATCTGGATCTGATGACCCAGGCATGACAGCTGGGAATTATTAGGTGAAAGCTTCAGTACTTCTTCCTTAATGGCGTAGAAGTGGGGCTTGACGTTAATGTCCCTTGGGGAGCCGTCCTTCCTGGGGGGGCCGAGGGCTCTGTGGGCTCTGTCCAGTTCCAGGCGGTGTTGGGGGGTGCCTGGGATAAGACTCTGGGTTAGGTCACAGACAGCTCCTGGAATGTCCAATATTGATCCAGGGAGACTGCACCGGGTGATGTGTTGGATGATCAAGCCATATATGGTTTTCTACACCTGACCTATATTCAAGATCTGACATTGCTACAGCATATGCGGACTTACCATTTATCACTTGTATTTTATTCTAATCTTGTGTTTTAGCACAGCCTTGAATATATTTTACAATAACTGCTTGCACATTATGGCATACTTACCAAGCATGCCAAATTGTTTACTGAACTGCACTTTCAAGGCTCAGTTTACACTCAAATGAAAAATACATGCAGGTTAGGTAGACCTAACAAATCTATAAAAGCTTACCTGTGTAGTTCTGCTTCAGTTTTGATATGTTTTAACTTTCATCATTCATACATTCTAAATTTTTGTTTTGTTCTTTTTTATTTTATTTTAGTATTTGTGTATAATATTTGATTTGCAAACTCATGACACAAAGGATTGTCAAAGCACTGTGGGCTAGCTAAAGAGAACACAGCCTATGCTTTATCTTTTGGGGCTCCATTTGTTCAATTTAAACGTGGCAGCTTTGCTATGATAAGGGAGTAGTGACTAATATGAGTCATTCATATGTGTATAAATTTCAGCAGGAGCTATTGATATATATTTTTTTTATTAACCAAGCAAGGGAGCCAGTAGAATGTGAAATGGAGCCCTAATGCTTCATCTTATGAGAGAATATATTAATACATTACATTTCATTTACCTGACTAACATATAGAGTGGATATAAAAAATCTACACACACCCCTGTTAAAATGTCAGGTTTCTGTGATGTAAACAAATGAGACCAAGCTAAATCATTTCAATCAATAAAAAACTAAAATAATATGATTGCATAAGTGTGCACACCCTCTTATAACTGGGTATGTAGCTGTGTTCAGAATTAAGCAATTTCATTCAAACTCATGTTAAATAGTAGTTCAATACACACCTGGCATCATTAATAGTGCCTATGATTAACCCCCAATAAAGTTCAGCTGTTCTAGTAGGTCTTTCCTGACATTTTTTTAGTCGCATCCTACAGCAAAAGCCATGGTTCGCAGAGAGCTTCCAAAGCATCGGAGGGATCTCATTGTTAAAAGCTATCAGTCAGGAGGAGGGTACAAAAGAATTTCCAAGGCAATAAATATACCATGGAATACAGTGAAGACAGTCATAATCAAGAGGAGAAAATATGGCACAACAGTGACATTACCAAGAACTGGATGTCCCTCCAAACTTGATGAAAAAGGAGAAGAAAATTGGTCAGGGAGGCTGCCAAGAGGCCTACAGCAACATTAAAGGAGCTGCAGGACTATCTGGCAAGTACTGGCTGTGTGGTACATGTGACAGCAATCTCCCATATTCTTCATATGTCTGGGCTATGGGGTAGAGTGGCAAGACGGAAGCATTTTCTTACGAAGAAAAACATCCAAGCCCGGCTAAATTTTGCAGAAGCACATCTGAAGTTTCCCAAAAGAAGTGGGAAAATGTGTTCTGATCTGATAAAACCAAGGTTTAACTTTTTGGCCATAATTCCAAAAGATATGTTTGGCGCAAAAACAACACTGCACATCACCAAAAGAACACCATATCCACAGTGAAGCATGGTTTGGCAGCATCATGCTTTGGGGCTGTTTTTCTTCAACTGAACAGGGGCCTCTTAGTCAAGGTAGAGGGAATTATGAACAGTTTCAGATACCAGTCAATATTGGCACAAAACCTTCAGGCTTCTGTTAGAAAGCTGAACATGAAGAGGAACTTCATCTTTCAGTGTGACAATGACCGAAAACATACATCCAAATCAACAAAGGAATGGCTTCACCAGAAGTAGATTAAAGTTTTTTTAATGGCCCAGCCAGAGCCCATATCTGAATGTGATTTAAAATCTATGGGATGATCTGAAGAGGGCTGTGCACAGGAGATGCCCTCGCAATCTGACAGATTTGGAGTGGTTTTGCAAAGAAGAGTGGGCAAATATTGCCAGGTCAAGATGTGCCATACTGATAGACTCATACCCAAAAAGACGGAGTGCTGTAATAAAATCAAAAGGTGCTTCAACAAAGTATTAGTTTAAAGGTATGCACACTTATGCAACCATATTATTTTCAATTTTTTGTTTTTACTTCCCTCCGCCTAGAAGATTTCAGTTTGTTGTTCAACTGAGTCGTACAGTTTCTAGGTCACATAAAAGGTGGAAAAATGATGAAATGATTTATCTTTGTCTCATTTTTTTACATCACAGAAACCAGACATTTTAACAGGGGTATGTAGACTTTTTATATCCATTGTTTATTTTGTTTAAAAAATTGAACAGCCCAGTCACTGATTTTTATCATGTATAGTTTCCTGATTAATTGGTTGGTTTATCTAATCTTTGGTGCTGCCATATATTGAGGGTAAACATTTAGCACAAGTGGCATAACTTAGTCAGTAGGATGTGTTCCTTGTGCTGATGTCTCATCTGTAATTTAGAAATCCACCTCTATCCATGCCCCCTCCTACCAGCCACCATAATTTATCAGGTGTGGGGAACATTAGTACAACTATGGGGCTGTCACAGGCTCTTTTCAAGGAATTTCAACTATGCCCACCTTTTCTGCCCTGTTCCTCTTTTTGTAGAAGCTGTACAATAGTTTCTATGAATGAAAACAGATCTATGAATAGAAGGGGAGGACCTATCAATTATCTGCCTATGCTCCATTCCTAGATCCTGTTTCATTCATAGAAGGGTTCTATGAATGGAGCAGCTGGGCAGAAAGGATGGGCACAGTTGGGCATTCTTGATGAGAGTCTGTGACATGTCACAATGGACGTTTATGGGGTGACATCAGCACAAGGCTATATACCCGTTCTAGCAAACGTTTCAATGAAAAGCAGGGATTTTTAGTTAACACATTTTGCAATACATGTTTAGGCTTGCCAACTGCATCAAAGTAATCCCTCTTATGGCCAGTCCTATTTTGCTCTGCCAATGCAACTGCTACAGTGGATACAATGCCAACATGGGGCAAACAGACACAGAATGGAGAGGAGAGCTACTAGGTTCAAGTTTGGTCCTGCATTGCAACAGAAACAAAATATACCTGTGCTCAAATCCCATTAGCATGTACGTGCATATAATCTATCAGTTGCTAAAGGTGTGTGACCACACATTAACACTAGAAATTCTGGATAACCCTCTGCACACTGCTATATACCCTTTCTAGCAAACTTTGCAATGACCTGCATTTTAACAGAAACAAAATATACCTGTGTTCAAATCCCAGTAGCATATAATCTATCAGGTGCTAAAGGGATGTGACCATATGTTAACAGTAGAAATTCTGGATGAACCCTCTGGACACCAATATATTCTTTCTAGCAAACTTTTCAATGAAAAACATGGATTTTTAGTTCACACATATTGCAATACAAGTTTAGGCTGGCCAACTGCATCAGAGTAATCCCTCTTATGGCCAGTCCTACTCTGCTCTGCAAGTGAAAA
This sequence comes from Glandirana rugosa, assembly GCA_018402905.1. NCBI lineage: Eukaryota > Metazoa > Chordata > Amphibia > Anura > Ranidae > Glandirana > Glandirana rugosa. Next base: position 107,613 of record BLSH010403021.1, on the reverse strand, counting down.
TGCTACGGTGGATACAATGCCAACATGGGGCAAACAGACACAGAATGGGGGAGAGCTACTAGGTTCAAGTTTGGTCACAGACCTGGGTTACAACAGAAACAAGATATACCTGTGCAGTAGCATGTACTTGCATATAATCTATCAGGTACTAAAGGGGTGTGACCACATGTTAACACTAGAAATTCTGGATAACCCTCTGCACACTGCTGTATACCCTTTCTAGCAAACTTTGCAATGAGAAACAGGGATTTTTAGTTCACACCCCTTTAGCACCTGGTAGATTGTATGCATATACAGTCTATTTGTATTTGAGCACAGGTATATCTTGTTTATGTTGCAATGCAGGTCAGTGACCAGACCTGAACCTAGTAGCTCTCCCTCATTTTGTGTCTGTGTGCTCCATGTTGGCACGGTGTCCACCATAGCATTTGCATTGGCAGAGCAGAGTAGGACTGGCCATAAGTGGGATTACTTTGATGCAGATGGCCAGTTTAAACATGTATTGCAATATGTGTGAACTAAAAATCCCTGTTTTTCATTGCAAAGTTTGCTAGAAAGTGTGTATAGCCGTCTGCAGAGGGTTATGCAGAATTTCTAGTGTTAACATGTGGTCACACACATTTAGCACCTGATAGATTACATGCATGTACAAGCTATTGGGATTTGATCTGGTTTCTATCAGCACAAGGGACACATCCTTGCAACTGTACGTTATGTCCCTTGTCAGTTATAAGTTATGTAATTTATGACCCTTGTCTGTTTGTTTTTCTTTTTGACTGCACTTGGGCTTCAAAGCGTAACTCCAGGCAAAAAAAGAGTTAATGCAGTTTTGTATTCATTTTTAAACTGTATTTTCAAATTCAGGTAATGTAAACACCATCATTTCATTTGGTATGAGCCTCTTTAAAATTCCATGTACAGCAGGTGGATTGGAAGAGGGAAGAGCAACACTAGGGACCAATCATGTATGCTGCACTCCATATGTGATGACAAGAAATATACTGACAAAAGAGTAAAGCAATGATTATAGCAAACAGGGCAATGAGCATATATCAGTCTGCTGCTCCTTTATTGTCCAATCACATGTTGTGAACAGGAACGTGATCAGACTGTATTATTTAACTGCAGTGGAAAAAGTCAGGCCAGCAACCTGGTTCTGCTGTCTTGCAGGCCTGTGTTAATCTCACAACTGGAAGGGTATATTTACAGATCATTTGACAGGTAAACAGCTTTCATATATGTATTTAAACTGTCTGTTTAGCTCTTTGCCTGGAGTACAGCTTTAAGGTAGCTTAAAAAAAACATTTTTGGTTGGTTTATTGCACATTGTAGCAGTATAGTGACAACATGATAAAGTATAAATATATGTTTGTGTCTTTGTGTATAAACCCTACCAATCTTTATTTTAGATGCTGTCAAAGCTTTCAAAGAAGCCAGAAAAATTGCTGCCGAGCAGGAGGCTAAAATGGAGGAAATCTATCAGCATAATGAGCCTGTGCAAATTGTGGGAAGAGACACAGATAAACTGTGTAAGCAGGAGAAAACGAAGCAGAACCAAAAAGCAAAAGTCTCAAAAAAAATACAGGAAAATTCTTTGGACGGTCCTTGTAAAACACTACATAAAGAGACTGATTTTGTTGCTAGCAATCAGCAACATGAGGAGAACGTTCTTGATTCTCCCAATGGTCTAAAGCAAGCTTCACTCACAGTACCTAATGCTGAAATGAAAATAGTGGAGGTTGTCCCAGAGAAGCCAGTATCAATCACAGTCCCTAAATTATCAGCTGGATGGAAAATAGTAGAAGGTGTCCCAGAGAAGCCAGCATCAGTTACAGTCCCTAAGGTATCAGCTGAACAGAAAATAGTAGGTGTCCCAGAGAAGCCAGCATTGGTTACAGTCCCTAAAGTATTGGCTGAACAGAAAATAGTAGGTGTCCCAGAGAAGCCAGCATCTCTTCCAGTTCCTAATGTATCGGCTGAACAGAAAATAGTAGGTGTCCCAGAGAAGCCAGCATCACTTCCAGTTCCTTATGTATCGGCTGAACAGAAAATAGTAGGTGTCCCAGAGAAGCCAGCATCAGTTACAGTCCCTAAAGTATTGGCTGAACAGAAAATAGTAGGTGTCCCAGAGAAGCCAGCATCGCTTCCAGTTCCTAAAGTATCAGCTGGATGGAAAATAGTAGAAGGTGTCACAGAGAAGGCAGCATCACTTACAGTCCCTAAAGTATCGACTGAAAAGACACCAGTGGTAGGTGTCCCAGAAAAACAAACAGAAAATAAAAGTAGCCTTGGAAAGAAAACTCCTGTTCGTGAATCTGGCTCTGACTCCAGTGATATTGAGGACTCGGACAATGAAAATAAGGAGTATTTTGATGACAGTACAGAAGAAAGGTTTTATAAGCAGAGCTCTGGTTTTGAGGACAGTGATAGTGACAGTGAGGATGACTTTTTTATAGGAAAAGTGAGACGAACAAAGAAAAAAAAGTCGAGCAAAAAACCTCCTGCAGATAAAGTTGAAGAAGACAAGCTTCCAACAGAAACCACAAAACCCACAGCTGGAGGTATGAAGAGTCAAAGAGGGAATCCAGCTCCCAAAACTGTAAAACTACAGTCTGTTTTTTGCACTTCCTTATCAAACGCAAAACAGAAATCATCAATTATGAAGAGGTAAGTTATAGTACTACCTGTGAATTTAAAGAATAAGCTATATTGGTTCTACAGTATGTATTCCTTACAAAAAAATAACATGGGTAATGGCTATATAGAGTAACACTTTTTTTGTAGTTGCCCTAAAAGCAATATTCACATATTTTGCCTTGTGAACAATAAAATATTATAATCTGTTCCTGGCCACCCATAGTTGTGCATAAACAAACCCAAACACATGTCTGAATACATATCCTCTCACTGCTCTGTCCATTGTATACCAGTAAAAACACATTGTAACTGGTTCTGTCAATGAATAGTTTTACTTTTTTATACCCAAATGTACACATTTTCAGTAGTATAAGGGAACAATGAGCTGTTGCTGCAGACATTTGTAACTTGCAAAGTGTTATCTCCTCATATTCATATAAGCAGTATTTGTCAGTTTTATTGCAAGTTTTAACCATCTCATTACCAGCATTTTTCACCCCCTGCAATACCAGGCCATTTTCCATTTCCAGCACTGTAATACTGTGACTGAAAATTACTCAACTTCTACAACACTATTCCCTAATGAACGTTATACCATTTTTTTGGGATAGAGCTTTTTTTAGTGGTATTTAATAACCACTTACAATATAATATGACACTTTCAGACAATACGAAACTCTCAGAATCACCTCTTTTCGTAAAGTAGACACTCTGAGTTGATCTTATGAAAGAAAAAATTTGAATAATCAGCCCTAAAAGTAAACGGTAAAACATGAGCAGCAAAACAAAAAAATAGAAAAACAGTCTCAATCCAAAATCTAGTGAGTTGATGCAGTGTTCGTGTATAGTGACAAAAAATGTGTCCTTCATGTGTCCTGCAGAAACCAAGCCAAAAAAATGTATGGGACTCAAAATTGTCCAAAAATACAGTACAAATTGATGTTGAAGTGAATCCAGTGATAGTTCATATAGGGTCTATCACAGAGGTTCCTCCAACAGACATTCGATGGCAACTCACCAGATCCCCAGGCCGTCTCATCTAAGAGAACAGCAAAAGTGTTTTAGACGTCAAGCGTAGTACTGGGTCATCAGGCACCTCCCTTTTGGATAGGCTTCCTGTGATGGATCCAAAAAATATAAAACAATAATAGTGCAGTATGCCAAAATTCACAGATAATAAAAGCAAGAGAAACCTTCACCGGTGTATAGTTCAAGAGTGATTCATTTTCACCATCACCGCATGTACTAACTACTCACCAGATGTTACATATAAATGCACATTGATTCCAGCCAGGTCTCTTCATAGCATGGATCTCCCAAGGCCATGGACTCTCTGCTAAGTGACCTCAAATGAGCTTGCATCATGGGTAGTGTTTTCACCAGTGTGTGTGTCATTGCTTCCAGGGTGATCTTATGCCAGGTTTGGAAATTATGAAACATGCAGGTTCTGAGGCGATTCAAACATTGAGATTGGTAATGATGCACTAAATTGATACATTAAATGTGCAAGTCATACACAGATCAGGATGTAAAGGGGTTAATGTACAGGTCACATACAGCAGGAGGATGGAGAATACATGGTTAATGTACAGGATATGGTAGTGAAGTGGTTACTATACAGATCGGATCAGAGACAGGATGGGGCTGATGTATATACAAGAGGAATAAATTACATTATGGGATGTATTTTAATGTTGTTGGCACTGGTACTGGCTTTTGGTCCAGGAGGCTTTCTTTCCCCTCACATCAGTGATCTGTGTGTGCGAGAGTAAAGATTGCTTCCAGATCACCTGTCGGTAAGTGAGACACTCGTCTGCATTCTAATTCTGGGATAGTCATTCAATATCCAAGCCAGAGACAGCCAGCATGATAACCAGACAAAATGAGAAGTTGACAATGGAAGCCTCCAAGGTTTTCCATAATTGCACTGTTCATGTGTCTTCTACTCTTGTCTTATTGTCTATTGTTTTTATTTATTTTTATTCTCACTTTTGCACTATTACATGTTGTAATTATTATGGACAGGTTATTCACATCTTTGGAAGCCAGACTGAAAAGACAAATCTAATAGCCAGAGGGCTATTTTAAAGTTTTATAATACTTCCACTATCAACAGTAAAAAATATTATAAATGTAAAGATACCAGCTGTACTGGACAGCCAAAAGAAAAAAACAGCAAAATCAGCGCAAGGGTTATAACTCCTCTTCCACTTAGGCTTTAAGGCATGTCTTGTGACCCATTCATAATATTTTCATATTAATATATGACATTGTATTTTTCAGAGAGCCAGAATTACCTCCTGTAAGGAATAAGAAAGCAGGTATGTTGCATGCTGTGTTTTTTATATGTAAGCTATAATTTTCTGAACTTACCAAAATAATTCAAATGTTGCTTCCTTGCAACCATGGCAACATGTGGGTGTTCTGTACACAACAACAATTTAAATCAGAGTTTTGGTCTAAACTTGCAGTATAAAAGAAAAGTTTGAGTAGATTTGTTTATTGCTAGATACACTGATCACGTATAACGTATATGACCACTGACCCGTTAAGTGAATAACTGATTATCTTGTTACAATGGCATCTGAAAGTCTGTGGGATATGTTGGGCAGCAAGTAAACATGTTGGCTTGAAGTTGATGTGTTGAAAGAAGAAACAATAGGCATTGTAGTGTATTGTATATGGGGCTTTGTAGCAGTAGACATGTCCACAGCCAAAAAGCCAATAGGCACGTGAGCATCAGAGCTGGACCATGGAGCAATGGAAGGAAGTGGCCTGGTCTGATGAATTACATTTTCTTTTACATCATGTGGATGGCCAGTTGCATGTGCGTCGCTTACATGGGAAGAGATGGCACAAGAAGGCACTATGGGAAAAAGGCAAGCCAGCGCAGGCACGGTTTTGCTTTGAGCAATGTTCTGCTGGGAAACCTTGGGTCCTGCCATTAGTGTGGATGTTACTTGAAACATACCACCTACCTAAACATTGTTGCTGACCAACTACACTGCTTCATGGAAACAGCATTTCCTGATGGCAGTGGCCTCTTTCAGCAGGATAATATGCCCTGCCACACTGCAAAGATGGTTCAATAATAGTCTGAGGAATGCAACAAGTTTGAGGTATTGACTTGGCCTCCAAATTCTCCAGATCCCAATCCAATCAAGCATCTGTGGGATGTCCCAGAAAAACAAGTCTGATCCATGGAAGCCCCACCTTATAACTTACAGGACTTAAGGGATCTGCTACTGACAACTGGGTCAGGGCTGTTTTGGCAGCAAAAGGGGGACTTACTCAGTATTAGGTGAGTGGTCATAAAGCTATGGCTGACTGGCGTATGGTCTCATATTAACTCCGGTAGGTCAATTGCATTAAACATGGAAGATTTTTGGATGAATACTAGCTGAATTCTTTTTATAACTTGATTCACACAAAAATGCATTACAGAATGTCACTTGCTTACCTTTTTTCTTTCTCAGAGTTACACTACTGAACTTTTTTAAATGCACTCTATTAACACAAAGATCAGCGATTAACGATTATTTATGTGTTATCTGGGGTGGAGTGTTAACAATGTGGACAGCATGGTGGCCTTGTACGAGCAGGGACATTAGCAGCGTGTAATTTCTATGTACTTTTAAATGTTTGATTAATATCCTGTACTTGTACTGGGCAGCACATAGGCTAAGTGGTTAGCACTTCTGCCTGGCAGCACTAAGGTCTTTCATTTGAATCCTAACCAGGGCCAGTGCAAGGATTTTCGTCTACTTAGGCGAAATTGCATTTTGCCGCCCCCTCTCCCCATTCATCCAGCACACCCCCCAAATAACCCCACTCCGATCACCCCTCCCACATACCCCCTCTACGATCCCTCCCACTAATCCTTACTATGATTACATCCCCAACCTGATCACACACCCCCACATAACACCACTATAATCACACTCCCCACATAACCCCAATTACTTTCTGGAATCACGACGGTCCGTCTTCACGATTGGTGAATCGGATACACGACGGGTCATGTTCATGTCCTATAATTAGTTTGTAAATTTTCATGTATCTTTAATGTGCGACGATTACAGGGACGAGCATGTTCCGGTGGTACGACAGGTGTAACAATTGTGAGGTGGGGTCTATTGTGTAT
>BLSH010403021.1:74156-85375 GCA_018402905.1 Glandirana rugosa | reverse complement strand
GTACATATTTGCAAATGGTATTACAGGTATTTTTATGTTTATCTTCGTTTTTAGGTTTATGAGCTTTTTAAAGTGCTATTCACATTTTCCAACTTGTGCTCATTTTAATTCAACACACGTTCTTGTTTATTTTCATTCATCTATGTATATCTAGCTTCATTCCTGTATACAAGTCTATCCAATACCACAACTGCACTTCAATCTGGTTTCAAAGACTCCAGGCTCAGAGCTGATAAAATATTATGTAAGATTGCACTACACACTGTTTGCATAGTGCTTCATTTTTGTGTGCCTGTGTCCCTTTGCATGCCAAGTGTCTGGACCAGGAGAACATAACATTATTCATACACAGATCAACCAAATAATCTAGATGCAATACAAATAACAGTGCCAACTTTGTTACACATGGTTAAAATCCAGGTATGGTCTTGTCAAAGTCCATATGCTTGCATTGAAAAGTGTTTACATCCAATCAAATTGAACGACTTATGAACTCCACAACTCATTGCATCTTTAAATGGTCTCTTCATTGCAGTTTAATAACTGTGAAAAGAAATAACAGATTACTTTACAATGCTGTTATTGCACACTTGACACGCAGTCTGGAAATTGCACACTTGACAAACTGTCTGGAATTTGTACAAGTTGTTGAATAAAGTAAGTAACATGTCACTAGGGGCTTGGCATCAGGACCATGTGTGTTTAAACAAGCAGTAAGGCTGTTTTTCAGATTATGGAAACTATCTGGCAAAATGCAACACAAACTGATCAAAATGAATTCTTTTTTATCCAAATGAAAACTTGCAAGGCACAACTATGCAAGAGAAATGATTCCGTTCTTGCCAACAGGCATACTCATTTTGAAGACACTGGCTTTGTTCATGGAATTCAGACTTACAAAATATGAGCTGTACTTACACTTTGTCCCTTTTTGGGGCATGTTGTACCTATGCTTATAACACCTTGGTGTTGATAACTGGTAAAATCACTGTAATAGTCTTAGTATTTTGAAGTATATCTAAACAAGATGATTACTTTGCACCCTCGTCCTCTTTACTCTCTTTTCTGATAGCCAGGAACAGCAAATAAGGATTCATGGACCTGTTATTGTTATTTCTATCAACTTTTTTTTTTTGCCTAAGCTTTCATATCCAGTGACTGATGTCTCCATTTGCCTTATTGAATGAAGTTTGTTGTATTACAAGTTGTAAATGCCAACACGCAAAGATTAAACAGAAGTTATTTGCACTAGTTTTGATGTCTGATAATAGCTAAGAATATGCATGCATCGTACATACTAGGGGGAGTACAACTAGGGGAATCCATAGTGGAGAAGGATCTGGGGGTTTTGGTAGATCATAAGTTTAATAATGGCATGCAATGCCAAGCTGTGGTTTCCAAAGCAAGAAAAATCCTTTCTTGTATTAAGAGAGGTATGGACTCCAGAGATAGACATTATTTTGCCCCTGTACAAATCATTAGTAAGACCTCATCTGGAGTTCAGTTTTGGGCACCAAATCTCAAAAAGGATATCGGGGAACTGGAGAAAGTGCAGAGAAGGGCAACCAAGCTAATAAGAGGCAAGGAGGAGCTCAGATATGAGGAAAGATTAGAGGAACTGAATTTATTCTCTCTTGAGAAGAGGGTATTAAGGGGGGATATTGTGATCAACGTACAAATACATAAGTGGTCCATATAGTGAACTTGGTGTTGAGTTATTTTCTTTAAGGTCATCACAAAGGACAAGGGGGGCACTCTTTACGTCTAGAGGAAAAAAGATTTCATCTCCAAATACGGAAAGGTTTCTTCACAGTTAGAGCTGTGAAAATGTGGAATAGACTCCCCCCTGAGGTGGTTTTGGCCAGCAAGGTAGATTGCTTAAAAAAAAGCCTGGATTCTTTCCTTAATGTAAATAATATAATTGGGTACTAACATTTTTAGGTAAAGTTGATCCAGGGTGAATCCGATTGCCTCTCAGGGGATCAGGAAGGATTTTTTCCCCCTGCTATAGCAAATTGGATCACGCTTTGCTGGGGGGTTTTTTTGCCTTCCTCTGGATCAACTGTGGATGAATTTGTTCACTTTATTTTATTTATCATTTGTGTGCAACCAAAAAAAATTACCTATTTGTTGCACAAGTTACACTTTCTCTCCCTGTGATAAATGAAACTGAGTTAGTTAAGATAGGCCAGTTCTTTCTCAAGTAAAAGAGTGGTTCTCTTGTTATTTTACTGTTGTTTAGAAGGGAGTATTACCGCGTATCCCACACTCATGTAATTTATGTAGGATGTGCAATTCCAGCTTTTGTTCTCAGCCCCATAAGCTAGTGATATCTGGTATTTCACCCAAGATTCACACAAACTTCACCCAGGATTTGCACATTTTTCCAATTGAATCCAATCTGAATCTTGGATAAAAGTTCATACAGAAAAGATATGATCTGACAACCACAGTGACAGGCCCCCATCCCTAATATACATATGTATTCAAAGAACTGTGGTCATGGGACTTTATGTGAACAGAGGAGGGAAGATATTAAGAAACAAAGGGTCTAAAACTTACATGTCAGCTCAAGGATTTAATGATGGCCCAGGTGCTAAAAGAGGGCCTTACCGCCCAAACAAAGGGAACAGCCGATAAGCAGGCCAGATTGTGGTGATAGGGTTGAGATAAACGTGGGAAATAGGGGACCCATCTAATCCTCACCACTCTACAAAAATAATATGTACAATTATAATAAAAATATATGTATGGATTATATATAAATGCAGCAAGAGTGTGCAGATATTTACAAGATGTGTCCAACAGGGCCCCTATGGGAGCCATGAAGGTGTGACCAAAGTGTGGTAAAGAAAAAGAGAAAAAGGTGTGACCACACTTTGGTCACATCTTCATGGCCCTCTTAGGGGCCCTGTCGAACACTTCTTGTAGACATCTTCACATTCTCCCTGCTTTTATATATAATCCACACATATTTTTATTATAATTGTACATATTCTTTTTCTAGAGTGGTGTGGATTAGATATGTCCCCTATTTTCCATGTTCATCTCATCCCTATCACAGCAATTAGGCCTGCTTATCGGCTGTTACCGTATGCCCCTGCCTCAGCCCTGGGTCTGACATTACATTGGACACCCCTCCTTTTTCTTTTAGCAGCTGGGCCATCATTAATTCCTTGAGCTGACATGTATGTTTTAGACCCTTTGTTTCTTAAGATCCTCCCTTCTCTGTTCAACATAGGGAATCCCTACTAATATACCTTTTTTTTACCATCTATACTTATTTCTGACATTATACTCCTGACTAGAGGATGGATCCTTGAAACGCGTAGAGTATTTTGAATGTCAAAACAGTCTGATTTTTATAACACATCTATCATGTACTTGCTCATATAAATGCCATCATGTATCTATACATTATGACATCATCGCATATGATTGCCAGCTTTTAATGGAATTTTGTTCCAAAACTTGTATCATGTATTTTGAGAGTAATTTCAATTCTGTTTGTATAATAAATCAATTTTTTGCACTATTATTCTTTTAACTGACATGCCTCACATAAAGTCCCAGGACCACAGTTCTCTGCATACATTTGGATAAAGGTTGTGTAAAGTTTGGGTAAAACATTTATAAATACATCCCTTAGTGTTTCTATAGGTAAACCTTCTTTATAAGTCAGCAATTTTGGATACAGTAGGGAATGGTAAAACCCTGTTAGATTTTTTTTTTTTTTTGTCGCAGTGTCTTATTTGGTATAATTCTTTTTGCTTCTTGTCTGGGAGACAACAGGGAGTCTGAGAAATCTCTACAATGTGATGGAAAATCCTCTATAAAGTTCCCATCAGGCCTTTGCACTCCATTGCGGTGATGGGCTTCCAATGCAGAACAATGAGCCAAAAGCCAAACCTGCAGCATTTTTAATACAGCACACCACACTAAATCAGAAGCCAGTGCCACAGGGATGACAAAGCCAGGCCTTGCTCGTAAGCCCAAGTTTTCTAGAGCCAGTTTATATCTTTCCAGCTGATGACTTCATCATGTGGGCATGCACAGGTTAGGAATCCTGAAGAAACCGAAGTAATTTTGCATAAGTTTAATGACATTCCATACCTCACCTGATCTTAGATATTTAAAATGCACATCCACCTCATGTAATAGCAAAGGTTTGAACAATGTATCTTATAACTGGTTTAAACTGGAGAACAGTAGAGTTCTGAAAAATCAAAGTGCCTTTACCAAGATTCCAGCTGTAATCTGGCTACTAAAAGATGGGCTAAAACCTTTTCATCTTAATTTGGTGAAATTATACATTCAATGCCTATATGTTATCTGTGCCATGCATATAACTAAGATTCCATTCTTTCTACAATAAGGTAGAGGTTTTCAGAGGTCAAAACGTGTATTTCCTGCATTAAACATCAATGAAAACTGCTTGCATATAATGCAATTGGCAAAAAATTGCCTCCACCCACTAAAATCCTGCAGTCTCTTAAGCCTTGTACACACAATCCGATTTTCGTTTGACAAAACCTTTGATTTTTGTCAAAAGCACGTGTCCATGATATTGTAAAGCATACTGACTATACAAAAAATTCCATTCAACCTGAACTCAACGTCAGAAGTGATGTAATGTTTTGAATATTTTTTGCATCTTTTTTTCCTTTCTGCGCATGCATAGAACAAACACCGTGCTAACAGAATGAAAATTGGACGTTGCATTGTCTTACGAAAAAAAAATTCGAGCCTGCACATCCAGCTTTTGTATGACGAAACCTCAAAATCCGCTGGAGCCTACTAACGGTAAAAATTTTGGATGACAGGCCGTCGAGCGAAAATTCCCATCCGAAATTCGGATAGTGTGTACAAGGTTTTACTTAATCATGCTACTGAAGTCCAGCATCTGCTTTTTGTCTGTTGCTTGGTATGTCCTTAAGCAGGGAGCTGGTTAAGGGCTTCTGCTCATAGAATGGTGAAGTATATCAGCAAGGCTCATGTAAGGCCTTCAAGATCAAATAATAATGCATTTTACTATTTTTACCTTACATGTCTGTCTGTAAAAAGAAAGTGGTTTATTAAACTCAAAAGCAAAAAATGTTTTAAATTGCAAGTTACCAATTCTTGGATGTGGTGGCTGCGCATTCGCTTATTTTAGGCTTTTTTCCTTTATTTTCACCTGGTGATCCAGCCAGTAAGTCTGTTACTTTTAAACTTACTTTAACAGACCAAGCTGTCCAGCTAAATGGCAGTTAGATGTTTGAGACAGTCCATTTGCCACTGATAGCGGAGCTTGCCATAGTCCACTATTCACTTATGTAGAGCATTTTTCCCACCTCAAGCCAGCATATACTGTATGATATTAACTCCACCCCCTAAACTCACAAGATCACTTTTTCCTAGTGTGATTAAAAAAGAGAACCATCCTCCTACTAGAATCATTCTCCTTTTTTGGTCCTTGCTTCAAGCCACCTGTATTTGTATTAGAGTTATGCTTGAGAGCCTTAACAATGGTTTACTTGCCAGGGAAACAGAATCCGTTGGCAGACCAGTTCATCAGGGTGTTTCCCAGTAATGATGAATGGTCACTCAACAAAAAATATCTGAAACAGGGCAGTGCATCTTGGCTGTGCTTTCTATTCCTGAGTATGACTTTGTTTTTCCCCTCACAGGTGATTAGTTAGTTATGTCCCTGTGTATGCTGACATATGTGTAGGCCAAGAATATGGAAAATTGTCACCCTATACTTACTGTACTTTTCATTTCCTGGCCTATCCTCATGACAGCATAGCTTGTCCTCCCTAGTGGCCTGTTACAGGCTAGAACATTTCTAGTAGGAAGATGGTGCTCTTTAAAAGCAAAAAAAGGAAAAGGTGGCCCTGTGGATTCAGGGGTGGAGTTAGTCCAATGTATTCTGACATGAGGATAGGCCAAGAAAGAAAAACGATAGTAAGTACAGGGTAACAATTTTCTGTAGTCCCAAAAGGGAAAAAACGTTTGCTGTCACTGCTTAGAAAGTATTAGCCAGAGTTCAGCTTCAATTTGTTAGTCAAGCCCATCTAAATATGCTAGTTTTACCCTCTCCCCAGACTGACAATGCTGCTGTTCAAAGGTGTCTGCTTTACTATTTCATCCAGAATGCACATACCTTAAGACAGTGGTTCTTAACCCTGTCCTCAAATACCCCCAACAGGCCATGTTTTGTGAATTGCTCTTAGATAAAATAGCTGTCTAAAATACCAAGCCATTGACTCTGATTTAAAGCACCTGCACAAGATAAAGGAAAACCTGCAAACATGGCCTGTTGGGGGTACTTGAGGACAAGGTTGAGAACCACTGCCTTAAGACATGAAGTGTTTTACTGGCCGGATCACCAGATGAAACAAAAGGGAAAAAAAGCCTAAAAAAAGAAAACTGATGCAGCCACCACATAGGACAGGTAGGCTGCAATAAATTACATTTTTGTTTTTGGGTTTGAAGTTCTCCACAGAAAAAAAAAAATCCGGCAAAAAAAAGGGAAAACAAAACAAGAAATGAGAAAACCACAGGCTCCAGCAGAGACCTATCCTTATTCCTGAAACACTAGGCAGAAATAACTTATCTTGCTCATAGCAAAGAGGGGGTTATACAAGTTAGGACTGCCCATAGGTGGCGTTGTGGTTTTTTTTTTCTGCCTAGTGTCCTACTAGGTGGCACCATAAACCCTATGATTATAAATAAAAGCTGTGTCTGTCAATTAACAAGAGAAATATTTTTGTTTTTGGGTTCAATACTGCTTTAGGCTGGTTTCACACTATCCAACACAAAAACGGTCAGACTTTTGATCCTACTTTGCCATGCAACATCGGTCCTACGTCCGTCCTACTTTGGTCCTACTTCCATCCGACTTGAATGAACAAGATAAGATTTTTCTCCGACTTTAAGATTGTGACTTGTCCTTTCACCAATCAAAACAATCCCAGTGTGAGATAAATTCCTTTTCCTGCTTCTCTAATCACCAAGTCGGATGTTTATAACAAGGATCCTACTTCAATGATGTTCAATGGGCTGAAATAGGACCAAAAGTAGTACAGGAACCTTTTTCAAAGTCGGAGCGACTTGTGTCGGACCAGTTAAGACGACTCTCATAGGGAAACAATGATTTGGTGACATCGTGCAACTTGTGCTCACACTGTCGGTTCGTTTGTCGGACAAGTGTGAACCCAGCCTTAAAGTTACCCTGTGATTAGCATTACTAGCCAATAGCTCCCTGGCCACTTTATTAGGTATACCTGTTCAATTTATTGGCAACACAAATTGCTAATCAGCCAAACACATGGCAACAATTCAATGTATTTAGGCATGTAGTTTTAGTGAAGATAACTTGCTGAAGTTCAAACCGAGCATCAGAATGGGGAAGAAAGGGGATTTAAGTGACTTTGAAGGTAGTATGGTTGTTGGTGCCAGACGAACTGATCTGAGCATTTTCAAAACTGCTAATCTACTGGGATTTTCATGCACAACCATCTCTAGACTTTACAGAGAATGGTCCGAAAAAGAGAAAATATCCAGTGAGTGGCAGTTGTGTGGACGAAAATGCCTTGTTGAGGTCAGAAATTAGAGGAAATGGGCAGACTGGTTTGAGATGATAGAAAGGCAACAGAAACTCAAATAAACACTAATTAAAATCAAGGTATGCAGAATACCATCTCTGAATGCACAACACATTGAACCTTGGAGAAGATGGGCTACAGCTAGAAGACCACACCAAGTGCCACTCCTGTCAGCTAAGAACAGAAAAATGAGGCTACATTTTGCACAGGCTCACCAAAATTGGACAATAGAAGATTGGAAAAATGTTGCCTTGTCTGATGTTCGATTTCAGCTGCGACAATCAGATGGTAGGGTCAGAATTTGGTGTAAACAACAAAAAAGCATGGCTATATCCTGTCTTGCATCAATGGTTCAGGCTGATGGTGTGGGGAATATTTTCTTGGCACACTTTGGACCTCTTAGCACCAATTACCCATCTTCTGATGGCTACTTCCACCATGACAATGTACCAAGGCTCCAATCATCTCAAACTGGCTTCTTGAACATGACAATGAGTTCACTGTGCTCCAATGGCCTCCACAGTCACCAGATCTCATCCAATAGAGCACCTTTGGAATGTGGTGGAACAGAAGATTTGCATCATGGATGTGCAGCCGGCAAATCTGCAGCAACTGCGTGATGCTATCATGTCACTATGGACCAAAATCTCTGAGGAATGTTTCCAACACCTTGTTGAATCTATGTCACAAAGAATTAAGGCAGTTCTGAATGCAAAAGGGGGTCCAACCCAGTACTAGCCAGGTGTATCTAATAAAGTGGCTGGTGAATATATATATATTGGAGATGTACTGTATCTCTGGATCAGGAAGAATAAAAAAAATAGTATCAATGTACATAAGTCCAATCATCAAAGTTTGCTCCACCTCTGACAGTATTAATACCCTGGACCACTGTTCTTGTTAATAAAATTCAAAAAAATTTGCAAGTGTTTCTTCTTGTAGAAAGGTGCCTATTAGTGCTGGTCAAGGAAGTGATTACAGCAGGATCTGGAAGGAGTGAGTCAGAGGAAAGAATATCTTTACAGCAGACAAAGCATATTACTGTAGCTGGACTGCATCCAGGAAAATCTTTAAAAGATATCTGAACTAGACAGAATGAAATCTATTACTTGTAGGGTCTGAAAAGAAAACCCATTAAGCCTGTCTATGCCTCATTCTGTTACAATAGAATTATGTTCTTCAATGGCTTTCACTTGGTTACACTCTCAGACCTACCAGAACACTAAGGGCATTCATCAATAAAAACGCTACACACATCTGTTCAATTTGGAATACCGCCTGCAATGACCTCTTATTTGTAGAAAGCTGCTATGTTTCGCAGAAAAATTGGAATGGTCAAAATGTAGTTGTATTTGCAAAAGGTTTTTCTTTTTCTATGTATATAATAATTTGTCCACAAAATATGTTTACAACATTTATACAATATATATAAAATATATACAGCCCCATTTTTTAGAAATGAAACAGCAAGTTCCTCAAGAATCGTTAACAATGCTTATGACTGCTTTCTCCATTGTAAAAAACAACTGAATAGCAAAGAGTCGAGAATAGTTGTTAGTGACCTCTGCTGTAACTTCACTTAGGAATATAAGAGTGTTTTTTCTATTCTTTATGAAAAGAGCATAGAACCTGTTATTGCATTCTATAGTGAAGCCCTTTTCAAAGTATAACTCCAACCAAAACTTTTTTTGTAAGTTCTTGATAGAATAGGAGAAGGGTAGGCTTCTATATCTGGTTTTAATGCTGTCTGAATCCTCATTTGAGGGTTGCACTTTCTTTCCTGGTGACCGCGTTTTTAAAGAAAAATATATAATAAGGCCATAAGCAACAGTAAAACGCTGATGGTGATTGTCTTTTCACTGCTCTATTAAAAGAGTGCTTTAATTGCTCCCTTTAAGGGTTTCCTTTAATTCTTGTCCTGGTGATAACATGGTCACCAGGAAAGGAAGTGATCGGAAACACCCAGAGCAGTAAAAGCTGAGAAAGGTTCTAACCTGTACCACTCTATCCAAAACTAGAAAAATATATTATGGCTGGAGATAGGCTTTACCAATGTTGGAGAACCTTTTTCCAACCTAAAAATTGCACGTAAAAGCACAGAAGTACTGCAAAATGCTTACTTGTGGCTTTATTCTTTTCCAAAAACAATGTTTTATTCACTTGCGGTTTTCTTTTGACCTTGTTAGCAAATTTGACCTCTTCAGGAATAGTCAATTCCTTAGCATAGCCCTCTCCTCCCCTGCCTTTTGCTGGCTCATCTCCAACACCACCTCCCTACATAACCTATAATTGCTGCTAGGTGTAGGTCACTTTTAGAAATACTGTAGCTCTTAGGCTGATGACATCATATTCAAATTTGTGATGTCCAGCAGCAGATTTGGAGTTCTTGGGTGTCTTTAAAAGGAAGGCTCCTACAGGTAAAGAGGTCCAAAAATACTAAAATTGCACATATAATCACATGGGAAGATTGTTGAAATGAAAGATGACAGTGTCTCTTTAACCACTTGCCGACCGCCTCGCGACTATAAGCGGTGACAGCCGGGCTCTATCTCACGAATCGCCACTTACAGTCGACACTCACATGCACAACGGCTAGGGGGCGAGCGAGTGCGTGCTGGCGGCAGCGTGTGCTCGCTGCACACTCCCTGTGCGGGGCTGCGGGACGGGTGGATTTGCGATGCCCTATGACAGAGCCAGAACAGGGAACCGCCAATGTAAACATGGCGGTTCCCTGTTCTCATAGGCGGCATGTCAGAGATCTACTGATCCCTGTACTCGGGATCAGTTCGATCTCTGGTGCCCCTGCCAGCCCAGCCCCCATACAGTTAGAACACACACAGGGAACACAGTTAATCCCTAGAGCACCCCCTGCAGGTTAACCCCAATGACATTTATACAGTAATCAGCGGATATTTAAATTTCTAATCGCTGTATAAATGTCATTGGTCCCAAAAAAGTGTAAAAATGTCCGACATGTCTGCCCCCAATATCACAGTCCAGATAAAAATCACAGATCGCTGCCATTACTAGTAAAAAAAAAAAAAATTAAAAACGCCAGAAATGAATGTAAACGCGGCAACTTTTGCGCAAACCAATCAATAAACGCAGATTGCGATTTTTTTTTTTTACCAAAAATATGAGGAAGAATATAAATCGGCCAAAACCAATGAATAAATTAGTTTTTTTATATTTTTTTTATATGCATTTTAGCAAAAAGTAAGAAATTTTTTTTTTTTTTTTTTGCAAAATTGTCGTTCTTTGTTTGTTTATAGGGATGATCAGAAATGACGCAGAGGTGATTTTTTTTTTTTTTTTTTTAAAGAATGAAAAACGATTTTACGTATATTTTTTTTATATTTTTTTGATTAAATAAGTAACCAAAACCGGCTAAATATAAGAAGGAGTATAAAAACCATTTTTTTTTTTTAGCGTTAGACGCAAATAACTAACCAAACGCGTTTTCAACGGCGCAAATGTAAGTAAAGACCGCAAAAATTAAAAAAAAAAAAAATGATCATTACCGTCGCTAGACACTAAAAATAGACCTGACACTATAACCCCCGTCTGTACAGCCTGTAAAAATGTGAAAAAACCCTGGTTACTGTAAATATGTCGCTAATCTTTAAATTT
>BLSH010403021.1:8633-33407 GCA_018402905.1 Glandirana rugosa | reverse complement strand
GCATTCAATTAATTGAATACCCAAATATGTGAGGATTGAGTTAGGGGTCCACAAGAAAGATGTGAGGGCAGCAATGTCATTTTTGATGTGTTGGTCAAGACCAATGCCTAGCATGCTATATTTTGAGTAGTTCATTTTAAATAGGGAGGCCCATATACACTCTAAGAGTTTGTTTGTGGTGACATTACTTTGTCTTTTTCTCGAGGGCCCATAGCTTGATAAGTAGGCCTCTAATGTAGGCCTTGTGAGCATTACACAGTATAGTGGGATTACCTATAGACCCAGCATTAGTAGTAAAGTAATGTTCTAGTTCGGATAAGATCTGATTTTGGTACGGGAGGCGTGAGATAAGAGAGGCGTTAAGCCTCCAGATTGTGTTGCTTTTGGCGGTAGGTGCTGAGTACAGTTTCACTGAGATTGGGGCATGGTCAAACCATGTAATAAATCCAATTTTAGTTTCTTGGACCAATTGCAAGGTATGCTTGTCTGTTAAAAACAGATCTATCCGAGATTATGCATTTTATGTGTGTGAGTAGAAAGTGTAATCCCTTTCTATATCATGGAGGCATCTCAAAGGGTCATATAAGTCCTCTGAGTGTATGAGGGAGGAAAGAGAGGTAGATCATTTGTGGGCAGATTTTGAGGTATCCAGTGATATGTGGGAGGAAAGAGAGGTAGATCTTTTGTGGGCTGATTTTGAGGTATCCAGTGAAGGGTCTACAATTTGGTTGAAATTGCCACACATAATTAGCGGGCCTTGTCTGAAAGGTTCCAATTTCTACATAATTGTTTTTAGAAACATCTCTAATTGGTGTTGGGAGAGTAAATATTAGGAATAGTCTATGTGTGGTTGTTAATAGCGCCATTCAGGATTATGAATCTGCCATCAGGGTCTATTTCAGTGTGAAATGGCTTGAAGGAGACTGAGGAGCGTGCAGCAAACATCACTCCAGCTTTTTTCTTTGTGGAGTTTAAAATAGCAATGTGGAAATTGTGAGAGCAAGAAGGGGGTTTACGGGAGGAAAAGTGTGTTTTTTGCATACATAATATGTCAGAGGTCTGAGTCAATGCTTCCCTCCATAGTAAATTTCGTTTATAGGGGGAATTCAACCCTTTTGCTTTGATGGATGTGAGAGTGACAGACATTTTGACTGGTGTCAATGAAGGGAGGAGGCAGTACAGGGATTACACTTTCTTTCGTTGCACACAGATACGGTTACGTGATAGTAGACCTATACAGTGGTACACAGTAGGCAGATCAAAGCAAACAGATTAAAGTTACTAAAATAACAGTAGTGCACTGAACAAAACATGTAAAAGAAATGAAACTGTGTAGAAAAAAGAATTGCAATAAGGTGCTTGCCACCTTTTTCTTCTCGGGGGAGAGAGAGTGTAGAGCGCAATTAATGTCACGCTCACCAAGGACATTCCATAGGATGAAAAATAGCTGTTTTGTTGAGTTGAAGGCAACAAGGTGACGTGTCAGAGTGGAGAGTTAGGAACATTACCAGCGGGTGGTAGCAGGGTATCCTGAGGAGGTGCAGACAGTTAATGCGGTGGTGGATCAGGCGGTGGTGATGGGATTAGGCCCCGATTCAGCACCCGCTTGATGCCATCTTTGGGTGTGAAGATGTTGGTAGTTTGATTTTGGAACATCACTACTAGCTTGGCAGGAAAGCCCCATTTGTATGGTACGTTGTGGTCCCTGAGAATCGCAGTGACTTGGGAGAATTCCCTTCTCTTCTGAGCTGTGTCAGCAGAGATATCAATATATAAAGAGACAGATGAGTAGGGATCTGGTAGCAGAGAAGTGGAGCGGGCAGCAGACATGACAAGTTCTTTAACTTGGAAGACGCACAGACGCAGGGAGATGATTAGGCTTGGCAATACGATGGGCACAGTCATCAATCATGTCAGCCTGGCTGAGTTGAGGAATAAGTGCGTGGAAGAGTTGTTCAATGTAGGGGACCAAGTCAAGAGGCTTAATGGACTCTGGCACACCCTGAAATTTGATGTTATTTCTCCTCAATTCGTCTGCTAGGTCTGATATTTTGGCTTGCAGGAGGTGGATTTCTTCAGTGTGGTGATCATGGGCGTCTGCCATTTCATTGTAGGCCACAGTGTGTTCAGTCAGTTTCTCTAAATCATCTGTGCGGTCTTCTGCATGGTCAATTCTAGAGTGCAGCACAGAGATAGAGGACCAGAGCTCATTGCGCATATCATTTTGCAAGGAAAGTAGCATAAGTTTGAGAGTATGTTCAGACGCAGGCTGGTCAGATACGGGTAAAGCAGCCAGAGAGTTAGAGTGATTCTCTTCAGCGCTAATTGCTGCTGGAGAGTCCCAGTTCTGTTTCTTAAGCAGTGAGGCTTTATTAGGGGAGGGGGCTGGAGATTGAGCCCTTACCTTGATCAGCGGGTGAGGAGTCAGTGTCGGGAGCTGAGCTGTCCATCTCATCTGATGTGTCAGCATGTTCCTGTGACTCTCTGGTGTCTAGGGAGAATGTGCGGGGCACTGCTCCGGTGCCATCTTTGGAGTTCTGCATAGCCGGCTAGTGGAAATAGTTTGTGATCTGTGAGGCCGTTATTTCTCCTCCTGGACATACCATCCAGGTGCCACTCGTGTAGTCTTCCCTCCGGTATAGCAGCATATCGCTGGAAGGAAGTGCTGTGGGTTGCGATCTGTCCCTGAGGCTGAGCGGAATTGAGGAATCAGGCAGCCATCTCACTCTGCGGCCAGCCACGCCCCCCCCCCCTACATTACAGTCTTTTACAGCATTGCACCTGCAATCAGCAGATTGGGGGTACAATACGTGGATCCTGCAGACACTCAGTAAACTGTCTGCCTGTACCTCCAATATGGGCAGGCAGTTACTGAATGGCAGGAAGAATCATTGGACTACAAGAACGCTCACGAACGCCCTTGCAGTTCATTGTGAAATACAAGTGGTCAGCCGCTGACGATACTTATAGTCTCATTCATTCACAGGTAGCTGCGAATGAATGACATGGCTGTGTAGGAAGGAGCCCCGCATGGACTATGTTCAAATTGTGACAGCGGCTGTGAGAAGGAGATTCCCAGCCCATTCTCACAAAGTGGGGAGCATCACTAGGAGCATGTGGTATGTTATACCCTACATATGGTATATGCTCATTAAATGAAAACTTAACCTTTATAGCTAAATTCCAAGTATGGCTATATTTGCATAGTTACAATGTTCCAGCTTGGGCCCTCGACATCCAATATTGAGCAGTTGCCCTGCTGTTTAGTGAACACAGGAGGTCGATTACGCAGCACAGGTGTGGTACATACATACTTACATTGGTTACGACTGGACTAATGTAACTATGCAAAACCTGGAATTCAGCTTTAAGGTGTAGCAGTCACTTAATTGGTGAATTAACTTATTAATATACATATACAAAATAACTACTAAGTTACCATTTACTACCAGTTACTACAGCTGCCACCATTAATAAAAGAAAACTAGATATAGCTATAGTAGTCCACATCACTCTTTTGCTGCCCATGTCCTCTCGTTTGAACAGATCTGTATGTCTACTCCAGAAATCACTGATTATACACGTCTGTACATAGAATTACAATTAGGTCTGGGCTGATATATCAGCTGCACATTCCTGCTACAGGAGATGTTGCCAAAGTAAGCAGAGTTATGTAATTATTCTTCAGACATACTGGAGTCAAGTAACTAGAATTTCTGAATGAACTAAATGTGGTCCAGCTCACCTCTTCTGCTATGTAGCTATATGTTGTATGATGATCGTAGACTTTAACCCAGAAGAAGTTAAGTATTAAGTAGAGTCATCTTCTAAGCAACAACAGCATGCACACAAATACCAACCATTCTCCAGACTAATAACGCACACAGGCTGTCTTACATTCTAATTGTGCTGGGTCTATAGGGAGCTATATTACCAACAATGTTACTTTTTTTATGAAGAAACTGGCGGTAAACCAGAGCTTATCACATCATGGCTGGTCTCAGTTTATTTTACACATCTTATACTCATTTGTCATGGTTTTCCAGAAAAGTAGGGCTTTTCTCATGGGACACTTACTGAGTTTAGCAGTTAAATAATTCCTTTACTACAATTAGCTTGATATCTAACAATTAAATTGCTTTTAGATTGGCATGCCTTCCAGCATTCTAATGGGACAAGAAGCACATTGTTTAGAATTAGAATTGTAACTACTTGCTTCCCCCTCAAATTCATGTCTCCCCCTGCTAAATTGTACTTCTGCCATTCACATAGTCAAGAAAGGCAGGCGTTATATACAGAATAACCCTGTGCTTCCCTGCCTGAACACTATCAAATATGCAAAGCACCTAGGTTATATTATCCCCTTGAATAATCAATGCAAGTCTAAGTAGAATATCCATAGCTATAGCCCCCATAAATTCCTTATATTTCCCACAACTTACAGAATAGTTTTTATATTTTGTTATTGACACCTATTCTATAAGATGTGGGAAATATAAGTAATTTATTATGGTATTATAGCAATGGGCATTCTATATGAACTAAAAAATGCAGATAGCAGGTGTATTTTTTTTTGGGGGGGGGCGGCAAACAACCACCCCTGCTTGGCTGGTTGGTCGGCGGCACCCTATCCTCCCATAACACTTACCCCATCTAGGTTGCGGCAGGTATGCGGGCTCTAACGGGCGGCGGGCAGGGGCGGGTTGTGGGCACCTACAGTGGGGATTGAAAGTTTGGGCACCCCAGGTAAAAATTTGTATTAATGTAGATAAAGAAGCCAAGGAAAGATGGAAAAATCTCCAAAAGGCATCAAATTACAGATTAGACATTCTTATAATATGTCAACAAAAGTTAGATTTTATTTCCATCATTGATACTTTCAAAATTACAGAAAACAAAAAAATGGTGTCTTCAAAAGTTTGGGCACCCTGCAGAATTTATAGCATGCACTGCCCCCTTTGCAAGGCTGAGACCTGCCAGTGTCATGAATTGTTCTCAATCATCGTCTGGGAAGACGAGGTTATGTCAATCTCAAAGGTTTTAAATGCCCAGACTCATCTGACCTTGCCCCAACAATCAGCACCATGGGATCTTCTAAGCAGTTGTCTAAAAACCTGAAACTGAAAATAGTTGACGCTCACAAAGCTGGAGAAGGCTATAAGAAGATAGCAAAGCGTTTTCAGATGTCAATATCCTCTGTTCGGAATATAATTAAGAAATGGCAGTCATCAGGAACAGTGAAAGTTAAAGCAAGATCTGGAAGACCAAGAAAAATATCAGACAGAACAGCTCGCAGGATTGCAAGAAAAACAATTCAAAACTAACGTTTGACTGCACGATCCCTCCAGAAAGATCTGGCAGACACTGGATTTGTGGTCCACTATTCCACTATAAAGAGATACTTGTACAAATATGGTCTTCATGGAAGAGTCATCAGAAGAAAACCTCTTCTACATCCTCACCACAAAAATCAGCGTTTGAACTTTGCAAATGAACATATAGACAAGCCTGATGCATTTTGGAAACAAGTTCTGTGGACCGATGAGGTTAAAATTGAACTTTTTGGCCGGAATGAGCAAAGGTACGTTTGGAGAAGAAGGGGCACAGAATTTAATGAAAAGAACCTCTGTCCAACTGTTACGCATGGGGGTGGATCAATCATGCTTTGGGGTTGTATTACAGCCAGTGGCACAGGGGACATCTCACGAGTAGAAGGAAAAATGGATTCAATAACATTTCAGCAAATTTAGGATGGTAACTTGATGCCATCTGTGAAAAAGCTGAAGTTAAAGAGAGGATGGCTTCTACAAATGGATAATGATCCTAAACACACCTCGAAATCCACGGGGGATTACATCAAGAGGCGTAAACTGAAGGTTTTGCCATGGCCTTCACAATCTCCTGACCTCAACATAATTGAAAATCTATGGATAGACCTTAAAAGAGCAGTGCGTGACAGACAGCCCAGAAATTTCAAAGAACTGGAAGACTTTTGTAAGGAAGAATGGGCAAAGATACCTCAAACAAGAATTGAAAGACTCTTGGCTTTCTACAAAAAGCGTTTACAAGCTGTGATACTTGCCAAAGGGGGCAGTACAAGATATTAACTCTGCAGGGTGCCCAAACTTTTGCAGACGCCATTTTTTTGTTTTCTTTTATTTTGAAAGTGTAAATGATGGAAATAAAATCTAAGTTTTGTTGACATATTATAAGAATGTCTAATCTGTAATTTGAAGCCTTTTGGAGATTTTTCCATCATTCCTTCGCTTCTTTATGCACATTAATACACATTTTTACCTGGGGTGCCCAAACTTTCGATCCCCACTGTATGGAGCAGCGGGCTCCTGTGTCCTCTTCCCTTCTTTTGCATCACAGCGGCTTCTCCCTCCTCCTCCTAGGCATCCAATAGGATTGCCTGTCCTTTCAGCCAATCGGGTGAAGGTCTCAAGACCCGCTTCCTGATTGTCCTGAGGTTGGATCAGTGTAGCGACAGCGAATATTCAATTGCTATTGTCACACAATTGGGTGGGATCAGGGCGCAAAGCACAGAGCCCACCCTTTTTTGAAGCCTATTAGAGCCTCTGGCTCTAATCACGTGCTTCAAAAAAACACACCCCCGCCATATGAATCCATGTGTCCGGTGCCCTGTATGTAGATCAGGGTGCCGGATGCATGGATGGGGGGGTGGTGCCCGTGCACTCCTAATGGAAGGGCCGCCGCTGGCAGACAGACTATCCTCATATTCATACCTCTCAACTTTATGAAATGATAAAGAGGGATCGGACCAAAAAGAGGGACAACTGAGGTTGAGTAGAGGGATTTGCCCCAAAAAAGGTACAGTTGGGAGCTATGATATTTTATGTGTGAATGACTTGATAATAAACCTAATAAAATAAGCAGTAATATATAGGATATCCTAACAACATTAAGGGCCCTTTCACACAGGCATGTCCATTTTCATGGACTCCGCCTGCTCAGCAGGTATTGAGCCATTTATCCCCACTGAGCCGGCGGATGACAGATGCAGAGTGAGCAGAGACGGACCTGTTAGAGCCCCCGCTGTCCTCTATGGGAGATCGAATGAAAACTGATCTGCCTGTCCATTTTCATCTGATCCGATCCATCAGACAGATGGAAAATAGGGTTTCTATCCCTATGGATTAAGCAGAGCAGATCGGATATCAGCGGACATGTCACCGCTGACATCCGTCGCTCCATAGAGATGCATGGAGCGCCCATTCAGGTCCGCCTGAAAAACTGACAGGCGGACCTAAACAGTCTGCATGTGTGAAAGGGGCCTTAGAGCAATATATATCTTTTTTGTTGTTTAAATACTATGTTATCTAAATGTTATCTAAATGTATTTTTATATTACCCCTAGATGATAAATGGTTGTGCAGGAAAGAGGGATATGGATTTCAAATAGTTGGATAGTTAGGTAGATAGCATAGTTGGGAGCTAAGGTATGGTAGGGCTGGTATATACAGCAGGAAGTCTGAGGACAGAATAGAAAGTATATCTCTAGTGTACAAAATATGCAGGAAGATATGAAAGTGAGATTTGGTGATTCTACCAACTCTTATGATAGCATAACTATATTATGCTATCATTCTATGTTATGTTACTGGGAACTGCTAGTGTATGTTATTAATGAAGAATTATAAGCCATAATTTCTGTACATATGGATGTCTGCCTAAAACATTCATTCACAGGTCTAGGAACCAATCAGAGAAGGTCAATTGCAGGTATGAATTTGACACTTTGATAAACTAGGCTTTTGTGCATGAAAGATAACTAAGAGAATGCATTTCAAGTCTCATTTTAGTATTCAATGGAGTGTATCTTTAGTCAGGTAGTCAAAAACGTATATTTATCCATCCCCAAATGATCCCTCGCTCAGATTATAATAAATTTGCATCTTTTTGGCAGCTCACAATCTAGAAGGAACTAGGGGAGGGCATGTTTGTGCATAACAACATGTGCGCACACAGCCAAAAGCAGGGGGACTCCTTCACAGGCACCAGGATTGATGTGTTACCTTCTGTGATAAAGGCATCATATGGGGGGGGGGGGGGTGGGGGGTTAATGCTACCTCTTAAAAAGTGATAAATATCTGAAGCTATTATACTTGCATATTATGAAGCCTCTCTGACTTTGAACTTAAAATACAGCCTACATCAGTGTCAAATTGGGGAAATTTCTATTTACCTCCTGCCCCGTAGAAACAGCAGGAAGTGAGATGAAATCTCTACAAAGTAAAGACATCCCTCACTTAGATGGTTGTCACCAAAAGGTACATGTTTTCTCCTCTATTCCCTGCGGTGACAATTTTTGGATTTAAGTCTTGATGACAACAACAAACAGAAAGGTTAAATTTCTATAGCAGGCACACAGGCAGACATAAAAAATTAAAGTGATACTGAAGTCTCATTTTTTTTTTTTTAGTTAAAAATAACAAACATGTTATAATTACCTGCTCCGTGGAATGGCTTTGAGTGCCCCCACAACAAGCAGCTTGCTATGGGGGCACCTGAGCTGAGCCACAGCTCCCTGTGTCCATTCAGACATGGAGCTGCGGCCGTGCCCCCTTTCTCTCCTCATCTGAAGATATCGCCCAAATTGTCCCCTCTGCTCCTCCCAGGACCTCCTGTTCTCTAGCTCCCTTGTTCCCTCCTCCCATGCTCGCCTCCAGGACTTCTCTAGAGCCTCTCCGATCCTATGGAACTCCCTGCCCGAGTATGTCCGATCAGCCCCTACCCTGTCCACCTTTAGGAGATCCCTGAAAACTCACTTATTCAGGGAAGCCTATCCCACACCCACCTAATAACTGTACCCAAGCCACCCCCATCAAATCATTCCCCGCAGCTATTACCTTTTGTACCATCTCCCCCCCACCCTTTACACTGTAAGCTCCAGGAGCAGGGCCCTCCTGTCCCTTCTGTTTTGAACTATATTGTAATTGTGCTGCCCCCCCCCCCCTACAATGTAAAGCGCTGCGCAAACTGTTGACGCTATTTAAATTGTGTGTAATAATAATATTAATAATCATTAACTGACTGTCTTTGATAGCAGTGGGAGCCAATGGCCCCATGCTGCTGTCTCAGCCAATGAGAAGGGGAGTCCCAGGCAGCCAAGACACTCCTGGATAAAGATTGGGCTCAGGTAAACATTAGAGGGGCTGAGGGGGGCTGCTGCACACAGAAGGTTTATTTTTTTTATCTTAATGCATAGAACGCATTAAGATAAAAAAAACCTTCTGCCTTTAAAGTCCAAAAATGGGCAGCACATCTGGAAAATATCCCTTTGAGGCTCTTTGATTCAAGCATCAAAATAAAAAATACTGCATTCCGCCAATGTTTCTGGAACACACAGATTCACTTATCAAGGTGACAAACCTAATGAAGGTGATCTGCGTATCTCTAAAGCATTGATGAAATGCTGTTTTTCTTTTAATGCTTAAGTAAATGAACTTTACAGTGATATTTTCCAGATGTGCTGGCCATTTGGGGGCTTTAGTTTACATTCTGGTGTCTAAGTAGTCATTATGGGATGAATTTTAAATAAGCTTCAAAATCTGCCATGGGTTCAAATCCTTCCTCAAGTTGGCCATACAAGGATTGAAATTTGGCCAGTTCAGCAGGGATTGGCTGAATTTTGATCAGTGTGCGACTGTCCCCACTCAACAGAAGTTGATTGATTGTCTTCTGTTGAAGAGATTTTTTATTCTGGCTGCAGACGCTGATGAGCGCATTCTGACAGCTGCTGCCAGAATACAATGTCCCAGCAAGGGGAATTCCTCCATCCACCTAGCTTGTGTGGATTGAACAATCTGTCCCACTGGCTGGCTAAAAATAAAAACAGTGTGTGACCAGCTATACTCTATTAAAAACTAAGAAACAAATAGCTTTGGATACACTTTAACCATTTCAGCCCTGGAGGGATTTACCCACTTCCTGAACAAGCCATTTTTTGCGATACGGCACTGCGTCACCTTAACTGACAATTGCGTGGTCATGGGACGATATACCCAAACAAAATTGACGTCTTTTTTTCCCCACAAATAGAACTTTCTTTTGGTGGTATTTGATCATCTTTGTGGTTTTTATTTTTTGTGCTCTAAACAAAAAAACTGACAATTTTTGGAAAAAAAAACAATATTTTTTTACTTTCTGTTATAATACATATCCAAAAAAAATATAAAAAACCAAATTTGCATATATAAATGTGTATTTTTCGACATTTTTTTTTTGGTAAACAAAATTGCAATAGGCGTACATTGATCGGTTTGTGCAAAAGTTATCACGTCTACAAACTATGGGATAGATTTATGAACTTTTATTTATTTTTTATTTTTTTACTGGTAATGACGGCGATCTGCGATTTTTAGCAGGACTGTGACATTGCGGCGGACGAATCTGACCACAAATGACACGTTTTGGGACCAGTGACATCATTACATTGATCAGTGCTATAAAAAT
This sequence comes from Glandirana rugosa, assembly GCA_018402905.1. NCBI lineage: Eukaryota > Metazoa > Chordata > Amphibia > Anura > Ranidae > Glandirana > Glandirana rugosa. Next base: position 22,928 of record BLSH010403021.1, on the reverse strand, counting down.
GCACTGAACGATGTTAAATGAAGCTGGCAGGGAAGGGGTTAACACTAGGGGGTGATCATGAGGTAAACTGTGTTCCCCGGGTGTGTTCACACTGTAGGTTAGGTGGGCTGCCAGGGACATGACAGAGATCGCTGTTCCCAATGACTGGGAACAGCAGATCTCAGACATGGCTCCTGTCAGAACGGGGATCTGCCTTGTTTACATAGGCAGATCCCAGTTCTGCTGCTGCATAGAAGGATCGCGGGTCACCGGCGGGCATCGAATCTGCAGGACCGCACTCGCAGTGCGCGGTAGGCACGCCTGCACAATCCACATTCACGGACCGACGTACAGGTAAGCCGGTTCGCGCAGGAGAGCCGACCTGCCACTGTATAATGACAGTGACTGGTCGGCAAGTGGTTAAAGAAGTACCACTTTGTAAACTTGCTAGGACTTAGAGTTCAAAGTCCCCCCCCCCAAAAAAAAAAAACTTTTCCTCATGCTCCTCTCAATTTTCCTCTTAGAATGTTCATTGCATAGTGCAATGTATATCCTGGCTCTTTCTCAATATGTCAAGAATTGATGCAGATTCTGTGAATGATGTTTCTCCTGCATACATGATAAGGAATTACATTATCAGTGGCCAACCAATGGGTGAAGAGGAGGGTCATGGTACCCAGAAGAAATGGCAAGGTAGCTCTTGAGGCTGGACCTGTCCCCACTGGAGGAGGACCCACTGAATGGTAAGCGTGCCATATGCTATGCATAGTTGCAAATTATGGAGGAAGTTTTCCTGCACATTGTAGACATATTAGTTCCACTTTAATATTAAAAAAATGATATCTGAGGCTAGGAATGCTTGACGTTCTGCTTCCAGTAAGCAATGTCAAATTGTGTAACTGCTGCTAAAATACAAATTACTATGCAGAGTTGTGATCCAAGCTGGGACCTCATTACACAGAATCACGCTTGAAAGGTTGAAAAAAAAAACATATCAAGGCTGTGCCATGAGTTGTATTACACTGCATGCTTTGCGCAAAGAAGGAATGTAAGATTTCTCTAAGCGATAACTTTATTTAATTAGATGCTTAGAACTGAACTCTGGAATAAGCAAATTGTGATAAAAAACAAGAGGTATGTGTATTCTTGCTTGAATCTTGGTGTGCTTTGTATATTTTTTCCAGATTTGTGCAGTAATACAGTGTGAACCTTTTCCTCTGTGTAGGAGCTTCCTGTAACAAAGAGCAGCCACTGCTGCTCCCTCCCCTTGTGCAGGTTGACTAGTCTTGTCTCTGCCCCCTCCTGTAGTTTTCTACAGACGGCCTGAGGTGGGTGGAGCCTATTGGGTCCCTCCCACAGCTCTGCTCTCTGCATAGGCTTTGTACAGCACAATGATGATGTCACTGCTACATTTACAAGGTAAAATCTGGGGTTACACACACATTTGCTGCACACAATGTGAATTTGCCTCTGTTATGGCTTCAGAGGAATATATATATATATATATAAATGAAAGTTTTTATGTTTGCATTTCAGCTTTTTCTCATTTAGTGTGAAGATATCTGGTTCTAATATGTTTTGGCTTTCTTGCAAGCTGAAGCTTTATATGCATTTTTTATGCTCCACAATTTTTAACCACTTCAGCCCCGGAAGGATTCCCCACTTTAGGACCAGAGCACTTTTTGCGATTTGGCACTGCGTCGCTTTAACTGACATTTGCGCCATTGTGCAACGTTGTACCCAAACGAAATTGACGTCCTTTTCCCCCACAAATAAAGCTTTCTTTTGATGGCATTTGATCAGCTCTGCGTCACTTCTGATCACTGCTATAAAAAAGAGCGACAATTTTGAAAAAAAAAAATAATAGTTTTTACTTTTTGCTATAATACATATCCAAAAAAAAAAATAAATAAAAAAACGAATTTATTAATCAGTTTTGGTTTATATATATACAGTACTTTCTCATATTTGTGTTAAAAAAAATCGCAATCAGCCTATATTGATTGGTTTCCGCAAAAGGTGCCGCGTTTACAAACCATGAGAATTAATTCATGGCGTTTTTACTTTTTTTTTTTACTAGTAATGACGGTGATCTGTGATTTTTATCAGAGCTGCAATATTGCGGCGGACATCTTGGACATTTTTGACACTTTTTTGGATCATTGACACTTATATAGCGATCAGAGCTAAAAATAGCCACTGATTACTGTATAACTGGTTAACTGTGTTTCCTAGGCGTGTTCTATCTGTGTGGGGGCTGGGCTGGCAGGGGTATGAAAAATCTGACTGATCCTAAATACAGGGATCAGTAGATCTCTGTCATGCCGCCTTTCAGAAAGGGTAACCGGCATGTTTACATCGGCGTTAGTCCGTTCCTGCTGTGTAGTAAGCGATCGTGGGTCCCCGGCTGACATTGAGTTCGCCTGACCCCCGGACACGCTGAGGGAGCGTGCGGCAGGCATGAGAGCATGCCGCCGGCGGCACACGCTCGTCCCCTAGCCGGATCTGTGTGAATCGCCGTTTATAGACGTCGATCAGCGTTACGATGCCACTCTGCAGCAGTAAATCTACACGACCCAGTCCAGAAGTGGTTAATCTATATACCTTGCTTTTTTTTATGTAAGGCTGACCAGATTTATTATGATTCAACAAAGATTTGATTCATAGTTTTTGAAGATTTAAAGATCTATGAATATTAATGAGACCGCAGCATTCTAGTTACAAAAGCAATTATTGAGAATAGGTAAAATATGAGATAAGATCTGTATAACAAGCACAAATACATTCCTGTTCATTCAATTATGACCATTTTGACAAAGTATACTGGAATATAGCAATATTTATAACCTCTCAGTTGAATAAAAATCAGGCTGAAGGCTCACACAAGAGTTTTTCCTGTAAATTATCTCATGCCTATGATCTTGTCAGATGTGGGTTTTTGACCAAAAAGGTCCCTTCCAGGATTAGATCATCTGCCTTTCACTTTCACACTGAGGTGATACAGGAATTATGAGCTAAGAGAGGATTTTTTACAGGGTATTTTTGATCTAAAATAATCAGAGCATCCTAATCATTTTAGCTTTTAGCCTAGGCAAGAATGGCGTGTCCCCCCTCCTGAAGCCTTCTGGGATACTAACATCATGCATGCCAGGAGGCTTTGGGCAATACCAAGCACACTGCCCACACGCCAGGAAATCTCTGGCACACTGAACATGTGCAGCATTACATCATCAGAAGGCCCAGTGCAAGCACCCAGAGGAGACACCCAACCCTCTGATGACATCAGTATCTAAGATGGTGGAGTGGGCACAGAACCTGGCAGCAGATTTCATCAGACAACTCTGGACTTTTTTTGAGGACAACCAACAATATAGAGCAGTCTTTCTCAACCTTTTCGGCACAAAGGAATCCTTGAAATAGCTTTCCAGTCTCAAGGAACCCCTGCTAAAAATGACTACATTTACAAATCATGATACATTATTGTGATGGTCAGTGGGAAGAATGCTCTTTATACTTGTGGCCATTGTGAAGAATTGCCGTCTTCCAGATAACTAAAAAGATCAATGGTGTCAGTGGGAACTTATCTGAGAGACAGATATTGCTCAAGGAACTCCCAGCAACCTCTGGAGGAACCCTAGTTGAGAAACCCTGATTTAGAGGAAAAAAATCAAAGGTGAAGGAAGAAATTAAAAGATCAAAGGAGCCAAGGTTTTTAGGATCACCTTAAGCAATTATGAATTAAGCCAGCCATTTACTAGTTGAATTTGTTCTAAGTTTTTTGTTTTGAGAATGTTCTTTCAATTTTTTAATCATTAGTGGGTTCAAAACAACATTTCATTTTGACTGCAGGGATGAGGAAATTTGAAGGAGTAGGATGGAAAACAAACAAACAAATTTTAACACTGTATGTGGTTTTAAAGGCAAACACAATCTTGAAGTATTTTTGACTGACATTTGGAAGTCATTGAATATACTGAGAATTTTTTTATGAAAGTTCAAATGAACGTTCATTCAAAAATCTGCTAGAGTTTGACCAGGTTTAGATCCCTCATTGGCTGCTGCTCTAGGAATTTACTAGTTACTATGAGAAAGTCCTACTCCTGGTAACTGCTAGTAGCTAGATAAACAAGGGTAGGGAAAACTTTCAGGCTAATATCTAGTTCATCACAAGACCCAGAAACCAAGAAACCAAACCCAATTAATATCTCAATCCCCATTACTGAAGAATTGACCAGATATAACTGAATCCATTTTTGCATAGAGACAAGATCTGTCTGGTCCCATGTTTTAGATAATAGCTAATTAAAGGGATTGTAAAGTCTTGTTTAAAAAAAATAAATAAAATAACAAACATGTACTCACCTGCTCTGTGCAGTTGGTTTAGGACAGAGCAGCCCTGATCCTCCTCTTCTCGGGACCCTCTTGTGCTCATTGGCCCCATGCTGATCACATGCACTCTACCAATAAAAAAATAAAAAAACTCTCTACAAATAGCAATACACACCAAACTGAGCATGTGCTCCAGTAACTGTCTCATCCGGACCTGTTTTGGAGGCAGCGGAAAAAGAGGAGCATCTGTGCATACGGGATCAAACACTCTTTTTCACACAATGCAGAGGATTAACCCCTTCCACAGTGAGTATAACAGGCATGCTTTACTGCATATATAGAGTGATTTTACTATTGTGGGTTTAGTAACACTTTAACTCCATTTTGCCCCCTAGATTGGAGTCTAGCAACAGCTCTCCAGCTCGTCAAACAGGTAGAAATCCCATATACGGTGAACCAGTCAGAAAGTAAAAGAAAACCAATGGGGCTTCCTATTTAAATAACTGATATATGTGTCAGTAATTATGGGAGTACATCACTTCCCCCCTATTGTCATTATAACATAATTTACCATGGTATAAGAAAGACCCCAGTTCATTTTAGGGTATAATAAATAGAAAAACTGAAAAAAAGCCAGTGAAAGGGCAGGTATCCAACTAAAAATGGACTAACATCATGAATTGGCAGCTGAGTGGGTTTTCAACTATTAACTCATCTCTATTCATGATTATAAGAGTGATTCTTTGGCATCAAACAATTACTTTCTGCCATGTATGTCAGAAAATCAAAAGAAAAATCTCAGTTTTCATAAACCAAAGAATGTTAGAATGAATCCATGCATCCTAATAAAAATAACTTTTATTGAAAGAGAAAATATTTTTTTTATTGAAAGAGAAAAGAAACAAACAGATGTGTTTCCATGCGCAGTGCCACACTAACCTTGCCAAGCAGTTTTCCTCTGCGGCACATCTTAAGCTGTACATGGACATTTTCTGCACATAAATGGAGGCCTGGATGTAATACGGATCTGGTACCAAGTCTGGGAGGCCTAGAAACAGAGAATATATCATTTTATATTGTGTAAAAATATTCATAAAGCATTTGTCTTTATCAAAGTCCCACTTGAACATAAAGACAAATCATCTTTTCCGCCCTGATATCTACTTGTGGTATACAAAGCCATAACCTCTAAATAGTCATATTAAAAATGTACACTATATTTAAAGTATGGTAACCTGGTAGTTTAATTGGCTCCTATCTAAATTGGCCCCTGTATGTGTATGTATGAATGTGAGTAAGAGACCTTAGATTGTCAGCTCCTTGGGAGCAGGGACTGACGTGAATGTACAATATATATGTAAGTAAAGCTCTGCATAAATTGATGGCGCTATATACGCTACTGTAATAAATAAAGAATCTACATACATTAGTCATCCAATGGTTTTGCCATTTGGGATTTAAAGTGTATACATTGGTCATCCAATGGTTTTGCCATTTGTGATTTAAAGTGTATATATTGGTACACTACTGCCTTTACTTCAAGTCCTGAAGATGCAACATGTCTTGAGGATTCAAAGTGAATGGAAATCCCATTTAGAGAGATGTCACAGGGAGCAGGTATCCCAATTGAAGGATATTCCCTTTCCTCTTGTTTTGTTGGTGATGTAAAAATGTTATAATTCCTACCATGTTCTGTTTTAGCGATCTCCCTGGCTGTGACATAGACAGCTATAAAAATATGATAACCCTTTCCCACGATATACAAAAACTAAAAAATGCAGTTACATACACTTGAAGGCTAACTTCCAGGCAATAAGACACAAATTAATGCAGATGTGTTTTTATTCATACATAATTAGATGTATTTATTAAATTCAAGCATTTAAAGTATTGGAATTTGCCTTGACATCATCCTTTTTTCAGTCTTGTGTACAGCAAGGCCCAGGCTGTGAGAGAGAGACAAAGCACAAGGAGCCCGCAAACTGTATTACAGTGCTCATGTATGAACAAGGAATATACTGATTGGAGGAGAGAAAAGAGTGACAGAGAGCTGACCTCATCAATCTGCTGCTTCTCCATGTACTGTCTAGTCATAGGCTGGGGGAGAGACAAGACCTGTGTTACTTAAGTTTCCATATACTGTATGTGCTTCATCAGTGTATTTAGCTGTTTTCCTGGAGTTCAGTTTAAAGTGTATCTAAAGCCCAAAAATTTTTGTAGCTTTGGATAGGGTGTTGAAGACTTAGAGCTCTTCTATTACAAACTCTTGGTGTTTAAATCTAATTGTATAGTTAAGTAAAATAATATATATTTTTTTATCTCTCTACCTCAGTGGTTCTCAACTCCGGTCCTCAGGACCCACTAACAGGTCAGATTTTAAGTATAACCTTGGGCAGATGAAGGCTAGAATACTGCAATCACTGAGCAGCAAATGATATCACCTGTGATGCATTCCAGTTATCCTGCAAACCTGGCCTGTTAGTGGGTCCTGAGGACCGGGGTTGAGAACCACTGCTCTACCTGATCCCATATTTAAAGTGATTGTAAACCCCATTCATGAAATTTGATCTAAGCACATATATCTGTAGTGTTTACTTGTCTCTCCAAAGCTCTAAGTGTCATTTCTCTATGGTGCTTCATTCCTCTGTTATCAGCAGAGTCACTTCTGACAAGTTTTCCAACACATGAGATAACATGAGCTTAAAATGTGTGTCAAGAAGGGAGATAAGCCCTGAGCTTGTCTATTCAGAATACAGCTCTGCATGTTTCTATGTGGAGGGGGTGTCCCTTTCCTCCAATCAGCTCTTACACAGTGTAAGTGCAGCCCCCCCACCCACCCCTATGTACTGCTGGCAGGCGAAGAAAGATTTTTAACATGATCTGCACTTCTGAAAGTGTGTAGAGAGGGGAAGACTGTAGATATACAAGTAAATATAAGTATAATACGTATATGATCGTGTACATAATAATTTCTGAGGCAGTCAGGTAAATTGACCAATCAAAATGGTTTTACATTTGAGCTTTTAGTGACAAATTGCACATGTTTGTAATGTAAGATGAGATATATGAAAATATATTACATATGGAAATGTAAGACAATTTTGCACTTGTGTGACCAACTTTAGCCAGTCAATAACATTGCATTACAAATGACTAGTAAGGAGACCCTCCCAAAGTTCAGTTGACAAGGTGACAAAGCACTGGTGATTTTTACTCAGCCATGATTCAGACTTCAAAAGACACAGGAGTTGTTGTAATACTTGGGATGTCTGGAACCAGGTCTGTTGGGGAACTCTGACTAAATGTTAACAAGAACAGTATTCAGTTTTCGGAAAGAAAGAAACATTAATTACCAGAAGTATGTGGTCTACATGGTAGAAATGTAATATCACACATCTCAAAAATGCTTGTTTCCATCCCACCATATGGCACAATAATGATAATAATTAAAACATTTGTCTTTATAACCCATCTGACATGATACTGTGCATATTCCCAATATATATTTTATTGTGTAGTGTCATACACTTCTTACTATCAAAGCTTAGCCACTGCTAATCTACTGTCACTGTATATGTTACCCTGGGATCATTGTGAAGAATTGTACAGAAAACAAAAAGAATAAAACAAGATTTAAATGTTCCATTGAAATATAATATGATAAATATTTATTGGTTGGTTTGGTTGGTTGACAAGAAACCCAACTTGATTTCCAGTGAATGTGATATGTAGGAAGAGGTGCTCCCATATTTAGAAATTAATTTGGTAACATTTTATTTATTACAGGTACTTATATAGCACTGTCAATTTACACAGTGCTTTACATATATATATATTGTACATTCACATCAGTCCCTATCCTCAAGGAGCATAATATCTAAGGTCCCTAGCTCACATACTAAGGTCAATTTAAACAGGAGCCAATGAACATACCAGTATGTCTTTGAAGTATCGGAAGAAACCAGAGTACCCGGAGGAAACCCATGCAGGCACAGGGGGAACATGCAAAGTCCAGGCAGGTAGTGTCATGGCTGGGATCGAACCGATGACCCCAGTGCTGCTAGGTAGAAGTACTAACCTCTTAGCCACCATGCTACCCATCTCACTTTGAAACGAGCACTTGTAAGTGGACTTAGTGGCAGCCTACATAATCGAATGTATACTGTTCAAATAAAGCTGATTTCCAGCAAAATGAACTACCTTACCTTGCAGTAGGGCTGCTCATGCACTACAAGAGTTAACTGCTCATCTAGTCTAGGGGCTAAGAGAGCTTTTGCCTATCTGATCCTCCACCCCCCCCCTAGATAACGGTGCTCCTCTCTACTTCTCTGCATGCCCATATCCAATTCAGGGCTATGGTCCCAGTCTTGTTAACGTCAGTAGGCTTTAGATAGGTGAGATGAGGCTGTAGGAACCGGTCTAGAAGCACACAGGAGCTTGCTGCAGTGGGACATCAGGTAAGTAAAAGTGCTTTTCCTAGCCCCCTAGAGATAAATAAGCAGTTAATCCTTGAAGTGCAGGTGTAGCCCCACTGCAGGGGAGGACTTTTAGTTTTCCCAGATTTCAGTTTTAAAACAGATCTCCCTAAAGCAAAACTTGTTTTTGGCACTGGTTGTTAAATTTGTGTTTCAATTTGTGTTCATTTTCAATTTATATCTCCTTTAACTGATCTGTCTAAAACGTTGGGTTGTTTCTTGCTTTGCCAGGTTGCAGCAGGGGTCCTTATATAAGCGGGTTTCTAAACAAAAAATACTTAGGTACAGCATTGTCTCATTACTCTGTAAAGACTACAAAACCAACCGATCTCAATATCTCTTCCTCCAGGCAGTTCACATGGCTATGTTTCAACATATGGCACCCCCTAATGCATGACATTAATACATGTGTCATTAATAATGACTTTGGCATTTTATTGTGTTATGAAGTTTGACTACAAAAATTTAACTTGTTCTCCCTGGAGAAGAAGCACTTTTAGAGAGGATATGATACCAATATACAAATCTCAAAATGGTGACTGTATCATTGGGAGAAAGCTATTTAAACCTCGGTCTCTAAAGAAGTCACATGGCCACACAATAATGTTGGACAAGAAGCAGTTCAATCTTAGATTGCAAAGAGATTCTTTACTGTTAGGGCAGTAAGGATTTGGAACTCCCTTCCACAGTTAGAAGGAAGTGAGAATACTTTCAAAAAAACGTTTAGATGTGTTTCTCTGTGAACACAATATTCAGGCATATGAAAATTGGTATAACCACACATACACACAAACACACACACACACAGACATCCAGGTTGAACCAGATGGATCAGTGCCTTTATTCAAACTTACCAACTGTGTACCTGCTCCAAACCAACCGACCTGGCCTCAATGCCCTCCTGCTTCCTTTCCCTTCCTTTTCACTCTTCTCCCTGCAATTTCTCCTCTAAAACACTACCCACTCACTTTTATTCCTTTGTCTTTCCTTTTCTTCTTGTTCCCTAGTCTCCCCCTACGAAGTCAATGTAACTTTCTGTCCGTTGTTAAAACCTATTGAACATATTTATCTTACACGTTGTTGAATCCTTGAAGCGGAACTTCAGGTATAACACCTATGAACAGAGAAGGGAAGATCCAGATGTCTGCACTCTGGTAATAAAACCACTATTATTGCAATAAATTCCAAGAAACACATCACTCACAAGCACATACTGTAGATAACAATGGGAGACAAAAGGTTGATGCTTTTCACGCCTGTCTCAGAGCTTAATAATAACCAGGTTGTGATTAAGCACTGAGACAGGCGTGAAACGTGTCAACCTTTTATCCCCCATTGTTATCTATGTACTTGTAAGTGACGTGTTTCTTGGAATTTACTGAAAAAAAGATGGTTTTATTACGAGAGTGCAGCTGCCCAGATATTTGCCTCTCTGTTTACAAGCTGCTGAATGAGAGTATGTGGGAGGTTATTCAGTTATGGACTGACCTGGAGCAGTGTCGTTCTGTCGATGTAAAACACCTATGAGTGGGAACTCTGCCAGGACTTTATTGCTATCTGTATTCAAGAGGATTTGATGAACACACAAAAAATGAGCTAAAAACAACCAACATAGACATTCACAAAAAAAAAATCTGTCAGAGATTCTACCCCTTTCCCACTGTACAAAAAAGGTTATGTCCATGTACCCACATAGAAAATGTGCCCACACTTCCTGTCCTTGTGACAACCAGGTAAAGGTAAATTTTCCAAGCTGAAGACAGCAATAAACACCTGACACTGATTTTACCCCTTCCTCACTTTATCCAAAGTAGAAAAAAGTTCCAATGATCCACACAAAGTCTCAGAATTAACATTGAATGGCAGATCAAAACACTAGCTTAGGGTCTTATTTGTTGAACTAACTACTGGACCAGAATATCTTGTGTTCAAACACCACAGAAATAGTGCCTGTACGTAAGAGCCAAGAAACACATGATATAACTTAATGTTTCGTTTTAATCTTCATAACACCATCACACCATTCATACATTTATTTTATCCTCATATGGGTTCCTGAAAAACATAAAAGTAAGAAATAATCCAGGCTACCTTCACTTCAAAAGACAGAAACTTTCATTTCCTTCCCTTAGACATGCCGGATTATATGTGCATATTTGAGTTATCATAGATAAATATATGACTTTTACTTCAATGACAGCGAAAAGTAGAAGGTCTTTTACAAGTTGATGTAAATTTTAGATCTGAAAGATACTGTGGCTCCTCCGGGAAATAGGAAACCAGAGGTAGTTATGTTGTCGGCACTCCCTGCTGCTGTAAAGGGTGTGCATGGACTGTCTGTAAGAAGGTACACCTTTTTTGGGGGCCAAGTGATTCGTAAAGGGGCTATAATATAAAAGTGGATTGATATTGCTGACCTCCTCCTGAATACGTTGAAATGGAGAATACAGTTACTGAACTTAATTGCACTTACAATCCGCATTTTTAGGCTTCAAAGACACATTTTTAAAAACCTCTTTTGAAAATAACCAGGCAACTATTTATTTTTTACATAGGGGTCAGCTCTGCATTTATCTCAATATAACCAAAGAAAAGTACTAAGGCTTAAAGTGATTGTAAAGTCTTGTTTTTGAAAAAAAAAACAAAACAAATATGTCATACTTACCTCCTCTGTGCAGTTGGTTTTGTACAGAGCATCCCGAATCCTCCCCTTCTTGGGTCCCTCTTGGCTGTCCCTGGCCCCTCCCTCCTATAGAGTGCCCCCACAGCCAGCAGCTTTCTATGGGGGCACCCGAGCCAAGTCAGAGCTCCGTGTATCCATTCAGACACAGAGCCTGACCCAGTCCTGCCCCCTCTCTCCCCTGATTGGCTGACTGACTTTTATTGACAGCCTTGGGAGCCAATGGTGCCACCACTGTGTCTTAGCCAATCAGAAGGAGTGTCCTGTATGGCTTAGACATTTGTGGACATCGCTGGAGAGAGATGGGGCTCAGGTAAGTAATTAGGGGGTGCTGGGGAGGGTGCCACACACAGAAGGTTTTTATTTTAATGTATAGAATGAATTCAGATAAAAAAACCTCCTGCTTTTACAACCCCTTTAAGCCCACAATACTCACCTCTGCTCCAACAGTACAACACCAACATCTTCCTTGTGGTGTCTTCCAGTTTGCCGGTCTTTGGCCATCTTGATTTTCCAGCCTTGGTTGACGTAACTCAGGCACCGTGTCGGGAATGTAAATAAAGCGGGGAGTGCATCAGCTGTGCGGACTCATCTGCACAGCCAAATTTGACAGGTATGGGGGGGGGATGCATGGACCAGGACATAAATCCAGTGCAGTAAGGTTTGGGCACCCTGTGCCTGTCAAACTCAGTTGTGCAGGTGGGTTTCTACAGCCAATGCTGAGTGCTCATTTACACCACAATCTCTACATTCACTGTAATTTTCTGCATGTGCATTTGCGCACGTTTATGGTGCATTTTAGTGCATTTGCAGTGCATTCGTAGGAATTTTTTTTTTCATTTATTTCATGTTTTTTCCTTATTAAGTTGCATTTATATGCATTTGCAAGCATTCGTGCTAAGTCTGTGGTGCATTTGCATGCATTTGTGCATGTTTTTGGCTTGCACATGTTTACATGCATTTGTAATGCTGAAAAATGCAACATGCTGTACTTTTTTTTAACATACACATGAAAGCACTTCAGTAGTTTAAACTAGGCTCATTGGAATACATACATTTTTCTTGCATATGTATTTGTACTGTGTTTTTGTTGCATTTAAAAGACAATTAAAGCGGAGGTCGCCCATGCCTGCAAAACTTAAACGCCAGCAGCTACCCATACTGCAGCTGCTGACTTTTAATTATAGGACACTTACCTGTCCTGGAGTCCAGAGATGTCAGCACCACAGCTGATGTTTCCATCAGCTGCCGGGTGCTGCCGCCGCCATTGCGGGTAAGGAAACTCGGCAGTGTAGCATTACGACTTCACGCCGGGAACCCCATTGTGCATGTGCGAGGCTCCGCTCCTCTCTCCTACTGGCCCAGTGGTGGGGGAGGAGGAGGGAGCCGAGCTGCTGGTGTAATTCGCCGTGACCCGGACTCCCGGAAGCGGGAACAAGATACCTGGCAAAGACGGGTATCCGCTCCCCCCTCCCCCTCCCCTCCAAAAGGTGCCAAATGTGGCATCGGAGGGGGGGGGCGGAATCCGATGAGCGGAAGTCCCAATTGTAGGTGGAACTCGGCTTTAAATGTGCCCATTGCAGTTATGTTTTCCACTAAAGAATATGGCATGGTATTTTTTGACATGACAGAGAGCAGCCACCACCATTGCACTTATGGGACCGATCACTCCTGCAAAATGCTGATTAAAATCAAGTCTAATAAAGGCCATTATGTTTTTTAATAAAAGCTATGGCATTGGAAAATGGGAGAGAAAAAAAATGACATTTCTTCAATTGTTACAGAAATTTAGTATACTGTGAGAGTTTCTCACATCTGTGCAAAATGTAACAGATTAGTTTGGATACATAAAAGTCTTCTGCTATATACACATTAGAAATGTGTGGTTTTAATCATATAATAGAATCACACAAATTAACATAAATTAAAGAAAATCAACTATTTAAAATAAGGGTCTGCTTGCTCTTTTAAACACAGATGGATAAGACATGACTTTTTTTTTTAATTTGCAAGTCCTTGTTCCATTACTCATAGGCCTCTTTGTGGATGTCCAGTATCAGTGAGCACACAGCAAAAATGCCCTCTGTTCTTAGTTATTAAAATGGTCCTGTGCAAAATGAGTCTCATTTCAAAAGCAGTCCCATTTGGACTATTGTGGTACCACCATTTAGGAGCCTTTTCTGCCCACTACCGTTGTTCTGTAATCCTCTCAGAGCTGACAGTGGGAGGCGGGACAGTTCTGGATGGAGGGCGGGAACTAAGCACGGTTAACCAACAATTCACTATCTTGCAACTCCTGCACTCCATCCAGGGAGTCGACATTAGTTAAAGGGGTTGAGGACACTAGTGTCAAAGGCTGAAAAGGAGCCGAGGAGTGTGTGTGTGTCATGCCCTCATTTGCTGGATGATCTTTTATCGAATTACTACTTCCCTGCTTAGAAGTGATGTGGGGGGCTCTGAGGATATTAAAGTGGGGAAGGGGTGCTGAGTAGAGTTGAGCGAACCTGTACTGTAAAGTTCGGGTCCGTACCGAACTTTGGGGTGTCCGGGACCCAGACCCGGACTTTTCAAAAAAAGGGTCCGGGGTTCTGGTAATTTTAATGAACAATCTTAAAAATGCTGTAAAAAAGCCCAGCAAGGTCCTAGAGGTCTGCAAAAGGAAGGAAAATGGGGGTAAGGGTGGGACAAGTGCATTACATCTGTTCTTCATACATCTGGAAATAGAATAGAACACTTTACCTAAAACCGGGTGCGGAACCATACACCTGCTCTTCAAACATCTGGAATTTGTGTGTGAAAATAACAAACTTCTCGTCCACATACCAAGGCGTG
>BLSH010403020.1:80917-95509 GCA_018402905.1 Glandirana rugosa | reverse complement strand
TTGTAATCGCACGTACTAACAGTCGGATGATCGTACAACAAGCGGTTGTGCAACCGTTTTCATACAACCGTTGCACTGTGTACGTGGCTTAACGGTAAGAATTTTCCCCTCCGAAATTCGCATCGTGTGTACGGGCCTTTACTCTGACAATTAAAAACAAATATTTTTGACAGATGTTCATCTTATTACTTTGGATGTATATATATCGATTTGTTCACATGTCATTGCCATTCATTGTCAATGGGGCCCTAACACACTACCATGCATTGTGGTGCGCTGCGTCAGAATAAATGGTGCATGTCTGGTTTTTGCTCTGTTTTGGTGCAATGACAGCTCATTCATTTGAAAGACCTGTCTTAACATGACACTTGTAAAAGCACAAACAAGCATGCATTAACACACTATCAACACAGGTTTGAAAAGACATATCTACATAGATACAAAGAATATCTACAAAAATATTACAGGTATAATAAACTTACAAAACTCAATTATACATTTAGAAACTCATTTTTTTCAATAAAAACTGCATAAAGACAGAGCAATATAGTACATGGCATTATATTGTTTTTCTCATTCATTTTATAAATCGCTGTAGAAAAATGAAAGCCATTCTGACTGGCTGCTATAGATACGTGCTCTACATTCTTTTAGCGCAGCCCACCCCCCAACATCCCCCATTATGCCTTATTAGGCATTATGCCTGATTCTTACCATGTTGAAAGTATCTCATGCCATAGCCTGGCCTCCGCCTAAGGCTTTCTCTTCTCCTCTCGTAAGTATCAAACTGGTTTTGATAGGGATTATCTTCACTGTATTTATAGGGGTTGTATGGGTCATCTCCTTGAAGTCCTTGCGTCACATCCTGTCTGATGCTATTGACTGCTGTAGCATTCACTGTCTGTGGCTGCTGCCTATTATTTGGACGAGGTGTACTTTCATGTCTTGCTCTATTAGCATCCTCTCTGGTCCTCTGTTGTCCTGTAGCCTCACCTGCACGGCTTCTGGCTCTCGATGCCTGGAAGGATAACTGACCAGAAGAGTCTCTTAGCCTTTGAGGGTTGGTGCGTTCTAACCCCGGAGTTTGATTATTACCAGGATTAGAAGACTGTGGCCTTCCAGGTTCAGATAAGGTTGTACTGGTATGATTTCTGGCACTTAGCAATAGTAGTGACCTGCTAGGTGTACTTTCAACAGACTCTCTTCTCCTGGGAGGTTGGTACTCTGAGCCCTGGCTGAGCAGGCTGTAGACTCTTCCACTATTTTGCCATTGCACCCTATGCTTCCAAAAAGCACTGTGGCTACTCTGACTTCTATAGCTTTGACAGCTACCTTGCAAACTGCAGTAAAAATAAACAGCTAGTTGCAGTAAAAATACACTGCCCATTGTGCAACCCATAGTCTATACTTTCAAAAACAGAAAAAATAAAGTAATGGATATGTACATAAGAAGAAGTTGAAAGCTGAAAAAAAACAAGCTTGGGATCTAAACTGAAGTGGTAGCTGCAAAGTTCCTAGTAGGGAGAGAGAAGCAAGACCCTTCTCATCTTTCTAATATTTTGCTGGTGCTAGTAATAAGAAGTGGGGAGGGGGCTGGGAGTAATGTTTCTAGACCTCCCCTAAAACTGGAATTTTATAGAAAATGCAAGTGCTTGGGTTACACTGGAATCCATGCATCTCTACTGACATCAGTGAAACCCTGTAATGTAAATAGTGAATAAAGTTCTTCATTTCAAGGAGTGGTCTCTTGAGTGTACATGGGGGTTTTCAGAGTTTCCATAGCTTTTTTTTTTTCTTTGAACATAAAGAAAACGATTTCTGGCTGACTGCCCTTGTGCTATTTATTCATGTTATAGACTTAGAACGTGCAATTTGACATATCATCCAGATCTGTTTAAACTCCTGAGCTCACACAGAAATGCACACTGAGGCTGTAGAGTGTACAATGTGCAGAGTACATCATGAGGTTCCTGTGCAGACAAAGGTGAGGACACCATATTACACACTGCTCATCCTGGAGGTAATTGTCAAGGGAAAAGACTAAATCCAGACACATCTGGCAGCTCAGCACTGCCAAGGTATGCTGGAAACACAGTGGATTTTTTTTTGTTCTCCCTTTTCTTAGAAATACTGCCTTAGGGATGGGGTCACATTCATTAAAAAAAATGGTATGGTGGTGAAAACTGATTTAAACCTGACTTTATTCTTTTTTCATTTATTTTTTTTTAGAATTGCTAGAAATGCTTTTTGGTAAAGGTGATAAATAGCAAACATGAATATGTAAAACTTGTAACTGCAGCTAAACTAACATCTCAATTTTGGAGCATAGTCTATGACCTTGTGGCCCCTTATAATGCTTAGGGAAGTTGATGGGGAGGTCTTGAAATGCCCTAGGGTCCTAGCTCTGGGACCTTTTTCTCTGTGTATGTTTTCTTTTTGTCATTAGTTGACTTGGAAAGAAGATCATTGTGGATCCTTGCAGTGCACAATTTTATTGGGAAAAAAAAAGACGTACCATTGTCAAACAATTTTAATAAAATATCTACCTTACCTTGAGGCTACATTTACTTGTTGCATCTTTGAGCTGTTTTCATCAGACTGCACTTTACATAAGGAATGGTTATGCATGTAAAGTGTATATAAAATGAGAGAAAATCACACCTTAAAGTGTTACTAAACCCATTAATATGAAACTAGTTCATCCTCCCCAGTGCCCACAGATTATAAATCTTCTTTTTACATTAAAATACTGCCACTATATACCTTTTTGGCTGATCTGTATACCACGGTCACGTGATAAACTGCAGGGTCCATCCGAGGGCTGAGTGTTCAGGTAGGAGGAGCTTTCCACTATAGCCTGTGTCCTCATGCTGTTATGGGAGGCAGATCATCCATCAGTCAAGATGTGACATCCCACCCACTGTGTTATTTTTTAGTTACTGGGCATGGAGTTGCATGGAGGGACTGGGCTGTCATTTAGGATCTGTATACATGCCCAAATGTGTGATGTCAATATCATGTGATCTGAAAAGCTCAGTTCAAACAAGAAACATTCTCTACAGCAATAGAGACCAAACTTAACATGTGCAGCATACTACCCTCACTGTGTCTTATCTGGCCTTGCCAAGAGAGACCCTGCAGAAGGGGGAGGATCTGTGCATATAGGATCAAAGAGCCTTTTTACACAATACAGAGGATTAACCCCTTAAGTTCCACAATGAGTATAACAAGCTTCCCAATTCAGAAGAAGTTTGTTTGCTGAGTGAAAAACGCATCAGTAGGGCATCATTACATCTGTGATGTCAGGCCACAGACTGCCTACCACAGACACCTAGCTACCCCAGTGTATCATGGACTTGTTACGGCATTCACATCTCCATATGGGCCACGGCAGTTTTACAAGGGACAAATAATGTCAGCTGCCACACTGATTGGACTTGTAATGATTCCCAGAATCGAGGCCACTGTACTGCAATAAAGGTGCGGACCACCATACACGGACGACTGGAGGAGTGGTGAGATCGTGCATTATAATTACCCCAGACAGAGTAATGCTTCCTATTCGCTTGTAATTCCTCTGACAGCCCTCTAGGTCCTGGGGGCAGCCTAGCTTGAACTAACTGAATTGACCCAATCTGTGAGCCACGGGCTGAGTGTGAGATATCTCCACAGGCTTGGAAGTTACCATCCACACCTTCCTGCAGCTGACCTAAAGGTATTATTGCATGACTTGAACTTATCCCCCAGGAGGGTATGGATTTGGTCCCTTGTTATTTGCCTTGCCTTGGTATTTTTACTAACTATCTACCGGGGTTGAGATAGGAGCATCTACACGCCATACTTTCATTCACTTTGGCCCTCCACCCTCCCCCTGTGCATTCATACTAGCATTGTTTCATTGTGCTTTACGTTGGACTTTGGGGGCACTGTGTGGACTGTTAACATGACTTACCACCAAATCAATCGGGCCTGTGCAATAGTATGTCCGAGGATGAATGTATGTCTGTGGTAGTGCTTGGGTAATTGTGACAATGTTGTCATCATTTTTATCATTGTTTTATGTGGTGGTGGATAGCATTATCTATAATTTATTTGATTACAATAAAGTTTTTGCAAGTTTGAAATTACCTATTGTTCCCTTTTTGATGAACTCTTGGACACCTGGTCCCTATTATTTAGATTTTTACTGTTGTGGGTTTAGTAGCACTTTAAACACAGTGGGATTGATTTACCAAAGGAGTAGAGCATGTTCACCTTGCAAAGTAAACATGCCCTACTCCTTTATAAATCAACTCTATTGCAATGTAACCTAAATGAACTGCCATCAGGTATGCAGATCAAACTCTGTTCTAATGGGCAAAGTTCTGGCAGTTCCTGGTAATGCTAAAGCTTGCCTGCTTCATGCACATTCTTATTTAAAAGTGAGTCAGTCCATCATAGTGATGAGCTGATAGTAAAGCGATGGAATTGAAAGAGAAAGAGCAAGTTTCGATACTTTCAGGAAGTGTCAGCTCTTTGCTCATCCACTCAGCTTTGTGTATGGACATAGCAGCAGGAACATGAAAGCTGCTACAGGTATTTAAAAATAGCTCTAGGTGACAGCAGTTTTTTCTGGCATGGCGGAGTTCATTTAATATTTTTCAGGACAAGCAAGTGATTTATGTGATTTGTGTATGTTTTTTCACACTAAAAAAGACTTAATATAACCATTAAACCTAGAACACTTATTAGTTCTGTGGAATAATAAAGTGATATTAAACACTTAGGGCCAGTTCACACCACATGCAGTCCAATGCGTTTTTTTTTTCTACATCAAATGCATGAAAAGTATGTTGTATGGTTTCCAATGGAATAGTTCAGACCAGTGCAGTTCCAGGGCTTTCCAGTTCCAGTTCCAGAAAAAAAGTAGAACATGCTGCATTGGGCTGTACTGGAATGCAGTAAAATGCATGAAAAAAGCACTGGAACGCATCAAAAATGTACTGGACCCCCCCCAAAAAAACTGGAAAAGATTAGGAAAAAAGCATCTGGAATGCATCTGGAAACGCATTAAAAATACATCTATCTCTCACTGGAATGTGGCAAAAAAATCTGTTACAAATGCACATGCAAAAACGCATCCGGAACAGATTCCAGTGTAAGCTGTTGCCGTGACCATTACCCCAGGTTCCCTGTTTCAGTATGGCTCCTTTTCCTTTGAGCATCCTATGGAACCACTCTTGTATGCAGTGACCATGCTGTGGGGTCGATTTACTAACACCGGAGAATGCAAAATCTGGTGAAGCTCTGCATAGAAACTTAGCTTCCATTTTTTTTTTTGTCAAAGCGTAATTGAACAAGCTGAAGTTAGAAGCTGATTGGCTACCATGTAGAGCTGCAGCAGATTTTGCACTCTCCAGTTTTAGTAAATAAAGCCACTGTGTGCATCAATACAAATACACAGCCCTGTAGCCTAAGATGGAAAGGCACTCCCCTGCCCCTCCCTCCTCCTCCCTCTCCCTTCTCCAAGCTAACAGACTGGCTGCAGACTGCACTGTCCACTGTTAACTCTTTCCTGGGAAGACTGAAAGTTCAGGATTGCGGCACTGAGAGAGCAGAAGTCAGCAGCATTGAAAGTTGTAAATTGCAAGTGCTGGGGTAAGAATTTTAACAGTTTAATGGGGAATTGTTTTATTTTATTGTGGTCATTGGTAAAAAACCCTGAGGGATTAATACTGCTTTAAAACCTACTTTTACTTCCGGTTCCGGCGCCGCGGGATGTAGCTGTGCTTCACTACAGCTCCCGCAGAGAGACCCTGCATGAGCCTACAAAATCGGCTCAGAACACTTTCTGACCGACCAGATCGGGAGACACCACCACCTACAGCTCCACCATGGACCGGTTCCTGGAGAAAACCACGGTCCGGACACTGCAGGCACAACGGTCGGAGGAGCCTTCGGATCTCGTCTTGTCTTCTATCATGGCGGCGGCTCCCGACATGGAGGTGAGCGATACCGCCCCCTCAAACCGCGCGGCTCTCCCTGACACCGAGAGGATAGCACAGGCAGTGGCAGCCCTAGTGGGGCCAACAATTACAGCCTCAGTGGAACGCGCTGTCCAGGCGGGCGTGGACAAAATCCACAGGGATTTAAAGGAACAGGCCACACGGCTTAATGAAGCCGAACAGAGTATCTCCAGTCTAGAGGATGAATCCCTTCTATTCCAGAGATCAGAACAAGCCCAGGACAAACAACTGCGGCTGATTACAGAAAAACTAGAGGATTTAGAGAATAGGTCCAGAAGGGCCAACCTCAGTTTTGTGGGAGTACCTGAATCCCTCCACCCCACCGCACTGGGAAACTTCTGCGCAGTGAAAATCCCGGAGGCCCCAGGCCTCCCTGGGCCATGTGTAGTCGAGCAAGCCCATCGCCTCGGATCCCCCAGACAAGACCGCGCCACATTGCGTCCAATAATCGCGAAGTACCTCAATTACACAGACAAACAAGTCATTTTACAAAAATATCGCCAGCATAAGTCTCTCATCATAAACGGCATCAAAATACTAATATTCGCCGATTACTCGACAGAGGTTGCTAAGCGCAGGAAGGTTTTTCAACCGATTTGCTCTGCTCTGTACAAGCAAAATATCAAATTTACTCTAGCCTTCCCAGCAACCCTCCGCCAGCTATCTCCTAATGGCAACCAGCTATCCTTCTAAGAACCCTTAGACGCCGAGCACTTCCTGCATTCCCTTAAGTCGGGCACTTACGCAATCGCTGTGGGCAGAGAGCCAAACTTCCCGCGGCTTCAAGACCAAAGAAGCCCCAGGAAAGAATCGGCTAAACGCTTCAAAACAACTGGCAACCCGCAACCAGTGACTCTGAGTTGACTGTCCCTATAATCTCTACCAACTCCACACAAGCACCCAGATGGGTAGTTATGTGAGCATCTGATTGACTTGCAGCAGCTCCAAACATAAGTATTAGGACAACTATTGCTGCCAGCCATGTTACTCTTACTGGTATTTATGTCCATATGTATGGCTCTAAGATAAATTCTGTTTTTATAATGTTTCCTCTTTCCTCCACATGGACGTCCACCTAGCCTCCCAGTTCATTTAACTGGTGGTCCCCACCAAGGAACCCTCTTTTATGGGTCATGCCATCTCACGCCTACCGAGTCCTCTGCTTCTGGGAGCTGGCTCTTACACGGTGACACCGTGTGGAAAAAAGAGAAGTTACGCTATTGTTATGTTCTTTTGGTTTCCCCCTTCTATTTGTATAAGTTCTTCCCCCCTCCCCCATGAGAGTGTACACGCATCAGATTCCCAGTTTGCAGTCAGGTCCCCTTTTTCAGTATCTTACGAGATGGAAGTCTTTCTCTCTTTACACAGCTCTAGATCTACACCTATTCCCACAGCCCTTTCTAAGCTCATATTCTCCCCTCACCTCACCCCCCTATGAGAATAGCCACATGGAATGTTAAAGGACTTCGGTCCCCCATTAAAAGGATGCAAGTACTCCGCCATCTAAAGCGCCTGAAAATAAATATTGCCCTTATCTAGGAGTCTCACCTATCACAGGAAGATTTCCACAGAATGAGAAAGCGTTGGGTGGGAAATGTCACAGGATCAGCGGCCGTGGGCCGCAAAGCAGGGGTGCACATACTCCTACATAAAAATTTACCATGCAAAATCATTCACTCACTAACAGATGACCATGGTCGTCAAGTCTCTGTCCACCTCAGTTGGGGCCACAGTGAACTTATCATTTCTAATATTTATGCTCCTAGCAACCCAAAAAAACATTTCTTCACAGACCTGTCGAGACACCTCCTTTGCTCCCCCACTACCCCACATGTAGTCGGCGGGGATTTTTAATTGTACCATGCACCCTCTAGATGACAGATCCTCCCCTAGAACACTCAAGGTAAAAAGCGATGGTTCCCCCTCCTTTGGAGATTGCACCACCCACTAAACAAGGAGTATACCTTCTACTCCAACCCACATGGGGTCTTTACTAGGCTGAATTACCTCTTTGGTTTGGATAACATCATTCCCTCTATAGTCAACACAGAGATCCATGATACCGCAATCTCAGATCACGCCCCAGTGACCCTTACACTTCAGAATCCTAAAACCAGCCCTTCTTTGAGATTGTGGCGTTTCCCAGCATTTTTAGCACACAACGCAGACTTCACCGAATATATGAACAATGCGTGGGAAGAATACGCTAGCACAAATAAGTCGCACCAGGACAATCCAAATCTGTTCTGGGAGGCCGGTAAGGCATTTCTCAGAGGCCGCATAATTTCCTACACCTCCGCCTATAAGAAAAATGCCCTGTCCAAATTCAAAGAAGCGAGCAAAAAGCTAAAACTCGCCCAGCGATCTCTAACCATTATGTACATGCCCATAGCTTATCAGCATGGCAATCAGCCAAGCACAACTGGTCTGAGTCTGTAGAATTGATAAATAAAGCCAGGCTGGACGCCTCCCTTTCCAAATTCGGGAACAAGCCAGGGAAACTCCTGGCCAGACTGTGCAAAGGCCAACACAATCCGACACACATCACCTCCCTGAGAGACACGTCTGGACATATACACTCCCGCCCGCAGGAGGTAGCTGACATCATGCTAAAATTTTATTTGGCTCTCTACGCTCCAGACCCCATAGACCCCCTCCAAGCACAGAATTTCCTAAACCACCTGGAGCTCCCAAGTATCTCCCAGGCCCAGCTAGACACGTTAAATTCACCAATAACTGAAGCAGAACTGTCTCAAACATGACACTTAGCCCCATCCAAAGCCCCAGGCCCTGACGGTCTATGAGGGGAATTCTACAATACCTTACTCAACACACTGAACCCAACTCTCCTACAAGTTTACAACTGTGTATGGTCAGGGGGCTCCTACCCCCCCACCGGCCACCAGCCCATCATTAAACTTTTAGAGAAAAAAGGGAAGGATCCCCTGGAACCCAGGTCTTACCGTCCCATTTCGCTGCTGAATCTGGATGTTAAAATTTTATCCAAGATAGTGGCCAATCAATTAGCGGACATCATCCCTTCACTAATTCATACAGCCCAATCTGGTTTCGTTAGAGGCAGAACCGCCACACTTAACATCAGAAAGGTGATGATGGTCCTGGATTACGCATCTAAACACCCTACTGAGGATCTGGGCATCATCACCTTAGATGCTGAAAAAGCCTTTGATCAGTTTTGACTGGTTGTTGATGGTCCTGACCAAGATGGTATTCTCCGGCCCTTTCCTCCACCTGGTCCAAGAAATGTATGCCTCCCCTTCGGCCAATCTAGTAGTGGCAGGTCTCCTCACGGATAAATTCAAACTATTTAAGGGTACCAGACAGGATCACCATTATTATTTAACATTGTGAGTGGTAGATCTGGACTGGCGCTCCCCTGTGTTGCATGTGACTGAGGTAATTAAATAACTTAAATCTGTAGTGGAATAAAAGACGTGTATCCTTTAGGAGAAAGTGCTCATGTGCTGAGAAAACTATATACTGTACCATATATTAATAATAAAAATATAAATAATTTAAAATATAGTGTAACCAAGCTATGTGACGTGCAAAGTGCTGGTGCAATAAACAAAAATCAGTCAGTATAGGCTAAATGGCAGAATAATGTATATATATGTATATAAGTATCTCCTCTAAGTGTACTCAAATATACAGCAGCAATAAGCTCAAGACCTGGTATATATATATATTCCTTTTTCCAATGCTCCCAACAGTTCCAATGCAAAAATATGGATAGCAATTTTACAATATAAGCTGGGAAGACTAAACGTTAGTCTACTTCATAAGCTGGTAAGATCTAAACCATAAATCTACTATAAAAAACAGGTGTCCATAAAGTGACTTCCAATTAATGCTTCTGTTGATGTGACACGTGTGCTCCCCTTTTGCCACCCTGCTTACCGGACAGCGCCACCCCACACAGGGGTAAATCGCAGAGGCGCCTGTCTCAGGCAGGTAGATCAGGTGGGATAGATGGGTGAAGATTCTCCTTGTCTTTCCAAGCCGGTGTTTGAAGCTTCAGGTTGGGTGATTCCTCACAAGGGCTGCGGGGCTTCCTGTTCCTGGTATTGGGGTACGGTGAGTGGATGACGACTTGTGTGGTCTGGTGTCAACTGACACGTTTCGACGAATAGCCCTCGTCTATTCGACGAAACGCGACCTTTCGAATAAAATCCTAAGTGGATACCAATCCATCTTACGGATCACGACAAATGAGATCTGGAGGGAGTCCCAGCTCAAGATCTTGCACCGGGCACATATTCCTTTCATCAAAGACAAGTCCTCACCCAATGCAGCTCAGTGCCCCCTTTGCTCCCAAGACAAACCATCGCTTTCTCATCGCTTCTGGTACTGTCCAGATATCGCTACTTTCTGGAATCAAGTCCTTGCTTTTATCTTCCGAATAACTCTGATTAAAATCCCAAAGGACCCCCTGTTACTTATATTCGGTCACTGGGACAAGCAAATCATCTCATGGTCCCACAATGGCACTAAGACTCAACTCGTCCCTCATAGAACTTGGATCTTAATTTCACTTCTCGCTGCTCGTAAAGCCATCCTGAAAAATTGGATATTGAAGACCCCTCCCTCTATTTCACAAGTCAAGAAAGACCTCAATCTCCTACTGCACAGAGAAAGGCTCACCACGGACCTCTCACATCCTTCCAGCAATAAACACTTCTTCCACAGATGGCAAACCTTCTTGGACAAAACACTCCCTCAAGAAGAAATCAACTTCATACACAAGAACTCCTACTACTCCCACCATGGACTCATCACCTCATAAGGTTGTGAGGACCATTCTTCTCAAAGTTAAGTCCCCAACACTACTGCTACCTTCACTCCCCCTCAGTGTAATGTATGCTCTCTTATCTCCCCACCCCGACTCATCCTAGGTCATTTATACGAACCAGTAATATGCAATGCTTAGTTTGTATTTCCTAGATTTCCATCCAGCCTCCTTTGGTTCCCTCAACACAATATCCTATGTTTGCTTCCCCTCCCATTTTTTCTTTCCCTTTCTCCAGGATCATTGTAAAGATCACTTCTATTACATATTCCCTGTTACAAAAAAATGTTGTATCTACAGGGACTGATAATCTGTCCCTGTATCAGGTTGTATTCTGTACATGCTATATTCTTTCAGTAAAATTTATAACAAAAAAAAAACTACTTTTGTAAAACCTTTACGAATATATGGTCACTGTTATAAATACTAGCAAAATAGTGGTTACAAAAGCTAAATGTTTGTTGCCTCTGATATGGTTGTGTATTTTTTCACCTACCTTCTTTTTGGCCTTCATTACATTATTTTTGATGGTCTAATTTGCTAGACTAGTGATATCAAAGATAGTAGATCAACCCCTAAGTCTCTCAAAGACTTCAACCAATACAAATCTGCCCTCCAAAAATACAATTCCTGCCTCCACACTGTCAAGCAGACATATTTTACCACTCTTATTAACACCATCTCATCCAGTCCCCGTCAACTCTTCTCTACCTTCAACTCTCTACTTCGTTCTCCACCGCCTCCACCCACTAACTCACTCACTGCCCAGGAGATTGCTAATCACTTCAAAAACAAGATTGACACAATTTGTGATGAAATCTCCACTCTACAGGTATCTTCCCCAGTTAACACCCCAGGTACACCCGACGATATCCTTATTCAAACCTGCTACTATAGACGAAGTTGCTAAACTCCTTTCTAACGCCCACCTAACCACCTGTCCCCTGGACCCTATTCCCTCTCAAATACTACGTTCATCCTCTGACTCTATCCTACACTCTCTAACTCACATCTTCAATATCTCCCTCTCTCTCTGGCATCTTCCCCAATGCTATAAAATATGCATTAGTCACCCCCATATAAAAAAAGCCATCCCTGGACCCTACCAATCTTAACCATCTATGCCCTAACCCCTTGCTCCCTTTTTCCTCCAAACACTTCAAATGCCTGGTCTACAACCAACTGAGTGACCACCTTGTTAAGATTAACCTTCTTGACCCCCTTCAATCTGGATTTCGCCCTCAACACTCCACAGAAACTGCCCTTCTAAAACTCACAAGTGACCTATTAACCGCAAAAACCAATGGACACTACTCTGTTCTCCTACTTCTGGACCTTTCGGCTGCCTTTGATACAGTTGACCACCCCCTCCTCCTCAAAAAACTTTACTCCCTCTTTCTCCGTGACTGTGCTCTTCGGTGGCTCTCATCCTACCTATCTCAACACACCTTCAGTGTCACATACAACTCTACTTCCTCCTCTCCTCTTCCTTTCTCTGTCAGGGTCCCCCAAGGTTCTGTTCTTGGACCTCTCTTATTTTCAATATACACATCTTCCCTGGGCCGGCTGATAGCCTCCCACGGCTTTCAATATCATTTCTACGCTGACGACACCTAAATCTACCTCTCCACCCCTCAACTCACTCCATTAGTCTCCTCACGCATCACTAACTTACTAAAAGACATATCTGCCTGTATGTCACACTACTTCCTCAAATTCAACTTGACCAAAACCAAACTCATAATATTTCCTCCCCCACGTGCCTCTTCCCCTGACTTCTCTGTCAAGAGCAATGGCACAACCATCCACCCATCCCCACCTGTCAGAGTGCTTGGTGTTATCCTGGACTCTGAACTTGCCTTTTGGCCCCACATCCAAACACTTTCCAAGGCTTGCCACCTCAACCTCTGCTACATCTCTAAAATACGTCCCTTCCTAACCAATGGAACCACAAAGCTCCTGATTCACTCCCTGGTCATCTCTCGCCTCGACTACTGCAACTCCCTCCTCATTGGCCTACCTTTAAATAGACTAACCCCCCTTCAGTCCCCTTCAATGCTGCTGCCAGACCGATCCACCTTACAAACCGCTCAGCATCTGCCACCCCTCTCTGCCAATCCCTCCATTGGCTGCCACTCGCCCAACAAATTAAATTCAAAATACTAAAAATAAGTTACAAAGCCATCCACAACTCTGCTGCCAGCTACATATTAGCCTAGTCTCAAAATACCAACCTAAACGTCCTCTTCGTTCCTCTCAAGACCTCCTGCTCTCCAGCTCCCTCATCACCTTCTCCCATACTCACCTCCAGGACTTCTCCTGAGCCTCTCCCATCCTCTGGAATTCCTTACCCCAATCTGTCAGACTGCCCCCAAATCTATCCACTTTCAGGCGATCCCTGAAAACATTTCTCTTCAGGGAAGCCTATCCTGCCTCCACCTAACAACTGCACTTTTATTTTCTTCATCAGCTCATCCCCCACAATTATTGCCCTTTCGTATCACTTGACCCTCCCTTCTAGATTGTAAGCTCTAACGAGCAGGGCCCTCTGATTCCTCCTGTATTGAACTGTATTGTAATTGTACTGTCTGCCCT
This sequence comes from Glandirana rugosa, assembly GCA_018402905.1. Classification (NCBI taxonomy): domain Eukaryota; kingdom Metazoa; phylum Chordata; class Amphibia; order Anura; family Ranidae; genus Glandirana; species Glandirana rugosa. The sequence goes on along the minus strand of BLSH010403020.1, from coordinate 82,099 downwards.
AATATTGTAAAGCGATGCGCAAACTGTCAGAGCTATATAATTCCTGTATAATAATAATGTATAGTTCAAATATATCCTAATATTATAGGGCCATTACCTTATCCTCTGAAGGAGGTTAGAGATCCCAAGATGACTTGGTGGAATAGCATTTCCACCTTGACACTTTGTGGTTTAGAAAACTTTATGAAGTTTACTATAGGAAACTATAAACTCAGTGAAAGAGGACTAAGGCACGGGATACCTGAAAAGACCAAAATGCAGACTACAAATCTCTACTCAAAGTCAATACAAAAAGATACTTTTAACCAGAGCAGTACACTGCTCAGACTAGAACAGATTCTAATCAGAACACTTACCCATTGGAGGAGCCACAAGAACTTTCTACAATGTCTACAGCTTCTAACCAACTCTTCTGGATACTCCTCAGCAGACAAAGTTTCACTCCTGATGCTTAAGTCCACATAGACATCCTCCTCTTCCACTTGCCATGGTTATATCTTTCAAAAGGACAGTTGGAATGTTCAGAGCCCAGGTTTGGGCCTCTATATAGCACAACACACCCTCCACAGATAGCAGCCCTGGGATGGCAGGAATACTCAGCAACACATCTCCTCATTAGGCCTGGGAGGCAAGAGAGTTTACCAAGGTCATCCCAAATAGTAATATCCTTCCCCAGCATGCACCACTGGCAACCCTGAGGAAAGCAGAACTATCAATCCTTGCTCAGGCTGACTACAGCCCAGTAGCACCAGATTTGGACCAGGGACTCTACTGCTTAATGCAGCCTCTCTACATATGCTTATTTTTCTATGGGTTTTTAATTTTCTTATTCAGTAGTGAAATGTGGAGGGTTAATAATTTATTGTATGTATTGCTCATGAATAGAGTTGAGCGAACCCGGACTGTAAAATTTTGGTCCGTACCGGACTTTGGGGTGTCCGTGCTCTGAACCCGATCCCGGACATTAAAAAAAAAAAGTCTGAGATCGGGTTCGGTATTCGGGTATTTTTGGCGCCTTTCCTATAGCTTCCCGTTGGTGCTCTGAGGGAGAGATTATCGTTCTAAAATCATCCACTACTGCATTAGGCCAGGTTCCTGTTGGTGCTCTGAGGGAGAGTTTATCGTTCTAAAAACAACTACTACTGCATTAGGGCCAGGTTCCTGTTGGTTGTCCTTGGACCG
>BLSH010403020.1:62126-72324 GCA_018402905.1 Glandirana rugosa | reverse complement strand
GAAGGGGTTAACCTGCAGGGGGCGCGCTAAGGGTTAACTATGTTCCCTGGGCGTGTTCTAACTGTATGGGGGATGCCCTATCTGGGGAAGGGAAGTTATCACAGCCTTCACGTAAAGGAAGGCTGTGATCACAGCCCTTCCCCCTCACACAGAGCGGAGGTCCGTGTTTACATACACGGACCTCCGCTCATTCGCTCCGGGGGGGGCATCGCGGGTGGCCGGCGGCAATCGAAGCCGCCGCACCCGCTCCCTGGCCCCCCCTGGACACAGTGAGCGTGCGGGCGCGCCTCCGGCGGCGCGCGCGCGCTCACTATACACGTTCCCGCAGCCGCCGTCGTATGACGGCGATTTGCGGGAACGAGCCACTTTGTCGCCGTCAGATGCCGATCGGCGGTCGGCAAGTGGTTAAAATCACATAAAAAAAAAAATGGAGGAGGTGGATGTGGAGTAGGAGGTTGAGGAGGCGGTGACCATGGCGGTGTAGGTGGAAGTGGCGGTGGAGGAGGAGGAGGTAGCCAACACTGTTTTTTGTTTGTTTGGTTTTTTTTTTTCTAATTGGGGTAGCCCCCAAAATATTGAGACATATTAAAAAAAAAAAGATTACTATCTGCAGACAAACCCAGAGATATTCTAGCACGGGTTCACTTTTTCCATATAAAATGTACCATGGTTTATTTTTCATGTTTCTCCTGTTACAAATTCCAATAAAGACCCACCAGCAGAGTCATCAAAAAGCATAAGAGACTGCTGCATGACTTGGGGCTCAGACTGCTTGGCTGATTTACAAGGGGCTGAGGTGAAAGACAGATGGCCATGGGGTTCAGGTGCCAATTCTGAGCTTTCAGCAGGGGACCGGATGGGAGACAATGTGAAGGAACTGGAGGCATTGTCAGCCACCTAATCTACTATCGCCTGTACTTGTTCTGGCCTCACCATTCGTTGAGCGGCATTCGGGCCTACCATATAACGTTAAAGGTTCTGTCGGCTACTCTCACCTGAGCAAGGTGTTTCACTTGTGCATGTAGCTGACACAGATCGACCAGGTCCTCTCCTTGCAACAGGAGCTTCACCAACACTACCAACACCAGCAGCACCACGACCACGTCCCTTATTTGACGCTCTCCTCATTCTGGACGCAAATGTACTATTTAGCACAAATTTATATTATTTTTTAAACCGGCAATGTAGACACACTTTTTAATTTTGTGCAAGAAATGCACAGCAAGGTACAAATGTACTATGTAGCACTATTTATTTTTTTTTTTTAAACCAGCAATGTCGACACACTTTTTAATTTTGTGCAAGAAGTGCACAGCAAGGTGCAAATGTACTATATAGCACTATTTTTTTTTTTAAAGCAGCAATGTTGACGCACTTTTTAATTTCGTGCAAGAAATGCACAGCAAGGTGCAAATGTACTATGTAGCACTATTTATTATTCTTTTTTTTTAAACCAGCAATGTAGACACACTTTTTATTTTTGTGCAAGAAATGCACAGCTGGCCACAAATGCAGTATTTAGAATATTTTTTTTTTAAACCAGCAATGTAGATGCACTTTTTAATTTTGTGCAAGAAATGTCCCGCTGGCCGCAAATGTAATATTTTGCACAAAAAAAAAATGTTTTTTTAATTTGTCTAACTCCAATGTAAAATCAGTATTTAAATATGCCAAAATGTTTCCAACTGAACTAACAGAACACGGTTAAAGTAGTGTCCCTGAGACACAAGCAGTTGCAAGTGCACTGCACTTGCAAAAATGGCTGCAAACGCCCACCTAACAAACAGAAAAAAAGCTAATCTGTCCCTCACAGCAGCATCCTCTCCCTACACTAGCATGAAATGATTTTCTAAAGCTAATCCGTTCCTCACAGCAGCAGCAGTGTCTTCTCCCTACACTAGTATGAGATGATGTGACATGCAGCACTACGTGACTCCAGCTTATATAGAGGCTGGGTCACATGATGCACTGGCCAATCACAGCCATGCCATTAGTAGGCATGGCTGTGATGGCTTCTAAGGGCAAACGAGTGAAACGCTTGTTGATTGGCTGCCCTGCAGCTATTCAACAGGCATGAAAAAATACCCGAACCCAAACTTTTTCTCAAATGTCCGGGTTCGGGACACGGACACCCTAAAGTCCGATTATTGTTCTAAAATCATCACCTACTGCTATAGGGCCAGGTTCCTGCTGTTGCTGTAAGGGACAGATTATTCTTCTAAAATCATCGCCTACTGCTATAGGGTCAGGTTCCTGCTGTTGCTGTAAGGGACAGATTATTGTTCAAAATGATCTCCTAGTGCTATAGGGAGAGGTTCCTGCTGTTGCTGTAAGGGACAGATTATTGTTCTATAATCATCTCCTAGTTGTATAGGGAGAGGTTCCTGCTGGTGCTGTAAGGGACAGATTATTGTTCTAAAATTGTCTCCTAGTTATATAGGGAGAAGTTCCTGCTGCTCCTGTAAGGGACAGATTATTGTTCTAAAATCATCGCCTACTGCTATAGGGTCAGGTTCCTGCTGTTGCTGTAAGGGACAGATTATTGTTCTATAATTATCTCCTAGTTCTATAGGGAGAGGTTCCTGTTGCTCCTGTAAGGGACAGATTATTGTCCTAAAATCATCGCCTACTGCTATAGGGTCAGGTCCCTGCTGTTGCTGCAACGGACAGATTATTGTTCTAAAATCATCGCCTACTGCTATAGGGTCAGGTTCCTGCTGTTGCTGTAAGGGACAGATTAGACCGGCCTCACACAGCCATTGGTATACTTGTTTTTTTGAATATGCCTCAATATTTTGGGGGCTACCCCAATTAGAAAAAAAAAACAAACAACGAAAAGTGTTGGCTACCTCCTCCTCCTCCACCACCGCCACTTCCACCTACACTGCCACGGTCATGGCCTAGTCAACCTCTAGGCTCCTACTCCACATCCACCCCCCTTCCTATTTTTATTTTTTTTATTTGATTTTAAGTTATTTTCCCTATCCCCATTTTTATGTACGGCACTTGTCCTACTCGTACCCCCATTTTACTTCCTTTTGCAGCCTACTAACACTTTCCAGGACTTTTTTACAGCCATTTTTGTGCTGAAAAGTTCAGGTCCCCATTGACTTCAATGGGGTTCGGGGTCAAGTTCGGGTCAAGCTCGGTACCGAACCCAAACTTTTTCGCGAAGTTCGACCGAACCCGAAGAATCCGAACATCCAGGTGTCCGCTCAACTCTAGTCCTTAAGTGGTTAACAACCACAATATACAGGGGTATACAATGTACTATTGACATAAACACATACACACACGCACACATCATAGGTTGAACCGGATGGACTGGTGTCTTTTTTTTTCAGCCTCACTAACTATGTAACAAAAAAAAATTGTAAATAAAAAAATAATGATATTAAAAATAAAGAACTATTGACATCGTCTACTGCTCTACTGACACCATCCGGCGCATACTGACCACTGCTGTACACTCTGCACTCCACACCTGTATATACTACCCACCTCCATACTCCTATTCAGCACATACTACCCACTGCCATACACTCTACACTCCTCTCCCTGCACATACTACCCACTGCCATATACTCTGCACTGCTCTCCTGCACATACTATCCTCGCTGTACACTCCGGACCCTTCATCTGCACATACTACCCACTGTCATACACCCCATGCTCCTCTCCTGCACATACTACCCACCACCGTACACTTCAAACTGTACATTCCCCATTTAACATTACCACATTCTGCGCTGTAAGTCATCTCAGACTTTATTTAACCACACAGCCTTTAAGCCACGCCTTATATTTAGCCCAATTTAAACCATGCTCACTGTTTGCCGAGGCGTGCTAAGCATGTTGCATTTATTTTATTATTTTAATGCCTAAAGTCCACTTTTGATCTTGCACACGGGTCCACTGATTTCATGATACTCCCCTGGGCTGTCAGCTGCTTTATTGAAAACTCTACATGGAGAATGATGATTGGAATTGCCTCCTCCGCCACACCGAACACCCTGACTGTCAACCAGGGATGGATCTTGCATGGGTGCAGTTACATAGTTTGTGAGGTTGAAAAAAGACACAAGTCCATCCTATGTGTGTGTGTGTATGTCAGTATTTCATTGTATATCCCTCAATGTTATGGTCCCTTAGGTGTGCATCTAATAGTTTTTTGAAATTATCTATGCTCCCAGCTGATCCCACTGCTTGTGGAAGAGAATTCCACATCCTCACAGCTCTTACCATAAAGAACCCTCTACGCATTTTGAGGTTAAACCACTTTTCTTCTAGTTTTAGTGAATGGCCGTATGGCTTTTAATGCTCACTTGTGCAGAAGAGTTTTGTCCCTATTGTGGGGTCACCAGTACAGTATTTGTACATTGAAATCATATCCCCTCTCAAGCGTCTCTTCTCCAGAGAGAATAAGTTCAGTTCTCGTAATCTTTCCTTGTAACTAAGGTCCTCCAGTTCCTTAATTAGCTTTGTTGCCCTTCTCTGAACTCTTTCCAGTTCCAGGACATCCTTTCTGCAGTGCAGTGTGGATCAGAGCACAGTGGCCCCTCCTGGGCCCATGTTCAGTGAACATCCTGCACTTATGGATGATACCCACTGCTGCTGCCATTTATTTTTTGGTCCTTGTAACTTGGTCTTTGAAACTGATGTTACAGTTGGTCCTATATACTATAGGGTCCTCATCATCAACTTACTCTCTTGTACTCCTCTGTGCTCTCCTCAATCATGGCGGCTTCCATGTGTCTCCTCCACCTAGGCACTAGGCGTTCAATAGGATCGCCTGTCCTTTCAGCCAATCCGGTGATGGTTCTCAGACCTGCTTCCTGATTGGCCAGGAGCAGGATCAGTCAGTGGCAGCTGGTGAAGTTTAAGGATGGGGGGGGCACCAGACCCCACCCTTCCTTTGTGACCCATCCCACTATTCATAAACCCCACCCCTTATAGAATCCACCCACTCCATACCCTGTATTCCACTTGCCTCCACCCATAGTGTCAGGAGTATACAGCTCAGCAACACAAGATAGAGTATACGGCCCCAGAATCACAGAACAGGAATATACAGCCAGAGCATCACAGGACAGAGTATACAGCTCAGCCTCACAGATCAGGATATATAGCTCAGCCTCACAGATCAGGGTATATAACTCAAAATCAAAATATTGGAAAATTACCCAATCCGGATCTACTACAAAGGAGCTACTACCTAATAATAATGTAACTCCAATATGTAAATTAGACCAAATTTGCTGAATCACTGGCTGAGAGATCCTACCAGTGCAGACCAGAGGCCAAAAAACACTGAATAAGAGAAAACCCCGATGTGGGGGGGAAGAAGAAAAAGGACCCCCACTGGTCGGAAAAGCGGCCAATAGGTCACAAAACAGCAAAAAGGGCAAATTATGACAAAATATTGTGTAATTTTATTGAAGTACAAAAATAGATAAAATACAATCAAAAAGGTGTCAGGGATCAAGGAAGGACTAGACCTCAAGTATTAAAATCAATAAGGACAACGTTGTCTCAAACAGGGAGGAAAGTAGCAGCTGCTCATACATCTCAACATGCATAACCCCAGAAGCACTCAAACAGAAATTAACCTAATATAAGGCTATTGTATAATAAGGCGCTATCCGGGTATGGGATGTAGCTAGGCTGGGAAGGTCGGGAGTATGATATGGTGGACGGTATGATTAGATGGCAGATGACAAATGTCCACAGTGATCATAAGTAGCAGGGATGGTGGGACCCTCCTAGAGTGTTAGGGCCGGGTGGCTGGTTGGATGTTGCACAACAAGTATACTGCCACAATGGCTGCAAGGGGGGATGGAGATGGTCACATCAATCAGCCACACCATCCGTGGCTCAACAAGTCAGCAGTGAGCAAGGAACAGTTCAATGTTCTCCGGAAAATACAAGCCCAGAATGTCACTGTTGGTAATACAAGCCCAGACTGAAGAAGTCTGAAAAGGAAATGCCTCACCCGATCAGTTGTTACTCCGGAGCGACGCTCCTAGATGGTCACACAATGAGAGTGGCTTCGGTCTGTGGTCTTCCCGGGCAACTACAAACAGGTCCGAGCAATCCAGCATAGATCAGCTGACACGTGTGATCACGATGGAAGTCACATGATCAGAGAGTCTCCAGACGCCAAACAGCTTCCGCCCTTCCTTGCTTCCCTCCCACGTCACGTGCGTGATGACGCACCGCTGACATGTTTCATTGGCTGAACGCCAATTTCCTCAGAGCTTAGGAGAAGCTGGCGATCAGGGCTATATATATCTCCTTTGGTAATTTATGTGTAATGATACTATATGACCATTAGATGTCACTCTTCAAAGTGCCTAGTATATATATTATTAACAGGTCAAAAGAATGCTCAGAAGCTTATAAACAAATAGCCATAGATAATCAGTCTGAACAGCTACAGTGTATCTCACTCACCAACTAGCATTCATCACACAGAGAAACGCTGTGAATAATAAAAATAAAATTAAAGAAAAGAATCACCAACAGATTGAAAAAATATATAATAACTTCATTTTAACTTAATTAGAGGAGAGGGCAGAGGGACACATTAAAGGGCAATCATCATTGACTGAGCAAAGTCTGCGATATTAAATTTAAAGCAATAATCAGTTAGTACCATGTATAACGTATCCAGCTGAAGTTTAGTGTTTTCTTTAAATATACCCAAATAATCCCTCCTGTAAGGATAAAGAACAGTATATCTCCAGTACCAGAATATAGTAAAAGGAAGATATTTTTAATGGAGATGTATTTCTATACATATCTTAGTCATACATATTTAAGGAAACTGGAATGTCAGAGAGGGGAATTATTCCTCTAGAAAGGGTTGTAAGCTACATTCGGTATTTAGGCCCCGCGGGTTCAAAGTCCCGAGGTTGTATACCCACATTTTTTCCTTTTGCAAAAGGATCCGATCATAGTCCCCTCTCCTGGGTGACAAATTTAACGCATAGATCCCTTTTACCATGAGCCCCTTGGGGTCTCTCTGGTGAAATTGGGCGAAGTGTAGTGGGATAGGTCGATCATCATCCTTCTTTTTAATACTGGATATGTGCTCGCCTATTCTAACCCGCAGGGCTCTTTTAGTCTTACCTATGTAGTGTTTCTTACATGGACAAGTTAACATGTAAATTACCTTGGTTGTAGAGCAGTTGATAAATTGTTTTATCTCAAATTTTTTTTTGATCCGTCTGAGTTATAGAACTCTTTAGTCTTATGTACATATTTACAAATGTCACAATGTCCACATGCATGCATTCTGATTATTGGTTGAAAGTCAGTCAGCCAATTACTTTGGCCGAGTGACCTCGAATATTCAGAATGGACTAATATGTCACTTAAATTTCTAGCTCTCCTTGCTGTCAATAAGGGCCTAGGTCCAACAATACGTGCAATGGAGGGGGACAGAGTCAGCACCGGCCAGTGTTTACCAATGATGTCACTAACCTCCTTCCATTGCACTCCGAATTTGGTAACTATCCTGGGGTATTGATCTTTACTTTGGGATTCTGGTTTGGAGTTAACAAGTAGATCAGTGCGTTTTTTCATAGAGGCCTTTTTTCTAGCTTTTCTCAAGGATTTATGAGGGCATCCCCTTTCCCTAAATCTTCCATACATTTCATCTGCTTCTTTCTTAAATTCAGATTCATCAGAACAGTTCCTCCTAATTCTTAAAAATTGTCCCGTAGGGATTCCATGAACAAGGGACCTCCAGTGATTACTTTGGGCAAATAGGAGAGTATTGGCTGCAGTGTCCTTTCGGAATGTTTGAGTCTTGATGTGGCCTTGGTTAATAGTCAACTTAAGGTCCAGAAAAGCCAGTGTGCTCTAATCGTGTGAATAGGTAAGGGCAATATTACGTTGATTGTCATTCAGTTCATTTATGAACTGAATTAATTGAATCTCCGTTCCCGTCCACACCATGAGCACATCATCTATGTACCTCAGCCACACCATACAGTGGCTGAGGTACATAGAGGATTGGTACACTGTCTCCTTCTCCCAGAGGCCCAAATGTAAACAGGCATAAGCCGGGGCCCATGGGGCTCCCATGCTTGTGCCCCGAATTTGGCGATAATTAGTGCCCAAAAATTGAAAGCAGTTGTTCTGCAGCATAAAGTCAGGTAATTCACAGATGAATTCATTTTGGGCCGCCAGATTTGGATATTCATCCTCAAGAAACTGGGAGACCGCTTTTATCCCCCAGGTGTGAGGGATAGACGTGTAGAGACTCTCCACGTCTATCCCCACAAGTCTAGCCCCCGTCGGAACCTGTATGGAGAGCAATTTAAGGAGGAAATCTCTTGTGTCCCTAACATATGAAGGCAGTTTGTTAACCAAGTCCTTAATTAAGGAGTCAACATATTTGCCTACTTTCTCCAGGGGACCTTTTACGGCAGACACAATGGGTCTGCCGGGGGGTTGGGTTAGAGATTTATGGAGTTTTGGGAGTATATACAGGGTAGGAGTATTGAAATGAGTTACTTTTAGATAGTCAGCTTCTTTTTTAGAGATCAAGCCTGCTTCCTTACCCATAGTAATATGGTAATTAAGGTCACATACAATACGAGGGAATGGATTTTCCTTAAGTTTTTCATAAGTTTGGTTATCTTTTAATTGTCTAAAGATTTCATCTTCATATAATTTTTCACTCATAAGAACCACGTTTCCACCCTTATCACTCTTCTTTATAACCAAGTTGGGGGCATTTTCTAATTCATTTAAAGCTTTTCGTTCTATTTTAGATAGATTATCAATACCACGCCAACTCCAATTTACATTAGCCAGATCCCTCTGGACTAAGTCAAGGAAGAGTTGTAGTCTCTTGTGTCTTGACAGAGGGGGCATTTTTGTGGATCTAATTTGTAAGTCGGCATCGCATCTTATAGGGCATGTTTCGATTTCACTTGTTTCTTCATCCGAAATCTCATTGCATAGAGACATAAGAATTTCCAAGGCCTCCTCCTCACCCTTGTCAACCTCCAGGGCATTCCCCTTACTTGATTGATCGTGCCATAGTTTGAACACGATTTTACGTAAGAACATATTAATATCTTTAAATACATCAAATTCGTTCATTGTTGACGAGGGTGAGAAGGACAGCCCTCTTTTGAGAACGTGGATATAAGTATCCTTTAGAGGGAAGTCAGAAAGATTGACTACTTTTAAATCCTGTTCCTTATTGTCTACTGAATCTATTTCTGATGTTTCTGCTGATTTCTCAAATGTCCGCCTTGCCATGCCTTGGTTGGTTCTTTTTCCTTTCCTTTTACGTCGATGTTTCTTTTTATTTCCCTGCCTTTGGCTTTGGATGTCGTTACTTTCCTTGGGTCTGGGTCCAGATCCTCCACTTCTACCTCTTCTAAAAAACCCACTGATTTTTCTACTTCTATATCGCTGTCAGTGGAAGAATAATGTTTTCTGGATGTATTTCTCTGTCTATTACGGGACCTTCTAGATTTACTACGGCCTCTTTCTCTATCTATGGTGAAGGGTGTTCCGTTTTCCCAATCTGTCAGATTTTGTTTAAACTTATCCTGTTTATGACTTTTTAAATTTTTATGAACTTTCTCAATTTCTTTTTTCAAAGTGTCATTTAACCACTTGACAACTGGGCACTTAAACCCCCTTCCTAACCAGACCAATTTTCAGCTTTCAGTGCTCTCACATTTTGAATGACAATTACTCAGTCATACTACACTCCCCAAATTCACGGGTCAACAGTTCACCAATTTACTGTGAAACTTTTTTCTTTAACTCTTTCAAGTATTTTTAAATTTTTCAGTATTTGTCCTATTCAAATTTGTTTTAGACTGTCTAACCCTTTTGCCTTGTGGGAAGTGGTATCTATCTCTTTCTCCGGCATCATTTAGATCTTCCAGGGCATTATCTGTCTCTTTATGTAGGTCTTTTGTAATAAGAAGGTGACTGTCGCTATATCTTCATCTTTTTAGTCACCCAAAAAATCTTCTCCATCTTCACCTCCTAGACCTGGGTCTGGGTTCCTTTCATTGCTGTAGGTTTCGGTTTCCGTCCCTTTATTTTTCTTTGTAGCTGCATTTTCCTTTCCTTTTTCTTGGTTGGTTCCGTACCGTTCCGCCTGTAAACTCTTTAGTCGTCTTTGTAGTCTTTATCTAAGTCATCTGTTATTCCTTGTCCT
>BLSH010403020.1:14307-33713 GCA_018402905.1 Glandirana rugosa | reverse complement strand
AAAAACCTGATGGCGGTGGCTGTCCCACAGTACGTGGTTCCCAGCCGCCACTACTTTTCCAGGTGAGCCATCCCTTCCCTGCACAAACAAGTTGGGGACAAGATCAAGTGTGCACTGTGCAACACCATCTGTAGCAAGGTCCGCATAACCACTGATACATGGACCAGTAAGCATAGGCAGGGACGCTATATCTCGCTAACTGCACACTGAGCAAATGTAGTGGCGGGTGGGCCTGAGCCGGCTAGCCATTTGGCGCATATCCTACCACCACCGAGGATTGCAGGGCATTTCTCGTTGCCTCCTGTTGCCTCCTCCTACTGCGCTTCCTCCTCCTCGACCACCTACTCATCAGCTCATCGTAACACCTTCACCACCAACATCAGCACATCCAGGGGGAAAAGACAGCAGGTTGTTTTAAAACTGATATGTTTGGGGATAAACCCCACACTGTGCAGGAGCTGTGGACGGGCATTGAACAACAGACCAATGAGTGGTTGTTGCCACTGAGCCTCAAGCCCGGCCTGGTGGTGTGTGACAATGGCCGAAATCTCGTAGTGGCTCTGGGCCGAGCCGGTTTGACGCACATCCCTTGCCTGGCGCATGTGCTGAATTTGGGGGTACAGAATTTTCTAAATAACGACCCAGATATGTCAGAGCTGCTGCATAAAGTGCAGGCCATCTGTGCACACTTTCGGCGTTCTCACCCTGCTGCTGCTCGCCTGTCTGCGCTGCAGCGGAACTTCGGCCTTCCCGCTCACTGCCTCATATGCGACGTGCCCACAAGGTGGAGCTCCACCTTGCACATGCTGGAGAGACTGTGCGAGCAGCAGCAGGCAATAGTGGAGTTTCAGCTGCAGCACGCACGGGTCAGTCGCTCTGCGGAACAGCAACACTTCACCACCAACGAGTGGGCCTCCATGCGAGACCTGTCTAGCGTATTGCGGTGTTTTGAGTACTCCACCAACATGGCCAGTGCCGATGACGCTGTTCTCAGTGTTACTATCCCACTTCTATGTCTCCTTGAAAAAACACTTCGGGCCACGATGGAAGAGGATGTGGCACAGGAGGATGAGGAGGAGGAAGTGGGGTCATTTCCACGGTTATCAGGCCAGTCATTAGCAAGTGGCTCGGAGGATGGGTTCCTGCACCAGCATAGGCCAGGTCAAAAATATTCAAGCCAGGGCACAGTTCTGGAGGATGAGAAGGACGAGGAAGATGAAGAGGAGGAATCGCAGCAGGGTGGCACCCAACGCAGCTCGTGGGCATCACTGGAGCGTGGCTGGGGGGATACAGAGGACACAGATGATATACCTCCCACAGAGGACAGCTTGTCTTTGCCTCTGGGCAGCCTGGTACACATGGCCGACTACATGCTGCAGTGCCTGCGCAATGACAGCCGAGTTGCCCACATTGTAACTTCTTCTGATTACTGGGTGGCCCCCCTGCTGGATCCCCATTACAAGGACAACGTGCCGTCCTTAATTCCCTCGCTGGAGCATGAGAGGGAGATGCGCGACTACAAGCGCACACTGGTAGAGGCACTGCTGAGGGCATTCCCAAATGACACCGGGGGCTCAGTGGAAGCACAAGGCGAAGGCAGAGGAGGAGGTGGAGGAAGAGGCTGTGCCACCGCCAGCACCTCAGAAGGCAGGGTTAGCATGGCCGATATGTGGCAAAGCTTTGTCAGCAGCCCGCCACAACAAACAGCACAACCAGCCGATAGACAACGTCTTAGCAGGAGGCAGCATTTCAGCAACATGGTGGAAGAGTATGTGTGCACACGCCTACACGTACTGACTGATGGGTCTGCCCCATTCAACTTCTGGGTCTCCAAATTGGCCACATGGCCTGAGCTAGCCGTTTATGCCTTGGAGGTGCTGGCCTGCCCTGCAGCCAGTGTATTGTCTGAACGTGTGTTTAGCACGGCAGGGGGCGTTATCACAGACAATCGCAGCCGTTTGTCCACAGCCAACGTGCTAAACTTTATTAAAATGAAACAGGCATGGATCCCACAAGACTTGTCTGTACCTTGTGCAGAATAAACATTTAGACCGGACTCACACAGCCATTCGTATACTTGTTTTTTTTAATAGGCCTCAATATTTTGGCGGCTACCCCAATTATAAATAAACAAAAAAAAGACAGTGTTGGCTACCTCCTCCTCCTCCTCGACCACCGCCACTTCCACCTACACTGCCATGGTCACGGCCTAGTCAACCTCTAGGCTCCTACTCCACATCCACCCGCCCCTTCCCATTTTTTTTATTTGATTTTAATTTATTTTCCCCTTCCCCATTTTTTTGTAGGGCACTTGCCCTACTCTTACCCCCATTTTACTTCTTTTTGCAGCCCTCTAGCACTTGCCAGGACTTTGTTACAGCCATTTTTGTGCCTAAAAGTTCGGGTCCCCATTGTCTTCAATGGGGTTCGGGGTCCGGGATAAAGTTCAGGCAACGTTCGGTGCCGAACCCGGACTTTTTTCCAAAGTTCGTTCGGACCCTCCGAACCCGAACGTCCAGGTGTTCGCTCAACTCTACTCTCTGTCCTTCCAAGGTTTCCAGAGATTTATATGATATATTTGCCCGGGTTTCCTTTTCCCTGGCTGGTAAACTTTGTAGTTTAATTCCCCTATTTTTTCTCTAATTTCAAAGGGACCCTGCCACTTGGCTAGGAATTTACTTTCAACTGTGGGGACCAGCACCAGCACTCTGTCTCCGGGGTTGAAAGTCCAGGTTTAACCCTCCTCTGGGCTTCCTGGGCTTGCTCCATATGTTCCCGTACTAGGGGCAGGACAGCTGCAATTCGATCCTGCATCAAGGAGATATGCTCTATGACGCTTCTATACGGGATGGTCTCTCCTTCCCACGTTTCTTTTGTGACATCTAGCAGGCTCCTGTGGTGTCTACCATACAAGAGTTCAAACGGGGAATAACCCGTAGATGCCAGCGGAACCTCTCATATGGCAAACATAAGATAGGGTAGCAAAAAGTCCCAGTTTCTCCCATCTGTATCCACCACCTTTTTTAACATGCTTTTGAGGGTCTTGTTAAACCTCTCCACCAAACCGTCAGTTTGGGGGTGGTAAACAGAAGTACGAAGATGGGAGATTTTGTACAGTTTGCACAACTCTTTGGTAACTTTGGACATAAAGGGGGTGCCCTGATCTGTTAAGACCTCTTTTGGGATCCCACCCAACTAAGCACCTGGACCAACTCCTTGGCAATAGTCTTAGCGGAGGTATTTATTAAGGGATGGCTTCAGGATAGCGTGTTGCATAGTCGAGTATTACCAGAATGTGCTGATGGCCCCGAGCAGACTTTACCACTGGCCCCACACCAGATCCATTCCAAATTCTCTCAAATGGCACTTCTATGATGGGTAGTGGGACAAGTGAGCTGTGAAAATGGGGTGACAGTGATTTGACACTCGGAACATAATTCACAATGTTCTCAAACATCCGCATGCAATCCAGGCCAGAAGAATCTCTGGGTTATTCTCTTCTTGGTCTTTTCTACACCCAGATGCCTCATCATTATATGACCATGGGCCAAGTCTAGGACCATCCTGTGGAAGGGTTTGGGAACCACCAGCTGTTCTACCTCAGCCTGACCATGTTTTACCACCTGATATAGCAAATTATTTTTAAGAGCCATGTAAGGGAAAGACATCCTCCAGTTCCACAGGTTCCCCATCCATCATTTTAACGGTCTCGCTGGCTCTAATGAGAGTGACATCTTGTAATTGCTCTGTACAAAAATCTTCCCTCCTGACCTCTAAGTCAGGGGTCACATTCTGTCCACTCTCACTATTGGAGTCAGAGATGTTCTCTGGTTCATTAACCTCAAGATGAGAGCTGTCTTCCAGCTCTTCCGGCTCCCCAGCCATTACAGGAAAAGGGAGAGCGTCTCCTTCTTCCTCGGTCCTACCACCCATTTCTCCTTCCATTTGGCAAAAAAGGTCTGATGAGAACTCCCGTGCCTCCTCAGCAGGGGGAGCTATTTCCTCCAGGCTCTCTGTGCCTTCCCACAACCTCCAAAAATGGGGAAAATCCCCCCCCCAACAAGGGCTTCATGAAGCAGGGAAGGTACCACTCCCACTGAATGGGTCACTCTGCCAAAAGGGGTGTCAATCTCGACCAGTGCCATCTGGTGGTCACGAGTATCCCCATGGATGCAAATGACCCCGACAGTGCTAGGGTGTAACCTTGCCGGATTTACACGGCTCCTTTTGACCAATGTTATCACACTACCTGAGTCAAGCAGTGCAGTGACGGGTTTCCCGTCAATAGCAATCACACACATTTGCTTCTTTATGCGATTTTAACATGATGCTATACATGCGACCTGTGCAAAAAGAGAAATGCGTCTGTTCACATAAGCATTATCTCATTGCATGGGTTCATCACTCAGGGGACAATTGGCAGCAATGTGTCCCAACGCATGACATCGGTAGCACTGTACGTGCTCTATACCCAGTCCTCTCAAGGGTCCCCAAGACCTTCCTGGCTTCTTTGGCCAGTGTCCAGGTCTAGAGCCCAT
This sequence comes from Glandirana rugosa, assembly GCA_018402905.1. Taxonomy (NCBI): domain Eukaryota; kingdom Metazoa; phylum Chordata; class Amphibia; order Anura; family Ranidae; genus Glandirana; species Glandirana rugosa. The sequence goes on along the minus strand of BLSH010403020.1, from coordinate 29,175 downwards.
AGTCTCTATAACTGCGGCAGTCTTATCAAACTTCCCCACGCCCTTGACCCCTGGAACAGTCTTACCGGGTCTGCTGGGCAATCTTTCACCCTTAGATACATTGGAGTGGGGCGCAGATGGGTTCAGCAAGTCCTCAGCAGCCGTGTATCTCTCCACAAGGTCTACAAGTTGGTTGGCAATTTTGAGGTCCCCATGACTAACCAATTTCTCAAAGCAGCAGGGAGCGCAGGTAGATAGCGGTCCATGACTATGCGCTCTACCATGTGGGGACCTGGCAAAGTCTCCGGCTGTAGCCACTTCCTTGTGAGGCGAACCAAGTCAAACATTTGGGAGTGGGGTGGCTAGTCCATGCGGTAGGTCCACTGGTGCACCCATTGGGCCCAGACGGCCATGGTGACACCCAGGCATGCGAGTATCTCTGCTTTTAAAGTCTCATAATCCTGGGCCTTGTCTGGTTAAAGATCAAAATAGGCCTTTTGGGGTTCTCCTGTCAAGAAAGGGGCAAATAGTCCCGCCAATTGGCCTCTTTGCCAACCTTCCCGCACAGCAACTCTCTCAAACGTGGTTAAGTATGCTTCCACATCATCTGCTGGTGTCAACTTCTGCAGGTAATAGCTGGCTTTTACCAACTTTTGTTCCAATGGTACAGGAGCTGCAAACCCCTACTTTAATTCCAGCAGAGCCTCTGCAAATTGCGATTCATCTCCTATTGAGCCGCCTGCTGTGCTGCAGCAGCCTCTGCGATATGGCAGTTGGTTTCCCACTGGGCTGCATTGGCTTGCAACAGGGACTTCACCACTTCTTCCATTTTTATTTAGGAAACTGCCCACCGAGTCCACCACGTGTAAGGGATCAGCTCTAGTGGGATCGCCTTTCCTGGAATAAAAGCAGTTTCGTACAGCAGGCTTCATAAAATTCAGGCTTGCAGCCAGGTTTATTTAAAAGGTTGCACATAAAACAGAAATGAAAACAGAAAAACAAAAACCTTGCCGTCTGGCGGTAAACTTAACAGTATAGCTTTCCTCACTATACAGTGTGGGGCTGGTCCCCAACACATAAGCAAATGCAAACCTTCTCTTTAAAGTCCAAACACCAAAATTGAGCTCATTTAGATTGTTCCTTCTGAGTCCCAGGCCAGAGCACAACTGAGACCTCTTCCTGGTAATTTAAACCACCTACTAGACTCCAGTCGACCAAAACTCCAGACCGGAACCAGTCCAGCCACGGTGGCTGGCAATACCTGGGCTGGACTCCATCGAGTCCAATACGCATGCGAGGTGACAGGTAATGTCCGTCTACTAGTTCCCCTTGCATACTGTCACAAGAGCCTCTCCCATCCTTTGGAATTCCCTATCCCAATCTGTCAGACTATCTCTAACTCTATCCACTTTTAGGCAATCTATGAAAACTTTTCTCTTCAGAGAAGTCTGTCCTGCTTCCTCCTAACCACTGTACTTTCATTTCTTTCATCATCTTATCCCTCCCAGTTATTACCTTTTGTATCCCTTTTAGATTTTAAGCTCTAGTGAGCAGGACCCTCTGATTCCTCCTGTATTGAATTGTATTATAACTGTACTGTTTGCCCTAATGTTGTAAAGCACTGCACAAACTGTTGGCACTATGTACATCCTGTATAATATAATAAAGTAAAACTACAAGCAAAATTGTTTTTTACATTTTGGTTAGAGCAAGGGAGGGATATAACTAGGGTTGCCACCTCATCCCTTTAAACCCGAACACATATGAATTACACAGGTTCTGAGGCTGATTTAATGCAGACAAGGCACCAAGTGAGTTTAATTACCACCTTAATCAGCCATAGAACCTGTGTAATTCATATGTGTTCGGGTTTAAAGGGATGAGGTGGCAACTCTAGTTATAACCCCTGTCAGATTCCCCCCCACCCCCATCTGTGTCCTTTTGTGGAGATTACCCTTCACTTCCTGTCCAGCCAAACAGGAAGCGAGAGGAAATCCATGCATATTAAGGGAATTCCTTGGGGACCCCAATGTCACCAGAACTAGGCTCCCCATTGAAAGATTTCCCCTCTATTACTTTTCTGGGGACAACTCAAAATTTGGGATTTTCTTTTTCTTTCACTTTCAATATTAATGGTAAACAGGACAAATAGAGAGGGTGAATCTCCCTATTAACCACTTGCCGACCGCCGATCGGAGATTGACGGCGGCAAAGTGGCTCTGTAACGCAAAACGCCGTCATACGACGGCGGCTGCGATACAGAGATACTGTGAGCGCGCGCGCGCCGCCGGAGGCGCGCGCGCACGCTCACTGTGTTCGGGGGGGGCCAGGGAGCGGGTGCGGCCGCTTCGATTGTCGCCGGCCACCCGCGATGCCCCCCCCCGGAGCGAGTGAGCGGAGGTCCGTGTATGTAAACACGGACCTCCGCTCTGTGTGAGGGGGAAGGGAAGTGATCACAGCCTTCCTGTAAGTGAAGGCTGTGACCACTTCCTTTCCCCAGCTAGGCAAGTCCCCCTACAGTAAGAACACGCCCAGGGAACACAGTTAACCCTTAGAGTGCCCCCTGCAGGTTAACCCCTTCACTGCCAATGGCATTTACACAGTAATCAGTGCATTTTTATAGCACTGATCGCTGTATAAATGCCAATGGTCCCAAAAAAGTGTCAAAATGTTCCGACATGTCCGCTGAAATATCGCAGTACCGCTAAAAATCGCAGATCGCCGCCATTTTTAGTAAAAAATAAAAAAAAAATAAAAACCCCAAAAATTAATTCTCATCATCCGTAAACGCGGCCACTTTTGCGCAAACCAATCAATAAACGCCGATTGCAATTTTTTTTATCGCAAATATGATGAAGACTATAAATCGGCCAAAAACGGTGAAAAAAAATGTTTTTTTATATTTTTTTTTTGGATTTGTATTTTAGCAAAAAGTAAGAAATTTGGGTTTTTTTGCAAAATTGTCGCTCTTCTTTTGTTTATAGCGGTGATCAGAAATGACGCAGAGGTGATCAAATACCACCAAAAGAAAGCTCTATTTGTGGGAAAAAAAGGACGCCAATTTCGTTTGGGTACAACGCCGCACGACCGCGCAATTGTCAGTTAAAGCGACGCAGCGCCGAATCGCAAAAAGGGCTCCGGTCCTAAAGCTGGAAATCCTTCCGGTCCTTAAGTGGTTAAAGGCATAGGCAGCAATAAAAACCTGACAGGTGTTTCAAACCCCTCTCCTCTCTATTCAAAAACATCGGTAGCTTTGTAGTGAGTTTTTCAATGTTTTTTAATGTCTTTGCAATAAAATTTTTTAGGGTTTTTTAGCGTTAGCATTTTTTTTTTCAATGGAATCAAAAATGTTAAAAACTGTGTTTTTGGGCGTTTATCTGCATTTTTTGATGTTAGAGCGTTTTTACAGCTGAAAAACTCCTCTCAGAACCCACTAGTCTTGGGTTTTTTTTTTACAGCCAAATAACGCCCCAGCCAAAAACAGTTGATAACAGCCTGTGTGTGCATGGACACATAGGATAACATGCTGGAGAGTTTATTGACTGTAGGAAAAAATGTCTGAAGACAAAAACAGCTGCTGTAAAAATGTCCAAAAACATCCAGTGTGTATGAGGCCTAATAGAAACCTAAGAACAGCTGATTCTTGTGGCTGCCTAAAGTGCGCAGGCTTTCAGTTTTGGTAGATAGGCATCATCTACCTATGCCTTCTGAGCCCGGGTGTACCTTTGCTATAGGCTATATCTATAGAGAAACCCTGCCCAGCAGAACAAGGCCATTAGAGGAATTGTGCAAACACCCGAGCTGGAAAGTTTGCTCTGCTGTACATGGAAGATATTTCTGTCTGTTCATTTCTGTTGATACTTAACCCCAGATATATCCTGGATCATTTCGGTTTAAAATGCCAAAAATGCATTTCCTTTTCATGATAACAAGTCTGATTTGCATGTTTCATTATCTGTAAATCAGTGATATAAATTACCTGAATGCTTTATACCTTGGTGACTGACATTTGCCATTCCTACAACTGACAGACATAGAACAGGTTTTAGAACATTTCACGTCACAGAGAAATTGCATTGTCTTCGGTTACTTTCATAACTTGAGGTTATCAAACAAGTTCCACTTCTATGACCAACATATTTATAGGCAGTGATTAACAGATTTTTGTGTACTCTAACATTTTAGGTGAAACTCTAATATTGCTCATCTATTTGTACTGAGAGTTATACACATAAACTGATTGATAAATAAAAAAAAGAATTGATATTTGACAATTCAAAATTGATGCTGGCAGGGTGATTCATTTTCAGCCTCTGCTGATGCTCTGATACCACCAGAGAACCCATCAGCTGTGATTACTTTTAGGACCAGTTCACACCACATGCAGTCCAGTGCGTTTTTTTTTCTGCATCAAAAATGTATGGAAAGTAGGTTATATGGTTTTCAATGGCATAGTTCACACCAGTGCGGTCAGTTCCAGTGCGTTCCAGTTCCAGAAAAAAAAAAAGTAGAACATGCTGCATTCTTTCTGCATTGAACTGTACTGGACCGCTGTAAAACGCATCAAAAATGCACCGGAACGCACCAAAAAATGCTCTGTAACGCACCTAAATGCACCAAAAACGCACTGTAACTCACGCGTCCTTATTTGTAGGTAAGAAAAAATAGGGTGAAAAATGCACTGGACTGCATCAAAAACATACCAAAAATGCATCAAAAGCGCACTGGAACGCACCAAAAACGCGTATGCAGAAAAGCATCTGGAACGCATCCAGACTGCGTTTCTATGGTGTGAACTGGCCCTAAGTGTTGCATAGGATATCTGACATTGTTTACCCTTTAGGCTGGGTTCACATATATGTGAATTGGATGTGGGTTTCTCCACATCCAATTTGCATGACAGGCAAGTGTGACCGGCTCTCAATGGAGCCGATTCACACAGGTCCAGGGAGGCCGCAGTCCGGATTGCAGAAGGGTCCTGTGCATCTTTTGGTCCAGGTCAGGTGCAAATTCAGCCAAAAAATTTGCACCTGAACCAGTGAACAGACACGCACCGAACCCCAGGCACGAACCCGTGGCCGCATATATGTGAACTCGGCCTTAATTGTGTGTGTTGGGGGCCATGGCATGGGGGAATAATAGGGAATTTCAGGTACATTTCCAATGTGGCCAGTAGTTTGTATTGGTGGTTCTGCCTAAGGTCATTTATTGTAAGTGAAGATATACAGCTTGCCTAAAATGTTTCTGTGTCAAAGGTTAAATATTTGATGTATGTAAGAAAGATCCATACAGCTATGGCATGAATTGACATTATAATCTGCTTAAAGTGACACTTAAAGCCACTAAAACATTAAAATCAGTCTGTATATGCAGTAAAGCATGCTTGTTATACTTACTGTGGAACCTAAGGGGTTAATCCACTACAATGTGTAAAAAAGGCTGCTTGATCCTGTTTTATCTGTTCCTCCCCTCCTTCTACTGTCCCCAATCTATCTCCTGACAGAACGAAGCATTGGGGACAAGCTGCACATGCTCAGTTTGGTGTGTATTGTTAGAAATAACAACATTTTCTTGGGAGAGTGCACATGATCAGCACTGTCCAGACAGAGGGTCCGAGGTCATGCAGCCTCATAGGACAGTGAGAGGAGAATGAAAACTCCTCCTACACTTCCGGACCACCCGCCGTCATTATACAGTGGTACTTTGCTGTGGAATACTGTTGCTATGGTAGCAGACAGCTACCATAACCCCGGTATTTTTAAAAATGACAGGCAGCAAGCTTTCAGATAAAAGTGGTCTCTGCGGGGGATTCGCCACAAGATCACTTTTATCGGGGCCGCTTTCCCGTCATCTCCGCCACTTACCGGACCCGCCGGCAGCAGCAGAGAAGATCGGGTCCGTTCCCCCCACTGCCTGTGAGCTGAGTGAGCAGAAGATGCCACCCACTCGGCTCCATAGCACTGCAGGGCAGAAGCAATGTCAAATGCCACTTCCGCCCATAGCTCTTAAACGAGATTTTTTTTCCCCAAGTGTCATGCCCTGGCATGCTTTTTTCTATTACAAGGATTGTTTACATTTCTTGTAATAGGAATAAAAGTGATCTTTTTTTTTTTAAAAAAAAGGACGGTGAAAAAATAAAAAGTAAAATAAATAAGTAAAAAAAAATTGAAAGCGCCTTGTCCCGCCAAGCTCGTGCGCAGAAGCGTACACATATGAAAATGGTGTTCAAACCACACAATTGAGGTATCGCTACGATCGTTACAGCGAGAGAAATCAGTTTAGCTCCAGACCTCCTCTGCAACTCAAAACTGGTAACCTGTAGGAATTTTTAAACGTTGGAGATTTTTATGTGCCAACGTTTGTCGACATTCCACGAGCATGACATATTTGGTATCATTTTACTTGGCTTAACATTATCTTTCACAATATGGAAATAATTGGGCTAACTTTACTGCTGTCTTATTTTTTAACTCAAAAAAGTGATTTTTTCCAAGAAGACCGCTGCGCAAATGCGATGTGACATAAAGTATTGCAACGACCACCATTTTATTCTCTAGGGTGTTAGAAAAAAAATATATATAATGTTTGGGGGTTCTAAGTAATTTTACATTGTAAACACTGAATCTCAGAAAGAGGCTCGGTCCTTAAGAGGTTAACCAGACACTGATAGAAGTCACGAGACTTATATTTACGAAAACTATTGCATTTCCATGTTCAGTGTACTGTGGGAGACCAGATATAGTGAATGCAGGGTCCTGGGTTTAGTATCACTTTAATTCTGCTTGTATCTCCTATTGTTCTTAACCTACTCCAAATTCCTTTTCTTTCTGCTGTAATCTGATTTCCTGTTAGAAGGTGGCTATGTTCATTCTTCATGGTCCCACTGTATGTAGGCAAATAGCCACCCTCTCTTGCTTGCTCCTGAGATGAACTATGGAGTCTGGGGATTTGGGATTTGTAGTGTATATAGAACAGTGTACAACCAACATGCACTGCTTGTTCCAAACAAATGGAAGTGTGCATGAAAAGGAGAGGTTCAAGAGCTCATGGAGTACACTACAAGGACAGAATAGCCCAGTCAGAAATGGTTTCATGAAAAATAGATTAGGGAAATAGGGCCAATAAATAGTTGATGTACAGTATATGGATTATTTATTTTTTATTCTTACCTGCTCTGTGCAATGGCATTTCACAGAGCAGCCCGGACCTCCTCTTCTGGTGTCCCCTGCTGTTGCTCTCAGCTCCTCCTTTTCTTGGTGTGCCACCATAGGAAGCCGCTTCCTATGATGGCACAAATTCTGGCTCCCTCCCAAGCTACAGATGGGCACAGTGCTGGATCAGGTGAGAACCCAGGTAAGTATTTGGGGATGGGGGTGATACAAATGCTGGGACATTTTTTACAGGTAATGCATTAAGGCAGTGTTTCTCATCAAATCCAGTCCTCAAGGCACACCAACACGTCGTGTTTTCAGGATTTCCATTATTTTGCACGGGTGATTTGATCAGTTTCACTGCCTTAGAGCCGGTTCACACTGAGGCGACTTGTCAGGCGACTCAAGTCGCCTGACAAATCGTCCCCATGCAGTGCAATGGAACCGTTCTAATAGGAGCGACTCAGGTCGCTCCGACTTAGAAAAAGGTTCCTGCACTATTTCGGGGCGACCTCAGCGCGACTTGCATTGGCTTCTATGTAAAGAAGTCTCCTTGCAAGCCGCGCTGAGGTAGCCTTGAACGGCGCGACTTGCTTTGCCCTGCAAGTCGTGCCGCCTCAGTGTGAACCGGCTCTTAGTAATTACCACAGCCGTTCATCTGAGGGAAATCCTGAAAATATGACCTGTTGGTGCACCTTGAGAGTTGAGAAACACTGCATTAAGGTAATAAATGTCTAGCCTTTAGAACCACTTTAACCACTAACCAACCGAAAGGTTTTCCAGCTTTAGGACCAGAGCACTTTTTGCAATTCGGCACTGCATCGCTTTAACTGACAATTGCGCGGTCGTGCGACGTTGCACCCAAACAAAATTTGCATCCTTTTTTTCCCACAAATAGAGCTTTCTTTTGGAGGTATTTGATCACCTCTGCGTCATTTCTGATCGCCGCTATAAACAAAAGAAGAGCGGCCATTTTGCAAAAAAAAAAACAAATTTCTTACTTTTTGCTAAAATTCAAATCCAAAAAAAAAATATTTTTTTCACCGGTTTTGGCCAATTTATATTCTTCCTCATATTTGTGATAAAAAAAAAATCCCAATTGGCATGTAGTGATTGGTTTGCGCAAAAGTGGCTGCGTTTACGGGTGATGAGAATTAATTTCTGGGGTTTTTATTTTTTTTTTATTTTTTACTAGTAATGTCGGTGATCTGCGATTTTTAGCGGTACTGCGATATTGCAGCGGACATGTCGGACATTTTTTACACTTTTTTGGGACCAATGACATTTATTCAGCGATCAGAAATTTAAATGTCCACTGATTACTGTATAAATGTCATTGGCAGTGAAGGGGTTAACCTGGGGGGGGGGAGCTAGGGGTTAACTGTGTTCCCTGGGTGTGTTCTTACTGTGGGGGGGTTGGGCTACCATGGGCAAGAGAGATCTAACTGATCCCAGTGACAGAGATCAGTAGATCTCCCATGCCTGCACTGTCAGAATGGGGAACCGCCTTGTTTACATCGGCGGTTCCCCATTCTTTCCCTGTGGCCACTCATCGCGGCTCGCCGGCGGACATCGGGTCCGCCCGAGCTGCGGGCACACTCCTCAGGAGTGCGGCGGGCGTGCGTGCCACCTAGCGGCTGTTCGCAGATCACCGTCTTTTTACGGCGATTCGCGCTCAGCATCCCGACTGCCGCTGTGATAACACAGCACGCGGTCGGGAAGTAGTTAAAGCAAAATATTAGCACAAGGAGTGTTTTTAGAAGGTCATGCAATAGTTAGAAAGTGCACAGAGAGAATTGAGTTTCAAGAGTTTCAGATCAAAACTGACCATTAGACATTGACTGATAGATTGGACAATCTGGAATTATTTATTTTCAGTAAAGTAAACAAACAACTTTTGCTGGTCTGCCAGCCCCTCTTGCTGCTGATACAACAAAAAGAAATGGCAGTTTGACCCGCAATTACTCACCTTTCTCATTGAGAAAGTCCATCCTTCTGCTTTTGCCGCACTACCACCTCCCAGCAGCGACTGAGGTCCAATTCTGTGTAAAGTAAAGCCTCGAACACACAGTGCGAGGGTTGTAAGACCGAAAGGACCAAATCGTATGTTGGATCATGTATCTTGCGTACTGACATGCACTAAGCGATCGTACAACCAAGCCGAACGTAGTGACTTGTTACAAACATATAAAGAGGAAGCTCAGGTGTATGTGATTTGTGCTATAGGAACGTAGGTTTACCGTTCCTGACTTCTGAGCAAGCTAGAGTTGCCACCTCATCCCTTTAAACCCGAACACATATTAATTACACAAGTTCTGTGGCTGATTAAGGTGGTAATTAAACTCACATGGTGCCTTATCTGCATTAAATTAGCCTCAGAACCTGTGTAATTCATATGTGTTCGGGTTTAAAGGGATGAGGTGGCAACCCTAGAGCATGCGTGTTTTGCACAGTACAAATTGTTGGACCAACTTCTCTGTACACGCGATACAATGGTCGTACGACCGCTTGTTTTTACTACCAAAGTTTTCTAGTTTGCTCATACAATTTCTGTTGTATGACTGTCGCACGCTGGCTGTTCTAATCGTGCCTACAGTCGGATGATTGTACAACGAGCGGTCGCACAGTGTGTACGGGGCTTTATAATGTCTGAGTAATCCAGCTTACTACATGCAGCCATTAAAATTCTGTGTGTAGTTTGATTAAAAAAAGTATTACTTTTTCCTGTGAATGTTCAACTTTTTTTTTTTTTTTACACACAACGGAAATATTTGCATACGCTGCATTTGTTTGTAAAATATCTGCTACTGATTGGCAAAAAAGTAAGTATTTTTTGACAATAAATACATTCCTAGATGAGAATCACTGATAAGCATGACATGATGTTCAGGTTACAGTGTGTTCTCCTCCCATTAAATGTAGTCCAGGGCGTAGTCTTATCAAATGCTCAATGCTATAGTGCAAAATGAACCTTTCACTACATTCTATGGCCCAGGAGTTCTACAGAATTTTACATTTATCAGGGAGAACAATGAGGAGACACAAAGAGGAAGCCAAGGAGACCTCTCTTCTATCAGAAAAACCTCGTAGAATTAACAGACTATTTCGTAAATTGGTACCTTATGGATTCTGTAATGAAGCAAAGAAGCAGCTTGGGTTGATCATACCTGTGGTAAGACATGAATACAACTGATGTATTTTCACTAATTGTGTATGTAGGTTTTCAAAAGTGTTACCTTCTGAATATAATCATTAACCACTTGGCTACTGAGGCAATTTTTTTATTTTTTTTTTTTTAGCACCCATATTAAAATCTGCATTTTTTTTTGCCTAGGAAGTGTTAACCGTAAACTCTGGCCCCAGAATATTTCCTCTCACTCACAATGATACCTCACATTTGTGACACAATTGAGGTTTACATATACATGTTTTCTCCATGATAAATATTTTCTTTCAATTCTTTTTTATTGGGTTTTCAAGACTCAAATGTACAAGTTATGCTTTCCAATACATGACAATTTCTGCATGTTGTGCATATCATTTTACATAACTTTCCAATAAGATGAAGATTCAGTTCAATAGATGTTTAAGCACCTAGACCTCTCCCCCCCGTAGCAGACATAGTAAGTCTTACAGTGCCCCTGTGTCTGTCCGAACCTCCTGGCACCCCCATGGGAACAAACTGCACCAGAGGACCGGACACACCTCTGCCTCGTGTCCTCATCCGAAGAGAAAAGCCTGTGCTCTTTATCTCTATCTTTCTATTTCAATGATCTTCAATGTGCTTTAATAGACAGTCAAAATTAACAACAAGAGTCGTATCCCAAATATTAAAGATAACAGAAGATATTCAACAATAAAAGGAGATAGAAAGAAAGCAGAAAAGGAAAGAGAGTTATAAAGAAAAAGGAAGGGAAAGTATGTGCCCTTCTTCTTTATCCTCATACACCGGTGTCCTGTTGTCCTATTCAATTGTCCTCCTATCCGTTTAGGGAATTTACTGCCCATGGACCCCATACCCAGTTAAAGTAAGGTAACTTTTGGATGGCAAAGAACCTTTTTATATGTATATTGAGATTGCAACCTGTATAGCACTTCAGAAATATTAGGAGCATTAGTAGTTTTCCATTTAGAAGTGATTGTTAGTTTTGCGGCAATTAGTATATGAGTTATGAGGGGTCTAAGCTGGGGAGCTATTAGGTGGACCCCACATTCAGTAGCGCCAATTTGGGATTTGGGCGGATTATAACTCTAGTGATTTTGGTTATCAACTCAAATACCCCTTTCCAAAAGCTTTTTAATCCTCTGCATCCCCACAGTATGTGCAGTATCCCTAATCCCTCCAGCAAGCGTTGGAGGATGTCTGGTAGAATTGTGAGAGCCTTACAGGTGTTATGTAGGTTCTATATAAAATTTTCATTGATAACTCCCAGTGGTTTACGCAGTGCGACTGCACATACTGGGACCTCAATGCTTTTTGCCATTCTAATGTTGAAATATGGGAGCCTATTTATTTCTCCCAATTCAGCATGTTAGATGTTTTGATCAAGTCTGTGGTGTGGTGTATTTTGTTGTAGAACTAGGAAAGCCCCTTTGGTTGATCATATTTACAGCTTAAGTAGTTCCATGCTTCTTGGTGAACTTTATAGTGTAGATCTGGGTGGGCCCTGTGCAGAGGCAGCTCTAGGCTTTGTGAGGCCTTAGGCAAAACTTAGATATGAGGCCCCACTCACGCCCATAATGGGAAAAATAATTAGAGATAGAAATGAACCACTTAAGGACCGGAAGGATTTCCCACTTTAGGACCAGAGCCCTTTTTGCGATTCGGCACTGTGTCGCTTTAACTGACAATTGCGCGGTCATGCGACGTTGTACCCATACGAAATTTGCGTCCTTTTTTTCCCACAAATAGAGCTTTCTTTTGGTGGTATTTGATCACCGCTGCGTCATTTCTGATCGCCGCTATAAACAAAAGAAGAGCGACAATTTTGCAAAAAAACCCAAATTTCTTACTTTTTGCTAAAATACAAATCCAAAAAAAAATATAAAAAAACATTTTTTTTTCATTTTGGCCGATTTATATTCTTCCTCATATTTGTGATAAAAAAAATTGCAATCGCGTTTATTGATTGGTTTGTGCAAAAGTGGTTGCGTTTACGGATGATGAGAATTCATTTCTGGGGTTTTTATTTATTTTTTATTTTTTACTAGTAATGGCGGCGATCTGCGATTTTTAGTGGCACTGCGATATTTCAGCCGACATGTCTGGACATTTTGACACTTTTTTGGGACCATTGGCATTTATACAGCGATCAGTGCTATAAAAATGCACTGATTACTGTGTAAATGCCATTGGCAGTGAAGGGGTTAACCTGCAGGGGGCGCTCTAAGGGTTAACAGTGTTCCCTGGGCGTGTTCTAACTGTGGGGGGACTGCCCTAGCTGGGGAAGGGAAGTGATCACAGCTTCCATATAGAGGAAGGCTGTGATCACAGCCCAATTTTGTGGGATCGCCTCCCCACATGGATTCCTGAGATAGAGTTGTTAGATCTAATGACCTCCGCCAGAGGTTCCATCAGTAGGGAGAATATTAGGGGGGATAAGGGATACTCCTGACGGGTGCCATTTGTAATATTGAATTTATCAGAGAGGACATTCAAATTATATACCTTAGCAGATGGTCTTGTATATAGTGCGGAGATTGCTGTTTGGACGAAACCTCTAATGCCAAATGTCTCCAATGTAGCTTCTAGATACCCCCAATGCCCCCTATCAAATGCTTTTTCAGCATCTAAGGTCAGTATGACTGTGGGTGCATTGCGGGTCTCTGTGAGCTTGATCAAGTTAAATAAGCGTCTCATACCATCTGGAACCTGTCTACCTTGTACAAAGCCCACTTGGTCTGATCTGATCAATTGGGGGGTATATAGAGCAATGCAGTTTGCAATTAGCTTTGCGTACAGCTTTAGACCCGTGTTCAACAAAGAAATGGGTCTAAAGATCTGTGGGCAATCTGGCGTCTTTCCCGGTTTAGGTAAAACAATGATTGTAGCCTGTAGCATTTCTTCAGGAAAAGAGGAGGAGTTGGCTGCGCAATCAAATGTTGCATTGATATATATATATAGAACTAAAATTTCCGAGAAGGTTTGATAATATTCAGCGGAGAAGCCACCTGCACCTGGAGATTCATGTTTAGGGAGAGTGCGAATTGCTGCTATAATTTCTTTCTCTGTGAAATGTGAGTTGAGCTTTAGTAGTGCATCCTCTGTTAGGTAGGGGAGATTAATTGATTTTAGAAAGGTCTCTATTCCTATGTTGCTTGGTTGTGGAGTGTCGGGGTCTTCCTTTAGATTGTAAAGGCTGCAATAATATTTAGAAAAGGCATTGGCTATTTTAGACTGGTGAAAAACCAATTCTTTACTATGGTGGTCTCTTATCGAGCTTATTCTAGAGAACTGTTGTTTTTTCTTAAGGTAGTTTGCTAAAAGCTTATCCGCCATGTTGCCATGTGCGTAGTAAGTGGTTTGGATCTCTTTAGATATGCTTCGTGTTCTGCTATAAGATGTATTCTCAACTTTTGTCTACAGTTAGTTAAAATGGTTTGGTTTTTGGGGGTGGGGTTTAGTTTATTTGTTGAGTCGGCTTTATTTAGATCGGAGATCAATTAATTTAATTTTGCAGCTCTCCTTAAATGCCTTATGGGCACACCACATTGTCATTACATTTACATCTGATGTTGAATTTGCATAAAAAAATTATTTAAGTGAATTCGCTATACGCTTTTGGTGCATAGGGTTATTCAATATGTTAATGTTGTTCCTCCACATAAAACACGGGTTGTGAGTATGCTGTTCTTTTATGGACACGGAGATGGGTGCGTGTTCCGACCAAGATATTGGATGTAGCTTAGCTGTAGTGGTTCTTTGCAATAATTCCAAGTCAATCAAAAATAAATCGATCATAAAATAGGAATTGTGGGGAGCTAAATGGAATGTATAGTCTATTTCAGTGGAGTTTATGCATCTCCATGGGTCGTGTAAATTGTTCTGCAGGAGAAATGATTTCAGTTCATACCTGTGCACTCCCTCGGGGGAGGAGCAGTCCATATTCTTGTCCACCACACTATTGAAGTCCCCGCAGAGGAGTAAAGATCCTTTCTTCAACTTATTTATCTTCTTCGCTAGGGATCAGAGAAATTATGCTTGCCCTGTGTTAGGAGCGGAAAAGGTTCACAAGAGTATATATTGAGTTATTAATTTCACATGCCACTATGATATACAGTCCTGCTCACCATTATTGGCACCCATGAAGTTTATGTACATATTGTGGAATATCTACTGAAGGAAATGTATCAAATTAACCAACATATTGCTACAGATAGCTTGCGAGGATTGTGTCCCGTTCGTATTAAAGAGACTAGGGATCGCTTCTTCTATTTATTCAACTTCTTTCCTAGAAATGAGGAGACGCCCCTGAAGTTATCACACCACCTGTTCTTATACCTGACGAGGAGGGGGCTCCCTCACGTGTCCATACTTGACTTTAGTAAAGAGGACGTCTTGTTAAATGTGCTGGGTACCTCTACGTATTTGAGGTGACTTTATCTGATATGTAAGGTAAATCGAGGGGTGTTAAGGATAAAATACTAGCTAAATAAAAACTAACTGAACCTTAATAACGTTTCTTGGTGATGTCGATTCGATGTAGGTTATAGAACCAGCCTTGTGCGTGGGTAGAGG
>BLSH010402981.1:60382-79212 GCA_018402905.1 Glandirana rugosa | reverse complement strand
AATAGACCGAAAATTTTGAAAAAAAAAAAAATTCTCTATTTTTGTCACAAAACTTTGTAAATAAGTAAATTTTCTCCATCACTGGTGGGCACTGATGAGGCTACACTGACGGGCACTGATGTGGCAGTACTGATTGGCACTGATGAGTCGGCACTGATGAGGTGGCACTGATGATGAGGCACTTATATGCAGCGATGATGAGCACTGTTAGGCGGCACTGATAAGCAGCACTGACGGGTACTGAGAGGTGGCACTGATATACAGCACTGATGGGCACTGATATGCAGCACTGACGGACACTGCTAAGCGGCACTGATGGGCACTCATAGACAGCACTGATTGGCACTCATAGGCGGCACTGGGCACTGATAGGTGGCACTGATGGGCACTGATAGGTGGGCACTGGTAGGTGGCAATGGTGGGCACTTATATGTGGCACTGGTATGCATTGATAGGGGCACTGGTGGGTACTGATAGGGGCACTGGTGGGCATATACACTGATAGGGGCTCATTCCCTGGTGGTCTAGGGTGGCACCTGAAGGTGGCACTGAGTGCCATCAACACTGGGCATTATGTCACTTACCTGGTGGTCTAGGGGGTCTCCCTGGTTGTCCAGATTGGCTCCCTGTTGGTCCCTGGTCGGCTCCCTGGTGGTCCTGGGTGGGCACATCCCTGGTGGTCTCTGGGCAGGCTCCCTGGTGGTCTAGGGTTGTGATCCGAGGGAGGGCCGTGCTGATAAATCATCAGCGCAAACCCTCCCTGTCAGGGATGCAGCCGATCGGCTCTCCTGTACTCAGGTCTGCAGACCTGAGTACAGGAAAGCCGATAAACGGCTTTCCTGTGTTACACTGTGACCAGCCGTGACTGGTCACGGCTGGTCACATGGTAAAGTGCTTCAGATCAAAGCACTTTACCGAGATCGGTATTGCGGGGGGTCAGACTGACCTCCCAAACCACCGATCGCCGCGATGCGCGCCCCCCCCCGGGCGCGCGGCGGCTTGTTATCCTGAGGACGTCATATGACGTCCAGTCAGGATAACTAAGCCACTTCCCGGCCGTCATTTTGCATTCGGCGGTCGGGAAGTGGTTAATCATTTTTTGAATCGGATACTATAGTGATCTCAGTTTCTCCTACGTTCACTGACAGTAGTGTTGCCAACTGCCAGTAAATTTACTGACCGTTTGTAAAAACCAGTGATTTTTACAACTGTCTATAAATATCAGGGTCTGATAATTTGTCATGCTGTGCTGACTTTTTAAGTGTAAACTGGGCAAACTACTTGATATGGGTATTGTCAGTGTTTCCATGTTTTGTCTTAGTTTTTAATAGGAGTTCAGTTATTTTTCAGGTTGCCAGTAAAAATTGTGCTCCGCCAGTAAATTTTACCAGTAAAAAACGCTGCGGGAGGTTGGCAACACTGACTGACAGACGCAGCTCTTCATTGACTTTGGGGTTTATGCTTGTCCCACTAGGAGTTAACTAGGCAGGAAAAAGAACAGCTGGCCCCTCCCATGGGGCCGTCCTCTCTTCCCACATAAACCCACCACATAGCATAGCTCAGCAGTTTCAATGCCTAGTTTGCAAGGAGTTGACCTGGCTGCCCTTTAGGGGAATTGCAGTCCTGATTGTGACCGTTTCTTTATTCGTTCTTTTACTTTTATGTTTATTTTACTACTTCTATCAAGCATTGATCTGCTATCAAGAAGCCGGCCGGGGCATAGAGAGTCCATGGGCTCTGCACTGTCCCCAGCCTGGCCGACCGATGCGAGCCAGTCCCGCAGTATGGGGACCCGCCGCATCGTGCCCATTCCATGCGGGCGGCCTGAGGTAACCCCCATCTGAGCCCAATCCCGGATGCGATTCGGGTAGGGTGATTTTCTGGCCTGCAGGATCCCGTCCTGGCAGGGGCGGAAGGTCTGCGAATGGGTGGCTACCCACTGCGCTCGTCAGGAGTGGTGAGTGAGAGTTCCTTCCCCTCTTTTTCAGGGGCGGAAGGGGGACCGACGACCCTTAAAAAAAAAAAAACTCTGGGTAGCTGCTGGTAGGAGCACGTGGGCCCCTTTTTCACCCACCCCCCCATCCCCCCCGCACCGCACCTGATCGTCTGGTGCCGTCCGTTTGAATTTTCGCCGCCGTGCGGCGATCGGGCGCCATTTTGTGGCGGAGCGCCGCCATTTTGCCGTAGCCACGGACATGCTGGGCCTATGGAGCTTTCCCTCTAGTGCTCAGAGCGGCCGTTAGCGGTACTGCACGTTCCCTGCAGGTGGGTTTCGGCCTCTAGTGTTCAACGGCGGCCATATTGGAGTCTCCTGCTTCTGCAAAAACGTGTGTAAAACGTTTTTTGCTTCTCTTTGGAACGATGTGTGCTCCTGACGGCGCGGCTCTTCTGACGATCCTCGAAGGTTACAGGCAGCAAACAGCAAGTATAGCTAGGCTCTCCTGTGGGTGCTGGTCGCGGCAGGTGCAGTCCTCCTGGGCTCCGTGGTATGCGGCTGTGTGGGGGTGCCTCAACTTTCTAGTATACACCTGTGTGTTACTAAGGGTGTTTTGAGGGGAGAACGATGGCAGACTATACTGCTGAACCTGCTGAAGAGCAATCAGCAGCTGCGCAATTTGCGCAAGGGGCTTTTTTGGACCAGCTGCGAGCGGTCTTTAGTGAATTTCTCCCCCGGGTGGATGTCGCCCAACAGGCCCCCAAGAAGCGTCCCCCTCCTCCTTGCTCTTCAGGGGAGGATTCTGCTCCAGAAGTGGCCTCTGGGGTCACAGGGACCCCAGTGGACCTATCTGATGGGTAACTGGGTCCCTCGGACGGAGAAGAGGATCAGGGGGCGGCGGCTGGGCGTGAAAAAGCGCTGGTTTCCGCCATTATCGCTGGAATTGGCACTACGCTGCGATTGAGCCAGGATGGCGAATTGCAGACGTCTGCGTATGTGTGTGGGTCCTCCAGGCCCCCAAGGCTTACCCCTATGATCAATTTTTTGATCACTTTATTTATCGTGAATGGCAGCGTCCGAAGCATTCTTTTTCGCTGTCCAAAGGGTTCGCTGCTCGCTATCCCTTTGAGGAAAGCTTTTTGAAAAAATGGGAGTCGCCTGTGGTGGACCCGCTGATAGCTCACCTTAATAAGGTGACGACCATTCCTCTGGAAGGGGCGCCTTCCTTCAAGGACCCCGCTGACAGAAAGACAGAGGCACTGTTAAAGTCGCTCTTCCTGGTGGCAGGCTCTGCTCTGCAGCCAGCCCTGGCGTCCGCCATGGCGGCGCAATATCTGTCTGAGAGTATGGCGGAGCTCCAGAATGATCTGGACTGCGGCCGCCTGATGGATGTGCTGCAGAGGGCTGATTTTTTGCTCCAAGGTCTCAAGTACCTTTGTGATGCGGCCGTTGATTTACTGCTTATGTTATTCAGAATAGCGGTGTTTGCCGTTATCCTCAGACGGGTACTCTGGCTGCGTTCTTGGTCCGGTGACCATGCTTCCAAGAAAGGTCTCGCAGACCTTCCCTTTCAGGGTGGACATCTATTCGGTCCACGGCTGGATGAGATCATTAAGGATTTCACAGGAGGTAAGAGCACCTTCCTTCCAGAGCCCCGGAGGTGTGAATTTCGCCGTAGACAGGGGCCCCCTACCTCGGGTCAGAAGAGGTTTTTTCGGGCCCCAGGCAGTCACGATCCTGGTGGTGGAGTCTGTCTTAGCAGGGAACAACCACTCTTACACACCCGATTCTGGGACCCCTGGTAGTGTAGACAGGAAGTCCCAGAGAGTGGGATGGCACGAGGGCTGGATGGTCACTGGTGGTGATGTGAGGCTCCAGAAGGTCGTGCAGACAGAAGAGTGGTCGTGCAGGCTGGGTCGGCAACTGGCGGATCAGAGAGGCACAGAAGGGGGAGGCAGAAGAATAGTCAAAGTCCAAGCAGAGTTCGTTCACAGGCTGGCGGCAAGGTACAGAAGGGTCAGACAAGCGGATGGTCGTGGATAGCCGGGGTCGGTGCAAGCAGATAGGTAGTAGGTCAGAGCAAGCCGGGTCGGTACACTGGAACAGGAACACAGGAAGCAGGTTTCAGGTAGGAGAGCTGAAGCTCACAGGTACTCAGACGCTGTAGAACGGACAGCACCTGCTGACAGGTGCAGGGAGCTTAAATAGGGCTATTTGGTGAACGGCAAAACTCTGCAAAATAGTCCAGAACATGGCCTGACTTCACCAGGCAAATCTTTTCCTAACACTGCGCAGCAGGTAAAGGGAGTCGTCCCGGTAAGGTCGCTGCAGGGCCGGGAAACGGCAGTGGCAGCACAAAACCGAAAAGACGGAGGACAAGCCCTCCTCATCCTGATGGGTTGCCCCCACCCGGGCTTCGGGTGGGGTGACGTCTTCTGGGGTTTGCAGACCGTTGGCTTGCTCACATTCCCGACCGTTGGGTCTGGGAAGTGGTGTCCACCGGGTACAGGATAGAGTTCAACACTCTACCCCCAGACAGGTTCTTCCCATTTAACTTAGGGCTTCCGCAGGCACGCCGGGTGGCCCTCTTCGAGGCTGTCCAAGCACTCTCGGACCAAGGGGTGATCGTGCCAGTGCCTCCAGCGGAGAAGTTTCGAGGTTTTTACTCAAATCTGTTTGTGGTCCCCAAAAAGGGAGGGGGGTCCGGCCAGTACTGGACCTGAAGGCCCTGAACCGGTATGTCAGGGCACGGAAATTCCGGATGTAATCTATCCGCTCGGTTGTGGCCACCCTCCATCAAGGGGAATTTCTGGCGTCTCTGGACATCAGGGATGTGTACCTCCATGTACCTATCTGTCTTCCTTCGCTTTGCAGTTGGAGTCCTCCATTTTCAATTTGTGGCACTCCCTTTCGGTCTGGCCTCAGCCCCTCGAGTTTTCACAAAACTGCTAGCTCCGGTATTGGCATTGCTGCGACAGAGAGGCATTGCGGTAGTAGCCTACCTAGATGACCTGCTCCTGCGAGCGGAGTCTGCCTCGGCTCTGGAAGAGAATGTGAGAATCACAATGACCTCGCTGCAGGACTTCGGCTGGTTGCTCAACCTGCAGAAGTCGATGGTGTCTCCATCCCATCGCCTGGAGTATCTGGGCCTGATTCTGGACACAGGGCAGGCAAAAGTTTTCCTTCCTCCAGCCAAGTTGCTGTCACTGCAGTCAGCAGTGCAAACCCTCCTGTCGCACCGACTGTCTTCATTACGATTCTATATGCGGGTGCTGGGGCTCATGGTCTCGACTTTCGAGGCTAGACTGTACACCCAGAGTCATCCTTGTCTCCTTCAGCGATCAATCCTGGCTCGGTGGGACAGGTCCCCTCGGTCCTTGGACCTTCTGGTCCATCTGAGCTCCCAGACCAGGGCGTCTCTGACCTGGTGGCTTCGGGACTCGGCGTTGATTCAGGGGAAGTCGTTCCTGCCCCTTCAGTGGGTGATCATCCCCATGGATGGCAGTCTTTCAGGCTGGGGCGGGATCCTGGGACAGCTGTCTGCCCAGGGCCGTTGGTCGGCACAGGAGGCTCGCCTCCCCATCAATGTGCTAGAACTGAGAGCAATCAGATTGTGCCTATCTCACTGGACAGTGAGGCTGCAGGGTTGTCCAATTCGGATTCAGTCGGACAATGCCACGGCAGTGGCATATGTGAACCATCAGGGCAGCACGAGGAGTCCAGCAGCTGCGGCGGAGGCAGCTCTGATACTGCGTTGGGCGGAACGTCACGTTCCGGCAATCTCCGTCATTTGCATTCCAGGTGTGGAAAACTGGCAGGCGGACTTTCTCAGTTGCCAGACGCTGGACCAGGGAGAGTGGTCTCTCCACCCAGAGGTGTTCAACCATATTTGCCGCAGATGGGGGACGCCGGACGTGGATCTCATGGCGTCTCGGTTCAATCACAAGGTGAAGACCTTTGTGTCCAGAACGAAGGATCCGTTGGCAGTGGCCACGGACGCTCTGATGGCCCCCTGGGGCCGTTATCACCTTCTGTACGCCTTCCCTCCGATAAAACTTCTACCGCGTTTGATACGCAGGATAGTGGCGGAGGGAATACCAATAATCCTGGTGGCTCCAGATTGGCCTCGGTGCACTTGGTATGCCAATGTGGTGCAAATGGTGGCAGACGCCCCCTGGCGGCTAGCGCTGCGAGATGATCTACTGTCTCAGGGGCACCCTGCTTTACCCTCGCTGGCTTTGACGGCCTGGCTAGTGAGTCTCAGATGCTAAGAGACAGGGAAGTCGCTGACTCTGTGATCCCTATCTTGTTGAAGGCTCGCAAATGTACTTCTCGCAAGATTTACCACCGCACCTGGAAGGCTTATATAGCTTGGTGCGAGGTGGAGGGTCATAACCCTTGCTCTTATGTGGTGTCTAGAGTCCTGACTTTTTTGCAGCAAGGCCTGAACAAAAAACTGGCTTTGAGTACTCTCAAGGGCCAGATATCGGCCCTGGCGATTCTTTTCCAGAGACCTTTGGCTTTGCACTCATTGATTCGTACCTTTGTACAAGGTGTGCGACATGTGGCGCCTCGGGTGAAGGCCCCGATGGCCCAGTGGGATCTGAATTTGGTGCTTTGGCTCTTCCTTCCTTTTCTTGGCTCTTCCTTCAGTTCCAAAACAATATATTTCCTGACATACTCCATGACAGCATACGTGTGGGTGGCTCCGCCTCCACAGCTACCCCATAGGACACCTCTCCCATAAATCTTTGCTCTAACCAGCTAGCGTGTTCCTTTTTTGTCCTCCTCCGTTGGACCAAGTGGATAAGCTAAAGCTACCGAAGAATCCTTACCGCATGTATACAACCTTTTGGCCAGGAGATTATGCCCCTCCTACAGGCCCCAGCTGAGAGCGAGGTATGGAGTAAGCAGAGTAGCGCTTAAGACCGGGGGATATGTGCGGCGGCCAATAAGCCCAGCTGAGAGCGGATGGCCTTATCTGCTATGGACGCAAGGGGAGCCCTGGTTCTCGTATCGCGGAAGGAGTGGTGAAATCTTCAACATACATAGCAGCAAGTGTTTGTTTTTCATGTCTGTATATTGATGCTTCTTCCCCCTGTGTGCCTGTGCTTCCTTTGCTGACAGTAATGGCACCGCTTCCGCCTCCCTGTGTCCCGCGGTTGTTCTGCACATGCGCGACTGCGGGACGAAAACGAGGCCTGGTTCGCGCATGCGTGCGTGCACTGGCTCCCGGCGGCCCCGGGCAATGACGTCACGCCCGCTTTTAAATGGCCGGGGAGCTCTGCACAGCCTCGGTAATCTATGCGGGCATTGCGGCATCTTCCCTGGGCTGTGTGAACGAGCTCCTACGGTCAGGTGGGCGGTGGGGACAGAGAGGGTAGGTCTGGCTGTGGCCTATTCCTGGGGAGCTGTGTTGCTCATCTCTCTAATTGTTCCTCATACAGACTGACACTCATCGCAGATGGAGCCCTCTCTGCCTCCTGGTGGCCAGCCCTTGCTTCACAGGTACCTTCAGGTTCCTGGGGGGGGGGGCGGCGTGGGGTTGGGGGGGGCGGGATCAGGGTTGGTGAGTCGGAGCAGTTGCTTAAAGTGCTGTCTGCTTTCCTTTTCTTTTTCTCCCCAGCCCCCACAGGTCTGACTCACATAGAAGTTCACAGAGGAAGAGTGGATCATCAAAAACTCACCATCAGCATAGTTCTCATCAGTCTTCTTCTAGATCCAGTCATCATGGCTCCCGCTCAGGGTCAGGTCATCACAAACGGGGTTCATGTCGCTCCCCTCCTCCACCACACCCCCAAGTAAAAACATGCTGGGGATGTAAGAAGATGGTGTCTGAGGACAAGTCCCTGTGTGACCTTTACTATGGAAAGGCGGCGAGCGAAAGAGAAAACCCTAATCAGCAGCTGGAGACCTTGATTAGAAGGGTTGTGAATGATTCCCTGTTAGAGAGAGAGGCTCGGCAACCCCGTATGCCTCCAGTTGATCCACCAAAATTTCTAACAGCTGGGAGTGATGAGGATGATCTGGATCCCTTTCAGCCTGACCAGCAGTCTTCAATTCACTCAGACAATGAATCACAGGAAGAGATACCTGAGGTAGGATTTAGGTACGCACTAGTGCCATCTTTGGTCAAGGCAGTAAAAGAAGCGTTGGATTTGGAAGACCCAGCCGTATCTCCTCCAAAACAGAAAAAGTTGTTCAAACAACTTAGCAAAGAACACCCTCACTTCCCCTTCTTAGCAGAGCTGGGCAGAATTATTTCGGATGAGTGGAGTAGGGTGTAAAGAAGGGGCTCACTAGCCTCAAAAGTCCAGAAACTATATCCCTTTGAGGAAGATGTGAAGGAGCTGGAAGTAGCTCCACTAGTGGATACAGCCTTGATGAGACTGGCAAGGCATGTAACACTCCCTCTGGAAGACACTGTCTCCTCCTGGAGAGGAGAATTGATACAGACCTCAGAAGGGTGTACCTGACAGCCGGAATGGCTTGTAAACCAGCCTTAGCATTGGCAATGCTTTCCAAAGCTATGGAGGTCTGGTCAGATAAAATAGCGGTGACCTTGGCGGAGTTCTCTACGGAAGCGGCCAGAAATTTGCCTATTCAAGAATTGAGGATGGCTTCAGCCTTCACGGGGGAGGCAGCCCTCAACATCATCCATCTGGTGGCCCGGGTGATGTTAGCCTCAGTCACGGCCAAGCGGGCCCTCTGGCTCCGGCTGTGACATGCTGACCCAGCCTCTAAGCAGGCTTGGTGCCGCATTCCCTTTGAGGGAAAGTCCCTCTTCGGGAATAAACTGAACGAGGCCATCACTCGGGCTACGGGAGGGAAGTCGGGGTTCCTTCCCCAGGATTGGCGTCAGCCAAATCAGAAGCACACTGCTTCAAGGAAACAAGGTTTTGATCGGGGCAAAGAAGCCCCCAGCTATAAGCCTGGGCGTGAATTTGGCAGGTCTTGGAGAACAAGAAGGTCAGGAAACCAGAAAACCTCAAAAGGCAGCTCTGCAAGTGGACAAGGACCATCAAAATACTTTTGAGGTTGGGCCCGCTCAGGCATGCCCGGTGGGTGCTCGTCTACGTCACTTTCGACATGTCTGGGCGGCCTTAATTCTCAACCATTGGACAGTCAAGACAGTGTCCACAGGTCATTCTTGGGTGTTCAGCAAGAGCCCCAAGTTAAGGTTCACTCCTACAACCATTCCCTCTTCAAAAGAAAAAAGAGAGATTCTTTTTGCATATGTAGAAACACTTCTGGAGCAAGAAGCAGTCAAGGCGGTTCCGGACGACAAGAAGGAACAAGGGATGTACTCCCCCTTGTTCCTAGTCCAAAAGAAAAACGGTTCTTGGAGACCTGTAATCGATCTAACTCATCTCAATCAGTTCAGTAAAAAGGAAAGGTTCAAGATGGAGTCTCTAAACTCTATTCAACAGACAGTGCAGCTAGGGGATTGGCTGATCTCCAGAGACCTCAAAGACGCCTATTTCCATGTCCCGATAGCAGCAGAATTCCAGTGCTACCGCAGTTTGTCGTAGGCCAGTGTCACTATCAGTTCACCTGCCTTCCCTACGGCCTGACAACCTCACCAAGGGTGTTCTCCAAGGTTCTGCTAGCAGTGGTAGCACTGTTGAGGGTCAGGGGAGTTCATCTGTATCATTATCTGGGCGACCTCCTTCTGCTATCCCAAGACAAAGAACAACTGTTTGTTCATCGGGACATGGTCATCAACACCTTGGAAGAGTTCAGACGGTTGATAAATGTGGACAAGAGTCATCTGCAACCCTCTCAGTCCCTCATTTTCCTAGGAGCGCACTTCAACATGGAGATAGGCACCATCTCTCTGCCCGAAGAGAAAATCAAGGTGGTCAGGGACCGAGTGCATCAAGCCCTCTTATCACCATTGTTATCAGCCCTCCACTGTTTGAGGGTGATTGGGACAATGACAGAGTCCATTCCAATGGTGAAATGGGCTCAGTGGAGGACAACAACAAGTCACAGCGCATAAGGATAACAGCGCCCATGAGACAGTCTCTCTATTGGTGGCTTCAGAGATCGAATCTCTCCAAGTGCCACTCCCTGAAGCCAGTCACATAGGTATCGATAACCTCGGATGCCAACAGCACAGGCTGGGGGGCCCACTGTCAGTCAGAGATAGCCCAGGGCAAGTGGGACTTTTCCTCTTGGGAGATAGTGTCCAATATCCTGGAGCTGCGAGCAGCGTTCAAGGCCTTACTAGCCTTTCAACATCTAATAAAGAACGCCTTGTCATGCTCAAAATGTACAACACGACAGCAGTGGCCTATGTGAGGAGACAAGAGGGGACCTGCAGCGGGTCACTGTTGAGGGAAGTACAGCCAATAATGGATTGGGCGCAAGAAAACCTCGTCAACATCTCTGCAGTCTTTATTCCGGCGGTACAGAACTCTCAGGCAGATTTTCTGTCCAGACATCGGCTCGACAACAACGAGTGGTCACTGCACAAGGAGGTTTTCAAGTGGATCCTGACGCTGGGGATATGCCCAGAAGTGGACCTGTTCACCTCAGCATGCAACAACAAGCTGGACAGGTACTATGCGAGATCTCGCGATCCCCAAGCGTACGGCATAGAAGCACTCTCAGATCAGTGTAGATTCCACAGAGCTTATGCAATTCCTCCGGTTCCTCTGATACTTCAGTTCTTGCGGAGGCTCAGGTCAGAGCCTGTGGAGATCCTGGCAGTGATTTACTTCTGGCCGAACAGGCCATGGTTCCCCTTGCTCACGCTTCTCTGCTTCAGGGATCCGGTTCCCCTTCTGGTCAGGCCGGATCTTCTGTCTCAAGGGAAAGATCTGCATCCTTATCCAGCATATCTACACCTCAGGGCCTGGTCATTGAGAGAAGGATGGAAGCCCTAGGTTGCCCTCAAGAAGCTATTGCAACTCTCATGAATGCCAGGAGGGGAAGCACTAACAAGGTCTATGAGCGCATTTGGGAAAAATTCTTGCTCCATATGAGCACAAGACCTGGCCTTGCTAGCGCCCAAACATCACGGATGTTCTGAGTTTTCTGCAGTCGGGCCTTTCGGTCAGTTCACTTAGAGTCCAGGTCTCGGCTATTTCCGCTTTCACTGGTGTTTCATGGGCTGGAAATGGTCTGATTCATCAGTTCTTCAAAGGTGCAGTTAGGCTTAAGCCTCAGAGGAAACCAAGATTTCCCAAATGGGATCTTCTTCTTGTCCTGGATGCATTGTTGCAACAAGTTTCCACTTCTCCAGAACCTATGTCTTTGAAGGAATTAACCATGAAGACAGTGTTTCTAGTGGCAATTACATCAGCCAAGCGAGTGTTGGAACTTAGAGACCTGGCGTCAGTGGAACCCTTTTTTGACATTTTTTCCTGATAGAGCAGTGTTGGTTCCCATGCTGGGTGCAAGACCAAAGGTAACCTTGGTCTTCCATGAAAATCAGGAGATCGTGCTCCCTCCCTTCAAAGCAGCAGTTGATGGGGAAGTCCACCCTCTGGATGTGGCTTGTTTCCTATGACGATACCTGGAGGCTACGGCTCCTTTCCGCAGATCGGAGCATCTTTTCGTTCTGTTCCAGGGGAAGAATAAGGGCTTACAAGCTTCAACTAGATCATTATCAACATGGATTGTGCAGACCATACAGTGGGCATACATAACTAAGGGCATGGCTCCTCCTGAGGCAGTGACGGCGCACTCTACTCGAATCGCGGCCTCATGGGCAGCTTCGCGTCATGTTGTACCAGAAGTGATTTGCAGAGCGGCTTCATGGTCATCTATACGCACCTTTATGGCACATTATTGTGTTGAACCTGCTGCTCTGTCTTTTGTGAATTTTGGAGTTCAAGTGTTGTCAGTTGACAATAATAATTAAACCTTTTTGTTATCAGCATTTCCCACCCGTGTGTGTGTAGCGAGTTATTTCCCACACGTATGCTGCCATGGAGTATGTCAGGAAAATGGAAAATTTATATCAAATACTTACCGTAATTTTCCCAAATGCTGGAGCAGGCTAGTTACAGAACACAGCATGCTGGTTAGAGCAAAGATTTACGGGAGAGGTGTCCTATGGGGTAGCTGCGGAGGCGGAGCCACCCACACGTATGCTGCCATGGAGTCTATCAGGAAAGGAAAATTATGGTAAGTATTTGATATAAATTTTCCATTTTCTTTTGGTAATATTTGATGACCTCTGCGTTTTTTATTTTTTGCGTTATAAACAAAAAAAGAGCGATAATTTTGAAAAAAAAAACAATATTTTTTACTTTTTGTTTTACTACATATCCCAAAAAAATATATAAAAAAAAACGTATTCATCAGTTTAGGCCAATATATTCTTCTACATATTTTTAATAGATAAAATCGCAAAAAGCATTTATTGATTGGTTTGTGCAAATGTTATCGCGTCTACAAACCATGAAAATTCATTTATGACATTTTTATTTTTTTACTGGTAATGGCGGCAATCTGCAATTTTTATCAGGACAGCGATATTGCGACGGACAGATCGGACATTTTTGACACTTTTTTGGGACCATTGACATTTATACAGCGATCAGATCTAAATAGGGTTGAGACCTCATCCCTAATTCATATGTGTTTAAACCCGAACACTTATGAATTACACAGGTTCTGAGGTCAATTTAATGCAGATAAGGCACTGAGTTTTATTGCCACCTTAACCACTTGCCGTGACAAGGTGGCTCGATAAGGCAAACCACCGTCATATGACGGTGGCCGCGATCACGAGCCGTGGGCGCGCGCATGCGCTCTGGGCGCGGGCGCTACAGCGCCATTCGACACAGGGCCGATCAATCTTCAGGGCCAGGCCAATGATTTTTGGCCTGGCCCTTCCGATCGGTCCTGCCAATGATAGGGCTCCTCTGCCTCTGAAATGTAAACAGAGGCAGAGGAAGTTAGCTCTCCTTCCTCCCTGATGCCCTTTTCGGTTTCAGTGAGGAAGAAGGAGCATCAAAAAATGTGAGTTGCACAACACCACACTGACACCAGGTCACATAAGCACATTTAACCCTTTGATCGCCCCCTGATCGCCCCCCAGTTAACCCTTTCACTCCCTGTCACTCCCTGTCACAGTATCACATGTGATCTGATTTTTACCGATCGCTGTACTTGTGACCCTTGTGACGCTAAATCAGTGTTAGGTTAGGCTAGTACTAAGCCTAGTTAGGTGAAAATACCCCCCCTTGCCCCACCAATAAAGTTTTTAACCCCTTGATTGCTCCGTCACCTGTGATCATCGTAGAAGTGTCACGGGTGACGCTAGCTAGATAGATATTTTTTTTTCAATCAGATTACCCGCCGTAAATACCTTTTATAGGTTTTAACCCCCGATCGCCCGGAGGTGACCCCAGTTAGGTTTTAGTGTGCGTTAGGGTTAGTATAAACGCCAGGCAGAGTCAGTTAGCGAGGTACTCTGACACGCACGCACGCACATTAGGTAGGTGCTAGATATTATTGTAATATCTGATCAGAGCAATATCTGCGATCTGATCAGATATATATTAGCGTCCCCCTTAGATTAGGGTTCTAAAAAACGCAGTGTTAGCGGGATCAGCCCTGATGACTGCTAGCACCTGCATTTAGCCCCTCCGCCCAGCCCAGCCCACCCAAGTGCAGGATCAATAGATCGCTGTCACTTACCAAACACTTTACACATATCTGCAGCCGGATCCCTGCGAATTCTGACAGTGAATTTGGTAGCGTTTGAAACAGGCTCTGACAAATAGGTGCACTTTTTTGCCTGTGAGTCACGCTAGTGTACGTTTCAAATTTAGAAAGTCCAAAATGTCTGGCCCCATGTACACTAGCGAAGAGGCCTACAATGTGCTGAGTTTGACAGATGAGAGCGATGGGGAAGCCTCACTGTCAGATTCAGGCTCAGCATATGAACCTGTAGACAGCAGCGGCACCCTGTCAGATAGCTCTGACGACGGAGTTGTGGTCCCTGCTAGAGCCAGGCGTACCAGACCCCGTTCTGCTGTCACTGATGTGCGTGAACCGCAGGGCTCTCGTATGCAGCAGAGAGCCAGTAATAGTGCCGCTACCCATTCTGGTGACCTGGCAAGCACCAGCGGCCTAGTACCCCCTGGACGTAGACTAACCAGCACTGCAGTATCACGTGGTGACGTGGCGAGTCCCATAAGTGCAGTACAAGCTGGTGTGGCTAGCACGAGTAATGCCCCGCAGCCACGAAGAAGACAAACACACGCCCGCAGAACCCAAAGTGCCCTTCTTGACGCACTTGCAAACCCTGATTGGCAACCCCCCACTGATGCAGCGCCCGTACTTCCCCCATTCACTGCCCAACCCGTGAATACAGCTGATTTTACGGCCATTGATTTTTATTCGCTGTATTTCACGGAAGATCTCTATAGATCTATTGTGGACCAAAGCAATTTATATGCTGGTCAATTAATCGCCATTAATCCCCATTTGATACTTGCCAGAGACTGGAAACCAATCACGGTTCCAGAGTTTAAGACCTTTCTGGGCCTTTCCTTCCTCATGGGCATAACTAAAAAAACTGAATTGCGGTCATATTGGTCCACACACCCAATTCACCATATGCCCGTGTTCTCTGCTTGCATGTCCAGGGCACGGTACGAGCAGATTTTGCGGTTCATGCACTTTAGTGATAATGAACTCAGTCATCCACGGGGTGACCCTGAATTTGACCGGCTCTACAAAATTCGGCCCCTCATAAACCATTTCAACCAGAAGTTCGCCACACTTATTCCCAATAAATTTGTGTGCGTGGATAAGTCCCTGGTTACATTTTCTGGCCGTCTTGCTTTCAAGCAGTACGTCCCCAGCAAGCTTGCCAGATACGGGGTCAAACTGTATAAGCTCTGTGACAGGGCCACAGGCTATACACATAGTTTCACGGTTTATGAGGGCAAAGATAGTCAGGTAGAGCCGGAAGGATGCCCAGACTACACAGGGAGCACTGGCAAGATTGTGTGGAGCTTGGTGTCACCCTTATTCGGAAAGGGGTACCACTTGTACGTGGACAATTATTACACGAGCGTGTCACTGTTTAGTCACTTATTTGATCATCAGATTGGCGCATGTGGCACAGTGCGACCTAATCGCCGGGGCTTTCCCCAATGGCTTGTAGAAGCCCGTCTTAGTCAGGGGGAGAGAGCCTGCGCTAAGTGTAATAATTTGCTCGCGATGAAGTGGAGGGACAATCGGAATGTTTTCGTCCTGACCTCCCTTCATGCAGATACGACAGTGCAAATTTCTATGCGGCGGCTGGTCTTGTGGAGAAACCCCTCTGTGTCCACGAATATAACCTAAATATGGTCGGGGTGGACCTCAATGATCAGTTACTGGCGCTGTACCTAATTGCCCTTAAAGCAAGACGCTGGTACAAAAAAGTGTCTCTATACTTTTTTCAATTGGCTTTGCTGAACGCTCATGTCTTATACAGAGCGTCAGAACTGACAGGATCCTTCCTCAAATTCATGGAAGAGATCGTCACAGCCCTTCTGTATCCAGATGGTGCTGCACCCCCTGTTCACAATGTGAATGCAGTTAGCCGGCTGCATGGGAGGCACTTTCTACGTGTCCTTCGTGGTACCCCAGGCCAAAGAACACCCCAAAAGAGATGTCGTGTCTGCAGACGATGCGGATACAGGTGAGACACCCGCAGTTATTGCGCCACCTGTCCTGACCAGCCTGGTCTCTGCATCAATGACTGTTTTGAACGCTATCACATATTAGTGAATTATTAGCGTAGGGTGCAGCAGACACAGCGATAAGCACACTGACATAGGGTCTCCAAAGATGCCAGTGCATTTTGAGAGACCCAAACCTGGAACCGATTTTTAGTTAAAAAAAAAAAAAAAGGCGTACCAAAAAAACCCCCAAAAAAATAAAAAAATTGAAAACAACAAAAAAATAAAAAAGTTAAAAAAACAAAAAAAAATATAAAATAAAAAAACTAGAAACAGTTGTACGTTTCTTTATTTCTCTCTCTCTCTTGTTTTCTCTCTAATCTCTCTCTGTTCTCTCTCTATTGTTAATATTTTGTATGCATACCTGTTTGTTACTGTTTTTATCATGTTTTCTTTACAGGTATGTAATTTTTTATGTTAATGCTTACCTGTAATGTTATATTGTTAATGTGTTTTATATTTTTTTCTTTTTAGCAGGCATGTAATGTTTTTATGTAACTGTGTTTTATTAATTGTTTATTCCTTTTCAGGTACGCCATTCAGCTGCAGCACTGATTTATTAATGGTGACAGCAAAAGCGTTTGCTTCCACCATTCATAAAGCAGCGACTCCAGCGCTGTTGGCAGTGATTTCACCACCACAGTTAAAAATAGAGCAAATATACCGGAGCATAGGGGTAGTGGGTAGAAATTGGGGCGGATTGCCCCTATGCTCCGGTATATTTTTTTAAAAAGTGGCTATGCCCACCATTAGAAGTGGGAGGATGAAGGGAGGTTTTCTAATGGTGGGCATACCCACCGATTGATTCTTTTTTTTCATGAAAAAAAGAACATTACTATCTATATATGCCCAACAAGGACCAGCGACATACTAATGTGTTGCTGGTCTTCTCAGGCTATCCTGTCCCACCGGGGAGCGTGAAAATGCAGCTGGTGGTTCCACCAGCTGACCATAGAGCTGATTGAAGACTAGAATGGCTCCAATCCTCTCCATGGCTTAAGAAACCAGAGGCTACAAGCATTTTGTGACTTTGGTTTCGTCAGATATAAACAGCGCCATTGGGAAATCGGGGAAGCATTTTATCACACCGATTTTGGTGTGGTCAGATGCTTTAAGGGCTGGGGAAAGATCTAGAGTAGACCACAAATTAAAAAAAAAAATATGCGACAATACCTATTTTTATCATAGGGGATATTTAAAATCCCTGTGATAAAAATAAAAATGATAAAAAAAAAAGATGAAAGGGACAGTGTAAAAATAAAATAAAAAAGCAAAATGAATAATTAAAAACAAAAAAAAATGCACCCCTGTGCACGTGCGCATAGTTGGACGCAAGCGTCAGTCTCGTGTCATATGTAAACAACAATTTCACCATGCATGTGAGGTATCAACGCGAACGTCAGATCGAGGGCAGTAATTCTAGCAGTAGACCCCCTCTGCAGATCTGATGTGGTAACCTGTAAAGGCTTTTTAAGGGTTTTAAAAATGTATATAGTTTGTCACCGCTTCACGGGTGTGCGTTATTTTTAAAGCATGTCATGTCAAGCATGTCATGTTTGGTGTCTATGCCCAAAAATTTGGGCAAAATAGTGTGTTTTTGTGCATTAAAATTCAAAAAAGTGTTTTTTTCCCCAAAAAATGTGTTTGAAAAATTGCTGCGCAAATACTTTTTGAAAAAAAAAATTGTAACACACACTATTTTAATCTGTAGGGCATCTGCTTTAAAAAAATATATAATGTTTTGGGGTTCAAAGTAATTTTCTAGCAAAAAAAAGTATTTTTTTCATGTAAACAAAAAGTGTCAGAAAAGACTTGGTGGATCAAGTGGTTAGAAGAATGGGTGATGTTGGGCATAAAATGCCAGGACAGTTCAAAACCCCCCCAAATGACACCATTTTGGGAAATAGACACCCCAAGCTATTTTCTGAGAGCCATGTGGAGTCCATGTAATATTCAATATTTTTTGTCATTAGTGATTGAAAAATGACAAAAAAATAA
Source organism: Glandirana rugosa (assembly GCA_018402905.1). Taxonomy (NCBI): domain Eukaryota; kingdom Metazoa; phylum Chordata; class Amphibia; order Anura; family Ranidae; genus Glandirana; species Glandirana rugosa. Next base: position 61,581 of record BLSH010402981.1, on the reverse strand, counting down.
AAAATAAAAAAAATACTGCAATTATATATTGCTCACCCATGCCATGGGTATGTGTGGAATTACACCCCAAAATACATTCTGCTGCTTCTCCTGAGTACGGGGATACCCCATGTGTGAGACTTTTTGTGAGTCTATCCATGTACGAGACCCCGAAAACCAATCACCGCCTTCAGGATTTCTAAGGGCGAAAATGTATGCCTTTACCCCACACTACCTATCCAGGTTTCAGAGGCCATGAAATGCCCAGATAGCAAAAAAAAACCAAATGACCCCATTTTGTAAAGTAGACACCCCAAGCTATCTGCTGAGAGGCACGTTGAGTCCATGGAATATTTTATATTTTGCCACAAGTTTCGGGAAAATGACAATTTTTATTTACTTTTTTTTTTACACAAAGTTGTCACTGAAATGATATATTGCTCACACATGCCATGGGCATATGTGGAATTACACCCCAAAATTCATTCTGCTGCTTCTCCTGAGTATGGGGATACCCCATGTGTGAGACTTTTTGGGAGCCTATCCGTGTACAGGACCTCGAAAACTAATCACCACCTTCAGGATTTCTAAGGCCCTGAAATGTAAAGGTAGCACAAAACCCCCCAAATTACCCCATTTTGGAAAGTAGACACCCCAAGGTATTTGCTAAGAGGCATGGTGCATATGTTGCAGCTCTCATTTGTTTTGGAAAATGAAGAAATAAACCGATTTTTTTTTTTTTTACTTTTTTCAAATTTCAAAACTTTGTGACAAAATGTGAGATCTGCAAAATACTCAAAATGCTTCTCAGCAAATAGCTTGGAGTGTCTACTTTCCAAAACGGGGTAATTTGAGGGGGTTTTGTGCTATCTGGGCATTCCATGGCCTCCGAAACTGTGATAGGTAGTGAGGAGTAAAATCACCTTTTTACGCACTTAGAAAGCCTGAAGGTGGTGATTGGTTTTTGGGGAAAAGGTTTTGTTTACTCTCGACGTTGTATACGTGGTACGGAGAATCGTTTATGGAACCCCACAGATGAAAGGTTTTACCCCATTAAACCCCCCAAAACACGATGGAAATGTAAAGTCCCGGAATCTTTAGGACTTCCACCACTAATCAAAAGCTCCAGGACATGTGCCTATCCGAGGGTTTTTCAGAGTGTGTACCCCATAGGGGTATGAGTCCTCTTCGTCGTCTTACTTAAAACCCCACATTAAGGT
>BLSH010402980.1:48155-58792 GCA_018402905.1 Glandirana rugosa | reverse complement strand
TATAGATGGTATGTATGTTGCACAAATACCTCGGGATACATGGGTGTGTGCAACATACCTTTTATATCCTATTTGTTTTTACCATAGATGTGCGTTTAAAATCTGGTTAGTAGATGAATGCACTTTTTATATGGGCTGTAAAGAACGCGGACTGGCTTAGCTAACAGATCATTAGTATTTAAGCTATGGTTGCTATATGGTTACATAAGCACAAGACATCTATATTTAGAGAAAATAGTTGGGTTTATTTTTTAAACTGATTACCATCCACGGCTTTAATTTGTTGTGTACCATCAGTGAGTTAGATGATCGTGATTGGCTGAGAGCTAAGTCCGCCTTCAGACGAATTATTCATAAGTCGAGGTGCTGATCGTGGGGTCACGCCCTCCGTAGAAGTCGTGATGACGAAACGCGTCAGGGCGTGACCCCACGACAGGAAAACACAGGAAGTGACGTTTGCACTTCAAGCCTTGGAGGAGGAAGGAATCCAGGCTGGGTGAGACGGCTCCTGTTTGCTATGATATACTCACGTGTGATTATGCGGATTTGCTGTGTATTTATGTAAGTGTGCATTTTTAAGGAACAATAAATATGTGGTTTTACTGAATTACACTATATGAGGCTTTTTTCTTATATGAATTGGGTTGCCGCCGCTGTGTGAGCATTACCGCACATTCCAGTTTGAAGTACTGCTGGTCAGGAGTGTGACCTATGGTTTACCAAAGTCGTTTTCATTACATCTCTTGTTATAATGAGGATGGACTGATCGCTTAGTGTGGATATAAAGACACCTTGTCAGCTGTCCGCGGAGTGATGATTTAACAATTGTGAGCAGTTAACCTTATACAATCTGGTAAGCAGTTTGTGACATTAGAGCACGCTGCATGCGGTGGACCCTTTCCCCCTATACTGGGAAGATAGCCTACTTGGTGGTTGGTGGACATTTTCTTAGAACTACTTTCCTTTAACCCTGTGGATGGGACAGTTCACAGGCACATTTCTGCACATTACATATCTTGGACTATATGAGCGCTGTTTGCACCTTTCTATTATTTATACTTCCTAGCCCACTATTATTGTATAAATATCTTTTTGGTGTTATATATGTATGCTTTGATTTAACCAATGGCGGCTGAGATATAAGTCCTAGTGTTGTTTTACATCTCCGATACCTAGCAATTCAAAACATCCTATAAGCGCTGATTGTACCAGCAGGGGGATTTAGGTACATTTTTAAATGCATTTCAATACTTTGCAGTCGGCACGACTTGAAGTCATACAGATATGAATGGTACTCATTGGAAATCATGGGGAACGACTTGTCATGCGACTTTATAGTCCCAAGTCGCAGGACAAGTCACGTAAGTGTGAAAGGGCCCTAAGGCTCGGTTCGCACTGCTGCAACAAGAAAGTCCCGCGACTTATGGTGAGACTTTACCAGGAGACTTCCTGGAGACTTTAGTGCTACTTTGAAGTATTAGGCCTCATACACACGGGCATTTTTTGGCATTTTTTGCAGCTCTCCATGTTAGTCAGTGGCCCCATAAAAACAGCAACGTTTTTGAGCTGTAGAGGGCGTCGGCATTAGTGAGCTGAAAGTAGAAGCCATGGCCAGCGCGTTTCAATGCTGTAACATTTTGGCGTTTTTGACGCCGACGCCGCAAAACACTCACTAATGCTCACTAACACTGTGCTGACATTAACCAGCATTTTTGCCGACGTTTTTAGGTTAAAAATAGCAGAGGAATGTTTTTTTTTTTTTTTTAAAAACACCTATTGGTGCCGACACTTACTAACGCTCATTAACGCCAATGCAAAACGCCGAAAAATTTTTCCTGACGTCGGGCCCGACCTTTTGATAATTGTTTTGCATACGCCCGTGTGCATGAGGCCTAAGTCTGATAGAAGTCACCTTGAAGAAGAACCTTTTCTAAAGTCGGTGTGTCTTCAGTAGTGCTAATTAAGGATTAATGTTCATTCAAATGAGCGTGGCAGAGGCCCCTTTTACACTTGTGCGACGCGATTTTGCTGCGATTTTGGTCTGAATTTGTTGCAACTTTGGAACAATGAAAACATATTACAAAATCGTACAGAAATAGTACAGAAATCGCATCTATATTATGCAGGTGCGATTTGCATGCGACTTTGAGGGTTTAACATTGAAGTGTATGGACCTCAAGTTAAATCAAAGTTGGACCAAAGTAATGCAGGGACTACTTTGAAAACGCCATTACTTGAAGTCGTACAGATATGAATGGTATTCATTGGAAATAATGGGGAACGACTTGTCATGCGACCTTGCAGTCCCAAGTCACAGGACAAGTCGCATAAGTGTGAAAGGGGCCTTAGGAGCGAGCCGAATTGAATATCAAGAGGCTTGCTATTGTGGGCTCTTGGCAGAAGGGTGGAGCCAGGACCACCGGCAGGGGACCCAAAAAGAAGATGAATGGGGCTGCTTTGTTCAAAACCATTGCACAGAGCAGGTAAATATAACAAGTTTGTTACTAAAAAAAAAAAAAAAATACAACCTTTAGAATCAATTTAAAGCTACTTACCTGCCTGTCCACCCCTGTACAATAAGCTTACTGCACAAATTTGGCAATGCCACATCTGATGGGAACTCCTGCACATGCGCGGGAGTGACGCCATCTTGACCTGGCTAATGGCAGCAGCTGGTGATGGAGACCCGGAATCCGGCTATCCAAAGATGTCAGTGGCCAGCTGAGAGTTCCGGGGATGGCGCATTACTGATTTCAAGGTGAGTATCGTTACTCTTTACATTTAGCACAAAAACTGCACAAATAGGGCAAAATAGTTATGTTTCACTCTGTGGAGCAGCTGTCACTCCTGCACATGAAAAATGATGCAGATGCATTATGAATAGGTGACAGCCAGTGTGCCCATGTTTCCTGCACTAAAATTCTGATTAGAGTTGAGCGAACCCGAACTGTTCGTACCGAACTTTGGGGTGTCCGTGACCCGGACATTTGAAAAAAAGTTTGGGTTCGAGTTCTGGTTATGGGTATTTGATCACGCGTGTTGAATAGCTGCAGGGCAGCCAATCAACAAGCGTTTCACTGGTTTTCCCTAGACGCCATCACAGCCATGCCTACTAATGGCATGGCTGTGATTGACCAGTGCATCATGTGACCCAGCCTCTATATGAGGCTGGAGTCACTTAGTGCTGCATGTCACATGCTCTGTGGGTAGTGTAGGGAGAGGATGCTGCCGATGCTGTGAGGGACAGATTTCAGATAGATAGATAGGTAGAGATTACTACTGCGTTTAGTGACAGATTGCAGATAGAAAGATAGGTAGAGATTACTACTGCTTTTAGGGACAGATTGCAGATAGGTAGAGCTTACTACTGCTTTTAGGGACAGATTGCAGATAGATAGATAGGTAGAGATTACTACTGCTTTTAGGGACAGATTGCAGATCTCATCCTGCATTACAGAAAGATCTGACTGGACTCATCTCCTAGTTCTATAGGGTCAGGTTCCTGCTGTTGCTGTAAGGGACAGATTATTGTTCTAAAATCATTTTGCAGCCCTCTAGCACTTTCCAGGACTCTTTTATAGTCACTTTTGTGCCGAAAAGTTCAGGTCCCCATTCAATTCAATGGGGTTCGGGATAAAGTTCGGGTCAAGTTCGGTACCAAACCCGGACTTTTTTCCGAAGTTCGGCCGAACCCACTGAACCCGAACATCCACGGGTTCGCTCAACTCTAATTCTGATGCAAATACAACAATAAATTCCTCCCTCTGTTTGTTGTTACCATATAAGCTCTATATGAATCCTAATAACCCTCATTTTGTGTTCAAGTTAGTGGTGTCAAAAAGCAGAGACTGGTCTGTGTGTATTTAGGTTTCCTTTAAATCTCAGTGTCCAAGTTAAATACTTCTTTCCATGTAACACACAGTCCAAACCGGGTCATTTGTTATGGGACTCCAGGCAGAATTTGTTCAAAATAACTTAAAAACCATAAATAAATAAATAAATATACACCAAACCATTCTTTTGGATGCAATTGGCCACGGGGCATTAACGACTTAAGGACCGGAAGGATTTCCCACATTAGAACCAGAGCACTTTTTGCAATTTGGCACTGCATCACTTTAACTGACAATTGCGCGGTCGTGCGACGTTGTACCCAAACAAAATTGATCCCCCTTTTTCCCCCACAAATAGAGCTTTCTTTTGGTGGTATTTGATCCCCTCTGTGTTACTTCTGATCACCGATATTAGCAAAAAAAGTGCGACAATTTTGAAAAAAATATATATTTTTTACTTTTTTGCTATAATACATATCGAAAAAAAATATATAAAAAAAAACAAATGTATTCATCAGTTTTGTGGTAAAAAAAAAAATTACAATCAGCGTTTATTGATTGGTTTGCGCATAAGTTGCCACGTTTACGAACCATGAGAATTAATTTATGGCGTTTTTACTATTTATTTTTTTTTACTAGTAATGACGGTGATCTGAGATTTTTATGGGGACTGTGATATTGCAGCGGACATGTCGGACATTTTTGACACTTTTTTGGGACCAATGACATTTATACAGTGATCAGATATTTAAATATCCACTGATTACTGTGTAAATGTCATTGGAAGGGAAGGGGTTAACCTGCAGGGGGCGATCTAGGGGTTAACTGTGTTCCCTAGGTGTGTTCTATCTGTGAGGGGCTGGACTGCTATGGGCATAAGAGATCTAACTGATCCCAGTGACAGGGATCAGTAGATCTCTTACATGCCGCATGACAGAGCGGGGAACCACCATGTTTACATAGGGGGTTCCCCGTTTTTCTTCTCAGCCAGTCAATCGCGAGTAGCCGGTGGACATCGAGTCCGCTGGACCCACGGCCACACTGCTACAGAGTGCAGCGAGCACGTGAGTGCACCGCTGCCGGCGCGCTCCCGGCGCGCTCCCGCCCACTAGCCGCATACGAGCGAGCTGCCATTTAGCGAGCGCCACTCTGCAGCAGTAAATGTACGCCAGCCGGGCGGAAAACGGTTAATACAGGCAATATATTTATTATATACCAATAAAACCATTTTATTTGTTAGAACTGGCACAAATACTATATTATACATAGCCAATAAATTTATCATAAAATATACATCTGACCATAAAAAGCTCTGGTTATCCAAGAACACATTCACCCTAACCTAAACCACCCAACAAGCCAGACTCATCATAATGAGTCTGGCACCCCCACCCGGACCGTGGCCATTTTAACAATGGTCTGTAGATCCAAGTTAAAAATATCTAACGCAATGTCAGACAGATAAATATGATCGGATCTATAAAAACCATTTAGCCCACCTTCCACGTCGATATGGAGAAATGAAAAACCATGAATACTAGGTATAAATTTAGCCACTGCCTTATTAATAGCTTACATATTTTATCACATTAAAGGCAGAGAATTCCAGCCATTTTAATCGTGGAATGATCTCTGAAAAAACGAATACAGCACTGGACAGCACAGTCTGTATGTATAATAATTAACTTTGATCTTAGCAATAATGTCCAAGGCTTTCATGCGGCTGATATTGTTGCCAGCCAGAAGAAAAATTTTGACCTGAGGAGTGGGCCAAGACTCATAACAATGACAATAGATTCCTTAAACTATACTGTTATTTGTGACAGCTGGTGAAATGATATCTGTATGTACATTTATATTGACTTTTCAATAAAATGCAAAAAAAATAAAAAATTCCCATCCTCAATTCCCGTACCACCATAACCTAAAATCAGCATTTGGAAGACCTAAATTAAAACCATATGATCTGGCAGTGGCTCATTGATGTGCCCAGAAGACAAAGGAGTGGCCAATGATCCACACTTTGTTTATAGACATCTGTAAATTAAAGACAAGAGTTAGGCCTGACATAGGAATGGAAATAGTTAGATCTCCACCTGCCAATATTTTTTATGACAGATTCTGAAAACCCTAACTGAGCTGTTGCTGTAGCCGTTCCTATGAGGAAAGAATGTGACGTTATGTGCAGGTGACCCATACCAAGAAATACCGGACATTTACCTAAAACCAAATTGAACTGACAAACGGTTAAAGGAGTACCAGAAAGATGAATAAAATGGTGAGAATAAACCAGTTTTGTTATTTTTTTTTTTAATTTACAATCACTTTAAGTTTTCCTTTAAAGTAGGCTCACTGTATATATTCTGTATACAAAAAGCATATATAATGAAGGTAAACACCTTTGCTTTGCTTGTGCTGAGGTGTACAGTAGAAGTGTTTGTGCAACCTTCTCTTGTGTAAGAGATTTAAAGTAAATTAAAGTAATTAAAGTTTATGAATCCAGCTGGGAAGATTTTTTCATACTTCCTGTCCTGGAGATGCAAAAGGGAATGAGAGTCCATTTCTACAAAGTTAAGGGAATTCCATTGTCACCAGAACAAAGTCCCTATATTGAAAATTCACCCTCATTTCCTGTTTTGGGGACAACTGTAAACTCTTTGATTTCCCATCACTTTCTGTCTTTCTGGCCACCAGGACACATTGACATAAGAAAAAAAAATGATGGGGGGTTCTAATCCTTTCTTTTTTTTAAACAAAAATTTAAAAAAATAAAAATGCAAGCACTAGCTTGATGAGTCACATGATTTCACATGCCGATGCTTGAATATAAATTTGAATGATAAATACCTGTACATATGCTGCCTCTTTTCTCACAACAGCAAAGAATACAGGTTTGGTACATTCAGATTTCATTGATTAGTGAGCCAGTCACATTCATCTTCTTTTATTTTCATTTATTAAAGGTAGGATGTAGCATAGGAGCAGAAGACATAAAGGCAGCATTAGCTGAACATGTACAACATACTAGGCTCACACCATATATATTCAACATAGCATAGCAAGATAGTAATTGTGATCTACACTAATATCTGTGATGCCAACATACCTTAAAGTGATTGAAAACCCTTACATATACCCAGTGATGTGACTGGCCTCAGCTGATGAACAGAAATTAAACAAATCCTCCTAAATAACTTGTATCAGTTTATCTGCAGCCCTCCCTTCTCTGTTCAAAGTGCTGAATTATAAAGCTTGAGTGAGAGTTCAGAAAAAAAGGGGACAGAGAGCTGAAGTTACCTCTGCAGAGCTCAGTGAGGAGAGCTCTGAGAGCTGATTGGAGAGAAGAGACACACCCCACCTGCACACAGGAACAGAGCCGAGGCTGTCAATCAGCGGGAGATCCCTCCCCTGTCACCATTTTTCTCTTGGTGTCAGGAAAACTTCTCAGACGTGACACATGCTGATAGCAGAGGAACGAAGCAGCAAACAAAAGTGACACTTAGTGCTCTGGATTGAGACAAGTACACACTATATAGGGATATGCTTTGTACAGATTTCATGTCTGAGGTTTACAAACACTTTAAGGATTTATCCCTGCTGTTTTTCATTTGCTTTAGCAAATCAGACTCTAACTAAACCTAAGGGCAGGGGTAACTCTGTGTAATGAAAATATTTAGTGAAAATATATTCATATACAATCATATACTGTCTCTGTTTGCAGATACCCAATTCATTTGCATATCATAACACATGGTGGGATGGAATTTTAGGGACAGAATTTGTAAGAACCTTCCAGCCTACAGGTAACTCAAGGGTGCAGCAACAGACTTGCTAAATGATGTTTAAGTCTATAATTAATTTTGCTTTTCAGTATCCATACTGCTGCACTGCTTTGTATGATATCTTCACAGATCTACTGAATGTACAGCCAACACACGCTAATACTGATTGTAGATCTTTATTTTTGTTTAAATGCAAGACAACATATTTATCTCGTGGCTCAGACACTAGAATGGACAGACACCTCATTAAAGCAAGACATACCATACAAAGTGCATAAATACAACACAGAGTCCGATATCACAGTTCAGTACAGAAAATAAATAATCAAGTTGATTTGGTTTAAGATAGAATCAAGTATATATTCCATGGCTGACCACAAAGAGATGGCTTTAGATCTTTTTAGCCTGCATTCACATAGGGGCGACACGACTTCAGTGCGACTTTGCTAGGCGATTTCAACGGTACTTCAAGGACCTCAGGCGACTTTACAACATGACTTTTGCCAGGCGACTTTGCCTTGACCAATCAGAGAAGGGAGGGGGCTGCCTGAAAATAAATTCTATTCTTTTAACTGTAAAGTTGCTTCCATGTAGATGGGGATCCAACTTGGAGGCGACTTCTATTGAATCCTATGGGCACAAGTCAGATAGAAGTCGCCTATAAGTAGTACAGGAACCTTTTCAGAAGTTGCCTTGAAGTGGGAGCGACTTCAGTTGTGTATATTAAGATGGCTCCCATTCATTTCAATGGGATTTCAAATGTTAAGCGACTTGGGGTGACTTGAGGCAACCGAAGTCGGATCGCAAGTCGCCCCTGTGTGAACGGGCACTTAGAAGAACTTAATGAACACAAAAGCTAGTTGAATTCCAGCCAGCAGAGCCCAGGATGCAGCTAGAGAGAAAAAAAAAACAAAATGTTTAGGGTACCAAAATCATAGAAAATGCTTCCATGTCTTAAACTGTAAGTGTCTTTAATATTCCTTTCTTACATGGCTTCTCTATTGGAGGGAAAAGAAGACAGCTATACTATAATCCTTTTCTCATTTTAGGAAGACTGTATTAAACACTAGGTCTCATAGACTTGAATAGGATGTACCTATGCTGCAGGAGCAACCTCCCATCCAAGTCTATGGGACATTGGTGTGCAGACATAGACAGCCAGCCACTAGATATTACTGGGCAGGCAGCAGATGGCACTGGTGGAGGTAAGTACAAACCTGCTTGGGTAGTATGTGTGTAATATATCGGATTGTATTGATGAAGGCAATAGGGATGGGGGCTGGGGGAAATTTTGATTAAATATAAACTTGTATTTAAGTCCTATTTGTAGGGGTCTTTCCACTCAATAATTATTTAGAACAGTGAAAAAAAGGGAGGAAAAGTCCCTATAGGTTGCCACCAGAACAGGTGTCCCCATTGGAAAAACTCCCTTCAAGTCCTCATTTGGTTACGGCCAAAGGGAAATCAATGTATTTCCAAGAACAGATCTCTATCACATAAAATCCAAGAATTTCTCAGTGTCCACCATTCCCCAAACAAGCTTCAAAACTGATTAGGAAGCGGCTGGTATTAATAATTACTTATACCTCTATGAAAGGACATTGACAATGAATGAAAATTAGGAGCTGCCAATGCCATCCTCCATCTGAAAATGCAAGTTTCTGACTGCCCTGCTGATCCTCCGGTTTTAATATTGCGTTGGAACAAACTTGTTCTGGCTCTCTGACTCTGGCAGCAGTGAAGCCAAAGGGTCAGCATGGCGGCCAAGAAACTAACATTTTTTTGAAGATCACCAAAAGACTACAACGTTTCTCTCTGGTTTTTCTTTGAAGGTTCTTTTTTCCCCCTTTTTTTGGGGTTGGCTTTTTAAATGAATTTAAAGTTGACTGGACATTGCTGTTTTATGAAAGAAATACCATTGTCCTGAATATAAGCAGTTATATTGGTGCACTGCGTTCTGCTTTAAAGGCACCAGAAACAAAATAAAACCCTTGCAATGAGGCCTCCCTGCTTTGCAAGGATTAACCATTGGTTAGGTCTAGGGCATGAGGAATATGCTGTAATACTTATTCCTTATTCCTTCCTCCAGCAGCCTTCCTCCATGCTGTGCTAAGAAGTACATGGGGACCCCACTGCAAGAGTATTCATTCTTTTTAAACCCAAAGTTCATCTTTAATGGACTGAGATACATGATTTTCTCTATAATGGTTCAAGCAGTTAAAGCAAGAAAGCCACCTTTGATTTATTTATTTATATTTTTAGGCTTTTTTTTAAGTTTTTAATAGCGTCCTAATATGCTATGCTAATATGCTAAACAGTTTGGCTTATATAGCCAACCAGTATAAATGTTAGAGATTAAAAATAATTTTTCTGGCCTTTCCTGACCAAACATCAAGGGGAAGTGAACACCTAGCCAATGCATAATGACTTACAGTATACAGCAACTATTGTTCTATAGGTTAGTTTTGTATGAGATAGCAAGCTATGTCATATAAAAATACAAGGACTAATATAGAATTACTGTAATAAAAGCAGATCCCAGGAATACCCCTTCTATCATTTTTCAGATGATAAATGACTAGGTAAATTAGGCAACAGCGCCAGAGGCGTAACTAGAACCTTCAGGGCCCTGGTGCAAGAAACCATGAAGGGCCCCCCGTCCTCCGGCCTGGGCCTTTTCCTCTGAGCTCAGAACCCTGCAGTGGATCCCCACGGGTCCTTCCCCCAGACGATGTGTTGTACACTTTCCCTAGGTGACGTCCCAAGACTCGAGTCTCCTTTTCCGGGTCCGGCCTCCTGCCCCCCGGGAAGTACCAAAGAACGTGGTCCCGGGACTTCCAAGATCAATGCGGAGACCGCGACAACGGATTAAATGGATCAGTAAATAGTAGACTTTTTACTATCTTCCCCATAAGGACCCTAGACGAAAATAATGTCATTAAGATATAATCAGGAACATAAAAATATACTGTATCGAACGATAGAGTATGTTTTGATTGGATATCTTGTTATCAACGACATA
>BLSH010402980.1:27741-46221 GCA_018402905.1 Glandirana rugosa | reverse complement strand
GGGGCCAGTGGGGGGCAGTGTGATGGGAGGGGGGCAATGTGGGGGCCAGTGGGGGGCAGTGTGATGGGAGGGGGCAATGTGGGGGGCAGTGTGATGGGAGGGGGGCAATGTGGGGGCCAGTGGGGGGCAGTGTGATGGGAGGGGGGCAATGTGGGGGCCAGTGGGGGGCAGTGTGATGGGAGGGGGCAGGGTGATGGGAGGGGGGCAATGTGGGGGCCAGTGTGATGAGAGCAGTGACAGTCACTAGTGCACCTAAAACAATATACTCACTGCCAGTGTATTCCTTCACTCTGCTGTGGCAGAGATTGTGCTTGAACAGAAGGGAGCAGCCTCAGAGTAGCCAGGGAGTATTTCTCATACCCTACACAGAGGCAGGAACAAGCTTAAGGCGAGAAGCGGGACCTGGAGACGGTTGAGGGGCGGAGCTGGGAGGCGGTCCTAGGTCCACATTACTGCTTGTCTCATGTAACAGCGTGGATACAGTTAGCAGGAAGCTGGATAGGAGGGCTGGTGGGGTGGCATATAGGAGAACCGATCTCCTCCATTCCCCTCCTGGCTCCTGCAGGGCTCTCAGCGTCTGCAGGAGCGGGATCAGTTCTCCTATATGCCGCCCCACCAGCCCTCCTATCCAGCTTCCTGCTAACTGTATCCACGCTGTTACATGAGACAAGCAGTAATGTGGACCTAGGACCGCCTCCCAGCTCCGCCCCTCGACCGCAGCTCAGGTGTTGTAGAAAATCATGACAGCTGTCGCACGGGCCCCTTGCAGCGTCGGGGCCCGGTCGCAATGGCGACTGCTGCGACTGCTATAATTACGCCCCTGAACAGCGCTATAATTACCAAAGGAGCCTTTGCAGCAGAAGACAAACAGGCTTTGTCAGACTTCTAAACTGACAGCTAATTCTTCTATGCTGCATTATCATATAGATCATCATCTGTAAATCTTACCTGTATGCTTCCCAGCGCTGTCCACAAAGTCCATCTTAGCTGTATGGAATACAAAATAATAATTAATGAAATGCTAAAGAAATGTTGATTAATATTATTCAATGCCAGTGGAATACTAAACCAGGATAAGTCAATTTAGTTAAATAAAGTGTATGTAAAGGTAAAAAAAGGTTTTGGTCTTCAATAGAGTAGGGAAGTGTTGGACTCTTTGTCATGTTTTATTGCTGTCTGTGTCCCTGCTGGGGAGATTCCCTTCTCTGTTTGTCCTGCTGTCAGAGACAGAAAGTGAGGGGAAATCCAAAAAGTTTGAGTTGTCCCAACTAGAGGTGAGGGAATATCCTCCCATGGGGCACCTGCTCTAGCGACAACTCTCTAGCATAGGAATTCCATTCACTTTGGGGAGATTTACTGACATTTTCTATTGTGTCTCCAGGACCGGAAATGAAGAGAAGTCTTCCCAGTGAGAAATGCAAACTTTCAGTATGCAACTCGCCCCGCAGCCCTCCTAATACTTACCCGAGCCCGATCACAATCCAGTGATGTGCACAAGAGCAGTCTCTGCTTCCTCAATGGCTCCCGCTGCTGTCAATCACAGCCAGTAAGGTGGGAGCGGGGGCGGGGCTGAGCCCTGTTCTGTGGGTCTTATGGGCACACAGAGCAGGGCTCTGGAGCGAGCATGCAGAAGTGCCCCCATATCAATCCGCTTGCTATGGGGTACTCGGAGAAGAGGAGGAACCAGGAGACCTGAGAAGAAGAGGATTGGGGCTGCTCTGTGCAAAACCAATTCACAGAGCAGGTAAGTATATGATTTTTTTTTTAAACCTTAAAGTGGAACTTTAGTCACAAAATTAAGTCCTATTAGATCACTTCAGGCTGGTCCCTTTTGCAGGTTTAGCTATGTAATAGATTACAAATAAGTGGCTATACTGTATAAAATCCAGTAATACGCTATTTCACCCTGATCTGCACATGCTCAGTTGCTCTGCTGAGTTTGTAGAGGCAGCTGACAGCCTTAGGATACTTTCACACTGAGGCGGGGAGGAGGTGGTAGCGGTAAAGAGGCGCTTTTCCGCTCTTATAGCGGCGCTATGCCGATAAGCAGGCTGAAGCTCAGTGCTTTTAACCCCCCACAAGGTGAGCTGTGCTTCCGAGGTGGTGTGCAGCTGCTTCGGAAGCGCTTGCCATTGATTTCAATGGCAGGGGTGGTGGAGGAGCTGTGCATGCACCGTTTACCGCACCGCCCCTAAGGTGCTGCTTGCAGGACTTTTGGTAACATTCTGCAAGTGCACTGCCCCAGTGTGAAAGCACTCAGGCTTTCACACTAGGGTAGATTGAGGGAGGATGTTTTTCAGGCGCTAAAAGGGCACTATTTTTAGTGCAAAAGCGCCTGAAAAATGCCCCAGTGTGAAAGGGGTTTTAAAGAGAAATCAAACCCTCCTATACTTTACAGCCAAGGACGATGCTTCTGTTTGAACTGCAATGGTGCTGCACGTGTGATCAGTTATGACACCAGCCATAGGATGGATTGACAGTTTGGTTGAGGATACAAGAAAATGTGACAGTTAGCAAGCCCAGCATTCCAGGAATGTTTTTTGAAACTGTTTAATCAATAGGTTTAGTTCTGCTTTATGATTTACTGCTGGGGCTCTGGGCGTCAGCAAAATTTACAACACACACTCATTTTGGTAGCATAATTATTATTACAGAATATATGTTTCTTGCTAAAGAACATTATTTTTTATTAAGTTGTTATGGGTAAAGCTCCACTTTAAGCTTTAATATTGCTTTAACCCTTGCCTGCTCTAAAACAAAAAAAAAGATGTTTTGGCGTTTTACACTTTATTAAAGCTGCACTCCAGCCGTATCTTCACTTTTGCACAGTTGTGTAGGCTCCTTCCCTGTACTGAAATTTCATACTCTGATTTCACTTTCACTGAACTGCTCACAGTTTGCATTAGGAGCTGCAATAGGTCAGACGGAGCCTACAACTTTTCCTGGCTCAAGGACTTCCAACATCATTTAGCGCTTTCCTCCCCAGCCCAGGTCTTTCATTTATTGTACTGCAGATCTTTTAGTCATGAAGACTCAGTATCACATGTGAGTGTTACCTACGGTGGTCTGCATGCAAATGCAATCTGCCTTGGAACACCCTCAGGACTAACATCTATTTTAATCTTTGTACAGGACCTCCTAGCCCACTGCTTGCATCAGCATAGTTCCCAACTGTCTCTGATTTCCAGGGACGGTCCCTGATTTGGAACAAAATCCCTTTGTTCCTCTTTCCTCCTCATTTGCCCCTCGTTTTGGTCTGATCTTGATAATTGTATATAAAATGCACTATTTATCTTTCAAAAAATGTTTGCCGGTGCTAAACCATTTATTCAGTTTCAAAATTTCTGCATTGGTAAATTTCAAAACCCAGTTTTTGACTACAAGGGAATAGTAGTGGTTAAAAAAAGGACTTGTGGGTTTGACTAATCATGCTTTTTTTTATAATTTTCCTTTATGAGTGTGTGACAGGGGGTGGGCCCTATGCCTACATACTTTTGCTAATAGGTGTCCTTTATTCCCATCTCAAAAAGTTGAGAGGTATGCATCAGGGCTAAGGGCTCTAAAGGGGAGTAATGAGACAGGGTGCTTTAATGTTTTCAGAAAGTTATATAGCGTCCTCTGGACCCTGCATTGCTTAAAAAAGCACAGAAACCCAGTGATGACATCACTGAGTCTATAATAAAGTATGTAATGAAAACAAAAAGTTTTATTTTAAAAAGTCATTAGCATGTTGATGATTTGGGAATGGAGGATCCAAGGAAGGCAAAATATATGCAGATTGAACCACAACTTAAATTAATTGTAAATACTATTTTAAAAAAAAAATTATAATAAAAAAGCTTGGTGCTATGGGGGTATCCATGCAGTGCTCTCAATCTGGGCTGCATGCGTCTATAGACACATACAGCATGTCTTGGCCACACCCCCTTCCTCCTTACATGATTTGGATGACAACAGCAAGAGCCAAAGACTACTGCTGCTGCCTGTGTCTTCTGTGAGAAGAGGAAATTAAGTGAAAAGATCTGCAGAGGGGACAGTGCTGGACTGTGAGAGTAGGCAGGTAAGTGTTCAGGGGTGGAGGGGGAAAACGGTTAGTGGGGAGTTTTTTTTTACTTTAATGCAGGGAATGCATAAAGGTAAAAGGTGTAAGCCTTTAGAACCACTTTAAGGTCAACAGAATAACAATTATATTATTAGTGAACATGTATCACTCTGTTTAGGGTGTTTAGGGCTCCTGCAAGTGGCCTACAGCACTGTAGAAAAGTCCTCATATTTCGGTACGACCCTTGCAGCATAATTGGGTCTTTGAACAAAACACAGGTTCATGTCATCAAAATAAAAAAATACTTATTTAGGGCCCATTCACACCTGAATCGCACAGGAGAACAGTTTTCGCTCCTGTATGATTCTTGTGTGACTCAGTCTGATGTGATCGCACCGGATCAAACCAAAAGTAGTGCATGCAAAAAGGCACTGTACCGGATCGCATGGTACTGCGGTACCATGTGATTCGGTGCAGGCAAACACTCTGCATTTGGGGTGTCATTAGAATTATATTGGCACTCTCAGCAGATCACACACCCAGCGTGTTTTGAATGCACTGTGGGAAATGTACTGGGAATGTGGGCTTTCCGCACTGCAATGTGTTAGCTTGTACCAGCATGAACAGTGGAAAACTCTCTGGGCTTTGTGTATCAATGTCTTGTTATAAGGGATGCATTCATGCCTATGCATTTTGCTACTGGGTGGAAAGGGTGTGTAAAGAAAAGTCCTTATTGCTGCATGTTGTGGTTTCCTGAGAAAAATGCAATGAATGGTGGTAACCTGTATCAAACGCATGAAAACGCAAGTAAATTGTGCCTAAAACATACTGCATGAAAAATGCAGATTCCTTAAACACAATTCATAAAAAAAAAAAAAAAAAAAACGATTTTGCTGTAAAAAGCGAAAAAAATTTTTTATGGTAACTATCGCAAAAAATTGTGGTAATCTGTTATGTCCAATTCATAAACGAAACAGGAACTAAAAAAAGGTGTGATATTTAACACCACCCTTTTAGTGGCAGTAAGTTAAGCATTGTCCAAAATAATGAATGTAGTATCTAAACAAATGGAACGTAACAAATTAATAATAATAAATAACAATAACTTTATTATTATTTATTATTAACTCCTACCGTTCCATTTGTTTTTTGATACGGAATTCCTTATTTCGGATGATTCGTAACTTTGGATAAATTCGTATTCGTTACGTTCACTAACAGCCAAATTTGAAAGGAAATTCCAATACCTATAATTTAATAGTTAGTTATTATTAGTTATTTCAAATTTTTGGATTTTCGTTCTTGTTAATGTTCGGATTTTCTTTCTTATTTTCGGATTTTATCATTTTCAGAATTTGTGAATTTACAAAATTATAAATTAGCGAATTTACGAAATTATGAATTTTCGAATTTACGAATTGCAATCATAACGAATGACCCAAAAAATGGAATGAATGAAACTAAAACAAACAACTTTTTTTTGGCAGTGCACTTGTCTAACCATTACAACGAGTTAATCTTGGATAGGAACCTCAAAGATAAATAAAAAGGAAATTACCGTGAGAAAATGCGGTAGTACCGAATACCCGTAAAAAAAATTCTGCATTCATTATTTAACGCTAAATTCTTAGTGAATTGAACTTTCACAACTGATTTATCACATTCATTATTTTACCACATTTTATTTGGCGTTATATAACGCTTAGTGAATTGACCCCTATGTCTTATGATAATATCATGGCAAATAAAAACATTTCTGTGCATATGTATATGATAATTATTGTGACATACCATCAATGTTTAGGCCTATCTTGACTTCATTAGTAGCTGTGTTGAAGGATCTAGCAGTGTTGCACTGTGAAGAACAAGCAAAAAAATCATTAACTGTTAAACTGGTTTACAGGTCTGATATTTTAATTGTAAATAGAAAATCATGCTGAGTTTCTAGATTTTTTTTATATAAAAATAGCATAGCATATGTAATTGCCAGTACCCACATCTATTCATACATGCATATAGGCATGATTTTCAAAACCTAAAATTCTAAGATTGGAAAAATACATCAATACGCGTGTGTGAATATATGTTGGTGCCGGCTGTTCTGCTCACTGCATTTTCTGTTTCGCTAACCTGTATGGAAAAAATACACTGCAGCTGTGGCTCTTAAGTATCACAACAATAGATATATGTTACACTATACACCCATATGCTGTACTTAATTACTGTGCCACAAGAAGCCCTAAAATAAATCAGTGTTGTGTTGGTTCACTGTATAGGATCAATATGTTCATTTTTGCTGAATAGGAGTATATCCCTGCTTATTGAATCCAAGGGTTCCTTTTCCTCATGTGCAATAATAGGATCCTCATTCTGTATTTTGGTTCAGTCCTTCCATTCATATATATTTACGCACACAATAGGTCATTCTAAAATGCTGCATGGTTATACAAACTAGGACATCAAGAATAAGGTTCTTGTCCCATGAACAAAATGAAATGAAACTCTGACTGTAATCTGCATGGACATACTTGTCAACCAAGCAATATAAGATCTGACTATTAAAAGGAGAAGTACAGACAAAGCTTGTTTGACTGTACTTCTCCTATGGATCACAGGAGTGCAGTTTGTTCTCAGCAGAGAGCAAGCTAAAGCCAGCTGTTTGCTGATGTCACAGTGTTGGTCGCAACCATGTGGTTAGGATCTGCCCACATGCCTGGACCGGCACCTGCTGAGAGCCTGAGCCAGCCACTCCCACCTCATCCACAGCCCAGCGATCCAGTGAGAGTGGGGCTGGGCTGTGGATGGGGTGGGAGTGGCTGGCTCAGGCTCTCAGCAACTTGTTGAGAGGTTGAGCCAGGTGGCGGTCTTAGAGCCGGAGGGGTACAGATGCAGCATAAGATCGATGCTGCATCCACCTAGGTAAGCATAATTCTTAAAAAAAAACAATTCCCATACTTCTCTTTTAAGTCATGGATGCTTACTTTTTTCTATAGGCCCTATTGGTAAAGTAATCACCCTGCAGGCTCCCAATTAAATGGTTTCTCCATGAGTCCTATGAAGATACAGTTGCACGTGCACATTTCCCAGCCAGCTTGAAAAAGGAACAAAGCACTACCCAACATAGGCCATAAATCTAAATCTAAGTGACCTGCTAATCTGAGGTATGTAGAGAATGTCTAGTGGCATAAGGAGAAGAAAAGGGGCTTTTAGAGTTAAAGCTCAACTCCATGCTGTTGAAAGTGGTTGTAAAGTCAGAAGGTTTTTTTTTACCTTACTGCATTCTATGCAGTAAGGTAAGAAAACCTTCAGCATGCTGCTCCTCCTGTACCCCCCCCCCCCTTTAATGCACACCTGAGCCAATTGATCCAGTGATGTGCACAAGAGCCGAGGATCTCTCGCTTCTCATTAGCTCAGATACAGCAGCAGGAGACTTCCGCTTCTATTAATCAGAGTCAGTGACAAGAGAGCAGGGTGGGACAAAGCCTGGCTCTGTCTGTCTTATGGACACACAGAGCAGGGCTCAGGAGGGAGTACTCATTAGTGCCCCCATAGAAAGCGGCTAGATGTGGGGGCACTCAGCGGGGGGGAGCCAGTAGCGCTGGCAGGGGACCAGAGAAGTGGAGGATTGGGCTGCTCTGTGCAAAATTTACCCATGCAGGGTCCCCCATGAGTTTATGGGCAAATGCTCATTTGGTTAGGGGGGAAAGTACAAATACTTTATTCCTCTCTCCCTGGCAACCAGTGCTTTCTTCCGCTGTCTGACACTCTAAAATGTGGGTGGGCCTTCACCTGGACTGCTGGTTCTGCAATTATATGTGATCACATCAGAGAGCTGCAACTGGCCAGGCAGCAAAGTGAAGCAGCTTTGGATGGAGAGAAGGAAGCCTGTTGGAGCGAAGAATAATTCCTTTCCCCTCTAGTCAAATGTGCATAAAGTGTGTGAGGGACCCCACTGTGTGGGTAAATTTAACATCAGCCCAGAGCGGGGCTTTAGGTTATATGAGAGCACTGTTCCTCCAGATGAAGCCACGTGATGTGGTGAAACATGTAGAGGTCCAGCCTGGTGGTGGTACTTACCTGTGACACGTGAGACCCATGCATGGTTACCTTAATTATTGGTGAATTTTATGCTGTTTTTTACCTTAATAAATGTGAGTGCATTTTAAGCAGGGGCTCTGTCATCTGTTACCTTGACTTTTGGATAGACATATTGCACTAGTGGAGGCTTCTCTCTCTTTTTTATGTTTGCATATATACCATCGGTGGAGCATTTGGTAACCTCAATAACATTGCTGAGGGGGAGGAGACCTGGATATCACTTTGCTTTTTCATATGTGAATAGGCCCATTGGGGTCTTGGCTTGAGGTGAGCCTCCAATCTACCTGGTGGAGGACAAATTTGCAGAGTTGTTTGTTATTTGCATGATCTTGCTTTTTATCATCACTTATGTGAGATATGATCCAGTAGGATCTTTTTTGGAGGTGAGAGTCCATTCCACCTGGTGAAGGGAGCACGTGTGATTTCCAGCCCTTGCATGATCCTGGGGACTGCTCTACTTGCCTTTATTCATCTGTTCAGTGACTCACTATTATCCATTTGTATCTGGACTATTCTAAGACTGCTTATTTGCACACTATTTTGCACCAGCACTTTGCTTAGGCGTTTTGTTGCACATATATTAATTCATTCATTCATTTTTTTATGTACCATATGAAATGTATTTGTTTGCACATAGTTATTTGTTGATTTGCTATTGTAATTAATACAATTAGTATCGCACCCTTATCACCAGCACTCTGTTATAGGAGTTTTAAACCCTTTACCCTATTCGCAATATTATTTTTATAAGTATATTTATACCTTTTTCTCTTTGTACTATTTACTCACCACATTTATAATCCTTAATTCCTGCCATTTTGTGTGAAACACTTCAGGTGGTAGCAGCACCTTAGCTAACTGATACATTTATGATCTGGTGGCAGCGCGTTCTCAATTCCTAATTACTGTACTTTGAAGGAAATCTTTCATGAAAAATTATGAGGCTGCCATTGCAAAACTTTCCATTCGAGAATGCTAGTCTCCTGACTCCCATCCTGATGCTTTGGCTTCAATGCTTTCTGAGTCGCTAACCTGCAACAAGTTTTGACACTTTTCTGACACTCATTTACAGCATGTATGTTTATTTAAAAGTACTTAACCGCTTAGCAAACGGCCCATAGCCGATTGACGGCGGCAGGGCGGTTGCTTAATTCTGGGAGGACGTACATTGACGTCCTCCCAGAATCGCGGGTCCCGCGCGCCTGGTGAGGTGCGCACACAAGACTATCCGTACTCGCCAGGTCCACGGGACCCGGCGGGACACGGATCGCGGTAAACGGCCAATGGGGGCGCCCGTTTACCATGTGATCACTCCATCCAATGATGGAGCGATCACAATGTAAACACAGGAGGGTTCAGCAAAGGTTCATCTCCCTCCTCTCCTCACACCGCTGCAGCGTGTGAGGAGAGAGAGGGAGATTGAACCCAATTGTGAGTAGAGATACATATTTTGTGTGCCCAGAAGTGCCTATAAGTGCCCAGCAGTGCCCCACAGTGCCCAACAGTGCCCAATAGTGCCACATTGTTGAGGTTTTTGGGAATCTGTGCCAAATCTGTGCCACCTGTGCTGCTACAGAGCCACATCAATGCCACCTGTGCCACTACAGAGCCACATCAGTGCCACCTGTGCCACTACAGTGCCATATCAGCGCCACCAGTGCCACATCAGTGCCCTACAGTGCCATCAGTGCCTCTACAGTACCACAGAAGTGTCACTACAGTGCTCACCTGTGCCACTACAGTGCCCAGCAGTGCCACCTGTGCCCATCTGTGCCACCTGTGCCCATCATTGCCACTAGAGTGCTAATCTGTGCCACTACAGTGCCATCTGTGCCTGCCTGTGCCTATCGGTGCCACCTGTGCCCATCGGTGCCACCTGTTCCCACCGGTGCCACTACAGTGCTCATCGGTGCCATCAGTGCCACTACAGTGCTCACCTGTGCTATCCGTGCAACTACAGTGCCACCTGTGCCCATCGCTGCCATATGTGCCCATCGGTGCCACCTGTGCCCATCAGTGCGTGCTCATCAGTGCATTAGTGCACATTAGTGCAACCTCATCAGTGCACTTTACTGCAACCTCATCAGTGCACATTACTACACCCTCATCAGTGCACATCAGTGCACCCTCATCAGCACCCAGCAGTGCACCCTCATCAGCACTCATCAGTGCATCCAGATCAATTTTAGTGCCCCTATCCAACACAGCCACCAGTATGGCAAAAATAATGTTCACCACAGAGGAGGCATACCGTATCCTTAGCCTGAGCGACGGGGAGCTCTCTGAGGCTGAGTCTGAATCTGGGTCTGGGTCTGGGTCCGATTCTTTTTCTGAATATGACCCCTTTCCAAGTAGTGGGTCTTCTACCGAATCCACAGATGAAGAGGAAAGTGTGCCCACAAAAAGAAGGCGTTCTGGTGAGGAGGCTACTACAAGCACAGCAGTGCCATCCACCTCCAGAGCAGTACCATCCACCTCCAGAGCCATGCCATCCACCTCCAGAGCCATGCCATCTACCTCCAGAGCCGTGCCATCCACCTCCAGAGCCGTGCCATCCACGAGACGACTGCCAAGCACTAGTGGGGTGTCATCCCAGCCCCAAAGGGCCCATGCCAGCCTTCCATTTGCCCTTCAGAACCCTCTGTGGCTTCCATCCAATTCCGGAGCATCAAACATCCCCTCTTTCACCGCCCAGCCAGGTGTCCAGGTGAACACCGATAATTTTGCCCCAATTGATTTTTTTAATTTACTTTTTACAGAGGACTTTCTTTCTTCTATTGTGGCCCAGTGCAACCTTTATGCCCAGTAGTTTATTGAAAGCAACCCAAATTCAAGTTACGCCCGTCCCTTTGAATGGAGAGCTGTTACTGTGGAGGAATTTAAAACATTTTTAGGCCTGACCTTTAACATGGGACTCTCAAAAAAAAATTTATACACTTATTGGTCCACCAAACCAATCCACCACGTGCCAATTTTTTCCCACACTATGCCAAGGTCCAGATACCTAATGATTCTCCGGTTCCTCCACTTCAATGACAACGCTCAGTGCCCTCCCAGAAACGACCCATCTTTTGACAAACTATTCAAAATTCGCCCCCTTCTAAACTATTTTTCAGAAAAATTTTCCCAGCTATATATCCCCGATTGCATGTATTGTATTGTATTGTATGTATATGTATTGATGAGTCCCTTATTAAATTCTCAGGCAGGCTGTCCTTCAAACAGTTTATACCCAGTAAAAGGGCCAGATATGGGGTTAAGCTGTACAAGCTATGCGACAGAGTCACGGGCTACATTTATGCCTTCTTGGTTTATGAAGGGAAGGACCCCCAGCTACATCCCCGTGAATGCCCAAATTACATTGGAACGAGCGGAAAAGTTGTCTGGGAGCTCATTTATCCACTCCTTGGGAAGGGTTACCATCTTTACGTGGATAACTTCTACACCAGCTTGCCCCTCTTCCGTAATCTTTACAGAATGAAGACTCCAGCATGTGGTACGGTCAGAACCAACAGAAAAGGTTTGCTGCAAAGGCCAATGAAAGGCTAAGAAAAGGGGAGGCGGCATCTTTGCGGAACAAGGAGCTGTTGGCTGTGAAGTGGAGGGACAGACAAAATGTACACATGCTGTCAACAATTCATGACGACACATACGTGGATATCCCCAGAAGAGCTGGCCCAATCCGGAAACCTGCTTGCGTCCACGATTATAATCTGTTCATGGGGGGAGTGGACTTCAATGATCAGATGATCGAACCATATCTACCTACCGGAAAATCCCGGCATTGGTACAAAAAAGTATTTATTTATCTTTTCACATTGGCTATGTACAAATCTTTCATAATTTACCAAAAATCTACAGAAAACTCCGTACCCTATATTTACTACCAAGAAGAAGTCATCACCGCCCTAGTGTACCCTGAAGGCCCACCAGAAAGTATTAGATCTGATGTAGTAAGTAGGCTCCATGAACGACACTTTCCTGAGAAAATCCCCCTTACTGAATCAGGCCATAGACGTCAAAAGAGATGCCGTGTGTGCACCAAAGCAGGGTTTAGAAAAGACACCTCATATTTTTGTCCCCAATGCCCTTTCCGAACCGGGCCTCTGTATAGGTAATTGTTTCCGCCGTTAACATACTTCTCTACATTATTAGTGAAGTATGGTAAACGTAATTGCCATTTACTTGCTCACCCTTATGGCACTGCACTGTACATACTGCTGCTTTCCCCGGAACTGACCCTGGCCTGCTATACGACCACGCTTCTGCCTCACGCTAAAAATACCTCTGCTTGCTCCGGAACTGACCCTGGCCTGTTATACAACCATGCTTCTGCCTAATGAAGAACTGTACCTACCACTGCCTGCTCTGGAACTGACCCTGGCCTGTTATACGACCACAATTCTGCCTAACGCTGAACTGTACCTACCTTTGCCTGCTCTGGAACTGACCCTGGACTGTTTGACCACGTTTTTTGCCTGCCTCTTGGACTGATCTTTTACCCTGGAGTAGTGGGATTCATAACACAGGGGTCTCACATATGTGAGGGGCTCCAGAATTTGTTTTTCTGGATGAAGAAAACTGTTTTTGTTTTCTCATTCCCAGATTAGGGTCTGGATACTCGGAGGCTTCATAGAGCTTTGGGTGGGAGAAGCCTCTACCCCGTCCCCATTCTTTCCTGGCCTGCTACCTGTATTATGGACCATGTTTCTGCCTACTACCAAGACTAATATTTTGGCACTGCTGGCATTATCTCTACCTGGACTGTATATGGACCCAGCCTGTGCTGACTATGGACAATATTCCTGCCTGCTGCATGGACAATTCAGTTTGCTGTCGCAGACCACGTCCCTGCCTGCTGCCTGGATCTACCAGAGAAGCCTCTACCCTGGTCCCCATTCTTTCCTGACTTTCTAACTTTAATATGGACTATGTTTCGGCCTACTAACAAAACCAATATTTTGGCACTGTTGGCAATATCTCTACCTGCACTGACCCTGGACTGCATATGGACAGTATCCCTGCATGTACTGACTGGACAATATTCCTGCCTGCTGCCTGGACAATTCCGTTTGCTGTCGGTGACAATGTCTCTGCTTGCTGCCTGGATCAGTGCTCTCCTCCTGTTGTCAACTGCACTACTAAGATCACAGGTTATCTTTTCTTTACCCTTTTGCTCAGCAGAATGTATATTGGGGTGTAGTTCTTGGGATGTACATGCTATGTGTTAGAAATATAAAGGGCCTTCAAAAAGATGTGATAGGTTGTCAGGAAATTAGATGCGTAATGTATGTAATGTATGGATGGTGCTCCTTGTATATCGTGCCTCTGTATGTGGCCAGGCTTTGTAAAAGTCTCACACATGTGGTATCGCCATACTCAGGAGGAGTAGCAGAATGTATTTTGGGGTGTAATTTTTTCTATGTACATGCTGTGTGTTGGAAATATCTTAGAAATGGACAACTTTGTGTAAAAAAAAAATGCGTTTTCATTTTTTTCCACATTTCCCGAAAACTTCTGGAAAAAAATGAACCGTTCAAAATACTCATTATGCCTCATAGATTATACGTTGGGGTGTTAGCTTTCCAAAATGGGGTCATTTTGTGGGTAATTCCATTGTCCTGGTGCTCCAGGGCCTTCATAAGTGTAATAGGTGGCTGAGAAATGAGATGTGTAATTTATGCTTCTAAAATGCCTGACAGTGCTACTTCAATGTTGGGCCTCTGTATGTGGCCAGGCTGTGTAAAAGTCTCACACATGAGGTATCGCCATACTCAGGAGGAGTAACAGAATGTATTTTAGGGTGCAACTTGTGGTATGCACATGCCATGTGAGAGAAATAACCTGGAAATATGACAATTTTGTGAAAAAAAAAAAAAAATATGTAGTTTTGCAAAGAATTGTGGGGAAAAAATGAAAACTTCAAAAAAATAACCATGCCTCTTACTACCTTGAAATGTCTACTTTCCAAAAAGGGGTCATTTGGGGGGTATATGTACTTTCCTGGCTTGTTAGTGTCTCAAGAAATGAGATAGGCCTTCAATATATCAGGTGTGATCAGGTGTGATCAATTTTTAGCGATTGGCACCATAGCTTGTAGACTCTATAACTTACACAAGGACCAAATAATATACACAAATGTGTTTGTTTTTTATCAGAGATATGTAGCAGTGTAAATTTTGGCCAAAATGTATGAAGAAAAATTACTAATTTGCTAAATTTTATAACAGAAACAAAGAAAAATTAATTTTTTTACAAAATTTTCGGTCTTTTTTTAATTATGGCGCAAAAAAATAAAAAACCCAGCAGTGAATAAATACCGCCAAAAGAAAGTTCTATTTGTGTGAAAAAAAGGACGCAAATTTCATTTGGGTACAGTGTTGCATGACTGAGTAATTGTCATTCAAAATGTGAGAGCACTGAAAGCTGAAAATTGGCCTGGTTGTTAAGGGGGTTTAAGTGCCCAGTGGTCAAGTGGTTAAAGCAGTATTAAACAAAGTATAAGAAAACATTATATTGCAACTTACCAATTCTTAGATGTGGTGTCTGCCTTTGTTTTCTTAGGCTTTTTTTTTTTCTATTATTTTTATCTGCTAAACTGGCCAGCAAGTCTGTTGTTTTCAAAAGAACCAGCGCTCCCACAGATGTACCAGTATCAGGGATGAGACAAACCATTTACCACTGGCAGGGGTGCTTACAATTATCCACTTTTATTTATTCATACAAAACCTTATCCCAAAAGGGAAAAACAATGTTTGCTGTAACTGATTTTAAAGTATAAGCCAAAATTTGTCTTCAATTTGTTAGTGTATCTAAATTTGCTAGTCAATCTAACACTCACCTCCCCCCCCAGACTGAAAATGCTGCTGTCCAAATGTGCACCCTGTGCTCCTTCCACATCCACAGTGGGGGCACTCTAATACAGGAGGTGTGTTGCTGGCCAGATCACCAGGTGAAAACAGAGGGAAAAAGCCTTAAAAAAGAAAACAAATGCAGCCACCACATACAATGATTGGTAAGCTGCAATATATTACATTTTTGGTTTTGGGTTTAATACCGCATCACCCCCCCCCCACCACTAGAGAATGGCAGCAATCACACTGTCAGCCCCCCTCCTGCGGTAAACAAGTGGTGGTGATGACCCAACACACACCCTACTCCACCACCCCCGCTAAAGGTGATGATAACCCGCCACCCCCCGGAGACACCGTGAATGCTGCCTTACCTTAAGGAGGAGCCAGGCCGCTCTGGCAAGCACACAGTGGGACATTCTCCCCAACCACACGGGAACAGGAAGTGTGTCCTGACCTGAGACACGATTGGCCAGGGAGTCCTAAGACTCTCTAGCCAATAGGGGCTTCCTGATTGGCTGGGAGGAGGACCAGTGTGGCAATAGCAAATATTTATTCACTATTGCCATCCTCTATTGCCACACAAGTGGGTGTGCACAGGGCACAGTGCTCTGCACCCTGAGCCCACCCTTTTTTGAAGCCTACTAGAGCCTCTGGCTCTAATCATGTGCTTAAAATAGGCACCTCTCCCATTGCAAGCCATGCATCCGGTGCCCTGCATGTAGATTAGGGGGCCAGATGCATGGACGGGGGGGAGCTGTGCCCCTGCGCCTCTTATTCAGAGAAAATGTATTGATCACTTACCTTAGAACATGTTCCATTGGTCTTGTCACACAAACGTACATCACAGAAAAAGTATACATTGGGCTGATTTTCAAACTGAAATGAGCTTATGCTGAAAGATGCTTCTAATGCATTGCTATTTTGTAACACAGTTGTGGCAACAGTTCCCTGGACACAGCTGTAAATGAGAAAAAAAATGATATATATTTTTGGTTACACTGCTGACCAAACTGGCCGGTTTTTGCATGACTTAGGAAAATGAAATATTACTTATCATAATTTGAGCTTTGATTTTTGCTTTGCTTTTAAATCAGCAATGGTCTTAGTGAACCAGTTCATTTCTTTGCCTTTGACAGAGTTTTCCACATTTGATTTGAAAAGAAATATACAATCATGTAGCACTTTATTAGTGTGCTATGTATAAAGCATACAGGCTCAGGTTCTATTTACCTATACCCCTTTAAACCCTTCCTTCTGTTAGTGCAGTGTGGCCACGCCATCAGTTCCTTGCAAAGCGCTATGCCCACCACACCTTGCCTCTAGTGTTACTGTCCAGGGGTGCATCGGGTCTTTCACAAGCCTAGCAACACCCTTGGAGCCCTGGCTTGTGTTTTGCCTCCTGAAATAATCACAATCAGCACAAGGAGACCGGCAAAGAACACACAGCAGGTCCCACAATGTGATGCCGCACTTCCAAGCCCACATGAAATCTCATTAGTGAATCGGGAACTGCAAATGGATGCTAAGACAAGTGCTAAGTAGACAGGTAGCTAAGAGCGAGGTCCTAGCAAGGTGACGGAGTGCGCACATCACGTGGGCATTGAGCAGTTTGTCATCTTAGCCCTGAATGACCTTATCCCAGTATTGGTTACTACAGGCTTGCTAACGCATTTTGTGTTAAGGCAGCCCATTTTTTTTTTGGGCAGCCACTGCACCTCATCACTCATAAAATTGGACTTGGGCTTTTTTTGGCAACACAATACACCAAATAATATATATTGTGTGTGGCGCCCTGATAAATGAAAAGAACTAAAAAATGCGGCTGCCCATTTGCAAAAGTGAAAAATACATTGGGTGGCACAGTGGTGTAGTGGACAGCACTTTCGCCTGGCAGCAAAAGGATCGCTGGTTCAAATCCCAACCACGACGCTACTTGCCTGGAGTTTGCATGTTCTCCCTGTGCCTGCCTGGGTTTCCTCCGGCTACTCTGATTTGCTCCCACACTCCAAAGACATGCTGGTAGATAAATTAGATCCTGTCTAAATTGGCCCTAGTATATGTATGAATGTGAGTTAGGGACCTTAGATTGTAAGCTCCTTGAGGGTAGGGACTGATGTGAATGCACAATGTATATGTAAAGCTCTGCGTAAATTGACAGCGCTATATAAGTACCTGAAATTAATAAATAAATACGTCTCTAATCATAAAAACAAACATAGCAGATGGCACTCACATATCACATGTGTATATCAACATAGTTGCAATCCACCATAGTGAATAAACATAGATGCATAAAATAGATTGTTAGCATAGATAAAATCCATCAACAATCATTTAGAAAGTGAACAGAATAGTAAAAATGACAAATTGATGAATAAATAAAGTCCAGTGTGATTGTTCCCAACACCAATAATGTGCTTCAATATGGAGATGCCCATATGAAGATAAAAGGACATCTCCATATTTTATGCATCTATGTTTATTCACTATGGTGGATTGCAACTATGTAGAAACATAGAAACATAGAAAAGTGAAGGCAGAAAAAGACTGAGTAGTCCATCGAGTCTGCCCCTTTTTATTTATTTATTTATTTATTTTTTATTTATTTATTTTTTTTATATATTTTGTTTTACATTAACCTTGTTGTCTGACTATAGATTTATGTTTATCCCAAGCATGTTTGAAGCCATTTACTGTTGACTGTCTCACAACCTCTGTTGGTAGTGTATTCCAATCATCAACCACCCTTTCAGTAAAATAATACTTTCTAAGAATAGTTTTGAACTTCCCCCCAGTTAGTTTGAGGTCATGTCCCCGTGCTCTTGATTTTGGTTTCATAGTAAAAAGAATGCCCTCCTGAACCTTATTCACCCCCTTGATGTATTTAAAGGTTTCAGTCATGTCTCCCCTCTCCCTTCTTTCCTCCAGACTGTACATATTAAGTTCCTGAAGTCGCTCTCGATATGTTTTATCCCCCAGACCTTTCACCATTTTTGTTACCCGTCTCTGAACTCGTTCTATCTTATCAATATCTTTTTGTAAGTGAGGTCTCCAGAACTGGACACAGCAGGGGCGTCGCCAGGGGGTGGCTATGGGGGCTGGAGCCCCGAGTCTCACGCCCTCAGCCCCGAGCCTCCCGAGGGGCCCTTAATGGCGGCGTCAGGTCACCCGCCCGGCGGGCGGGAGACCTGACTGAAGCCGCAGGCGAGCGGCTTGATAGAGCCGCGAGCGCGTGGCTCTACAGAGCCGCAAGCGGGCGGCTCTACAGAGCCGCCGAGCGGCTGCTTTCAGCCGCCGTGCGGCTGCATTGAGACCCGAGAGAGAGAGGGGCGGGCGAGCAGAGATGACATCATCTCTCTGCCCGCCGGGTATCGGTGGGGGA
Organism: Glandirana rugosa; assembly: GCA_018402905.1. Taxonomy (NCBI): domain Eukaryota; kingdom Metazoa; phylum Chordata; class Amphibia; order Anura; family Ranidae; genus Glandirana; species Glandirana rugosa. The sequence continues at coordinate 27,845 of BLSH010402980.1, read as the reverse complement.
CCGCTGCGGGGACGACACAGGTCAAGACCTCTGGAGTGAATGTTTTTCTATAACTATTCTATCTTGCTCAAGTCTCTGCCCATTGTTTTTACCACTTTCCAGAC
>BLSH010402967.1:38561-49256 GCA_018402905.1 Glandirana rugosa | reverse complement strand
AGACCCCCACAACCCCAGCCCAGGGTTGTGGGGAAGAGGCTCTTGGCCCTATCAACATGGGGACAAGGTGCTTTGTGGTGGGGGGACACAGAGCCCCCCTGCCCCAAAGCACCCGTGCCCCGCCATGTTGAGGGCATGTATCCTGGTACGGTTTAAGAGGGGGGGGCGCTCGCCCGTCCCCCCCTATCCCGGCCGGCCAGGTTGCATGCTGGGATAAGGGTCTGGTTTGGATTTTAGGGGGAACCCCACGTCTATTTTTTTCTAATTTTGGCACAGGGTTCCCCTTAAAATCCATACCGGACCTGAAGGGCCTGGTATGGACTGGGAGGGACCCTATGCAAATTTTTTCAGTGCTTTTTATCTATATATATTTTTATCTAAACATCACAGAGGTGTACCCTTTTACAGGCAGACTAAGGGGACCCCCAGGCACATTATTTAAAGGAATATTTAATTTTTATTGTTTCACTTTAAGCATTATTAAAATTACTGCTCCTGAAAAAAACAATAGATTTAAAAACTTCTTTTGCATTGATACCTGTCCCCTAGGGCAGGACCTAGGTCCCCATACACGTTTTAGGGCAATACCTTGCATATAAGCCTTTAACCACTTCAGCTCCGGAAGGATTTCACACTTTAGGACCAGAGCACTTTTTGCGATTCGGCACTGCGTCGCTTTAACTGACAATTGTGCAGCCATGCGACGTTGTACCCAAATGAAATTTGCGTCCTTTTTTTCCCACAAATAGAGCTTACTTTTGGTGGTATTTGATTACCTCTGCGTCATTTCTGATCGCCTCTATAAACAAAAGAAGAGTGACAATTTTGCAAAAAAAAACAAATTTCTTACTTTTCGCTAAAATACAAATCCAAAAAAAATATAAAAAAACATTTTTCCATCGGTTTTGGCCGATTTATATTCTTCCTTATATTTTTGGATAAAAAAAATCACAATCTGTGTTTATTAATTGGTTTGCGCAAAAGTTGCAGCGTTTACGGATGATGAGAATTAATTTCTGGGGTTTTTTTTTTTAATTTTTTACTAGTAATGGCGGCGATCTGCGATTTTTAGCGGTACTGCGATACTGCAGCGGACATGACGGACCATTTTGACACTTTTTTTGGGACCATTGGCATTTATACAGCGATCAGTGCTATAAAAATGCACTGATTACTGTGTAAATGCCATTGGCAGTGAAGGGGTTAACCTGCAGGGGGCGCTCTAAGGGTTAACTGTGTTCTCTGGGCATGTTATAACTGTGTGTGAGCTGCCCTGGCTGGGGGAAGGAGGTGATCACGGCTTCCATATAGAGGAAGCCTGTGATTACCGCCCTTCCCCCTGTAACAGAACGAAGATCCGTGCTTACTTACATGGACCTCCGTTCTTTCACTGCAGGGGGGCATCACGGGTAGCCGCGGTGATCGAGTCTGCCCTACCCACTCCTTGCCCCCCCAAACACAGTGACTGCCGCGCCTCCGGCGGCGCACGCATGCTCACAGTGAATGATATCACAGCCGCCGTCATATGACGGCAGTTTGCGTTATCAAGCCACTTTTCCGCAGTCAGACGCCGGTCGGCAAGTGGTTAAAATAAGCACTTTTGATTTTTCATGTTCGGGAGCCATAGACTTCAATGGTGTTCAAGTGTTTGCACACATTTTTAGCCTGTTTGTATGTTCTGGTGTGAACCAAATGGGGGGGGGGGTGTTCTGCCCATCCCTAGTGGCCACACAATATATTGACACTTTGGGCCCAATATGGACTATTTCACTTACGGGTGTATTCACTTTTGTTGCCAGCGGTTTATACATTAATGTATATGTGTTGAGTTATTTTGAGGGGATAGCAAATGTACACTGTTATACAAGCTGTACACTCACTACTTTACATTGAAGCAAAGTGTAATTTCTTCAGTGTTGTTACATGAAAATATATAATTAAATATTTACAAAAATGTGAGAGGTGTACTCACTTTTGTGAGATGCTGTATATTGCACATTGTTTATATACCTATATTTCTGCCTCATAGCTATCTAATTATTATCATTGTAAGCTATGTGTCTATATATATAACATAGCTGCTACTAAATGCCAAAATATACTTCCCTTCCCCAACCACCTTCCAAATTTTCCAGTTCAAACTATTTATTAGTAGAACCTTCCAAATTTTCCAAAAGAATTTCCCTGGAACCAATTGTCACAGACAGTCCAAATTCTGAGCTTACTCTAGTATTCAATTTTGGTAAGTTTGCTTCTGGAACACACAATAGGAAAAGACATAGTGGTTAATGAAAGCAATAGTAAAAATTACAGGACTTTAGCATTGACAGCCATAGGGTACATTGTTTTATACAATAGAAATGACCTGATACTGTTCAAAACAGGCTAGTATCAGAGCACTGTTGAATAGATAGTTAACAACGAAAGTCTGGTATACAGGAAGTTTTTGTTGTTCGACCCAGTAGGCTGTTGTACAGCAATCGCCCTACTGTGCTATTACTGACAGGGGGACTGCACACCATTGGCTACAAGCGCTGATCGGCTGCTGGTTTTCCAGCATGCTTATTCGACAGAAACGAGGACCGGCCTCTCTCATAAGAGGAGCTGTACACATGGGCTGAAAGTCAGACAGTAACAGACAAACCTATGGTTTTCAGCTGATATTTGATCCATGCATACTCAGGATAGCAAAGATAATTATAGGTAACACTCCTGTGCTGCCTTCAAACCAAACTCTATAATATGAGTTGAGCTGCCTGCAGTCAATGACATGTGTTCCCACACCCATGTAAAGGGCCACGCTGCTCTTTAAAAACTCTCTCCAACAAATATTGTTTATATACTTCCCAATGAAGTGTTGTTAAACTAAATGTTTAAACCAAATCAATAAATATATAAATAGTGTAAACCAAAAAGAGTGCTGCGCTAATAATCATATAAATGCGTGATATAAAGTTAGGGTCCCTACAGAGGCCCAGACAAATACAAATAATTCATGAAAAACAAGGGGATGGAATCCCGGAGCAATTTGTTATAGACAGTTCTCATCCACTTCTTGAAGGTAGATGTCTTATGCAGTGCAAATGGTGAAAGTTCATTAACATGCCACCGTGCATAAATCATAGGTTCTGTGAAAGTTCCCACCACCATGCTATGGTTGCGCTTACCCCAACAAATTGATCTCTCTCGTTACAGGAGATCAAAGAGAGCCATAATGTAAATTCATATGGAGATATGCTATCATGGAGCATCTGAGTCCCCACCGTAGTGTCCCGGTCACATGAATCTTGTCTCCATACCAGAGTGTTGGATAGTTGGATGAAAAGAAAGGCTCCCATAGCGTAATATAGAAACAAAAGTTGATATTTAATAAAAATATTGCACTTACAATTAGAAGGATAAAAACAGGTATGTCACAGGAAATGCTAGGAAGTATGTCTTGAACAGGAATCGCAGTGTGTCAGAATGGAGCCATAACCCGACCGGTTTAGTCACTATCAGACTTCTTCCCGGGGTTTGGCATCGACCTCAGACCACTGCTTTAAATAGAGTGAAGGAGAGACACGGCTCAATTGGAAATTCCTGGCTTCCGGGTCACATCCAGCCTCAGTCTGATTCTGAATCCTTATTGGTCACACTGTGTTCCAAGCCTATCTCTCAGTGTTTCCACAAAGCTATGGATCATGGGTATGAACGCCACTTCCGGTTTCCAACCGGAAGTAGCATCAATGCTATGGACTCTATAGAGGCACCCAAGCCTCATATTAGCCTTGTCTAGCTTGACTCCCTTCCTGAGGCACAGCGAGGCCTGATTCCCACAGCCTGACTCTCACTCCATTAGGACACGAAAGATGGAAAAGACTGCGACTTCCGGTACCCGACCGGAAGTCGCGTCAACACTGGGAGGTACATCAAGGCCTGCATCTCAAGCCTCACTATTATTCTAGCTGGAAAACTATGGAGTACGGAAGTAGACGTGACTTCCGTTACCCGACCAGAAGTTGCGTTATCACTGAAGGTGTTGTGAAAAACCAACCAAGCCTCTTAGCCAACAAAGCCTTTAGCTTTCACATATCCACAATAAACCGTAGTGAGACAAACAGGCTCCACCTGCATTTACACAAAGTCCTGCAAATCTTCCCATACACCCAAGGGGAGCAGGCAGCACTATCCTGAATTGCTGAGTGTGTTGAAGCCAACCACATAGTCACTAGCTAGGCACGTATGATGCACTCCCCCTGGGGGGGGGGGGGTGTGTAACAGTGCATCTCTAATTTATTGCTACAGTCCAATATTGACAAAATTCTGCATAAGCATAATAAACATAAATTCGTATGAAAAAAAGAAATTGACATCTATAAGTAAAACCAAAAAGCCTAAGTCAGGTAGGGGGGATGGTCACACTTAGTTTAATCTGTGTGTCTCCTTCCTCCTGGTACATAAAGGCATATAAAAGGCATATAAAAAAAGGCATATAAAGAAAGAGGTGATTATTAATAACAAATGAATCGTTAAAAATCACTGACCAGGTTATATCATCCTGATCAATTCACCTTTTAAAGATGAGTACTGACAAAGAGAATTTTAGCATAAAAAAGCATCCCAAATGTACACAAATAACCAACCTAAAATGTTCATTGAAATACATTAGTTTTCCATATAAAGAGACAGAGATGAACTATTGAAGAAGGTCTTTTTATGAGTTATGAGTTGTCGACGAATGCATTCACGTCCAGATCTACATTCATGCTGGATGGAACAAAACTTTTAAGGCTATAAATCCATTTTGTTTCATGTTTAGACAACTCTCTGACCCTACAGCTACCTCTCAGTTGAACTTGATTTCCACTAGGAGACCTCCGTTCTTTCAGTGCGGGGGGGCCATCGCGGGTAGCCGACGGCGATCGAGTCCGCCGCACCCGCTCCCTGGCCCTCCCCAAACACAATGAGGCCTGTTACCCTCTAAATAAAATCTTTTGGCAGCCGCATTAAAGACTCCCCTGGTTTCCAGCTCCAGAAGGTCTCTCAGTGCTTCACGCCTCTCCATCAATCTATCTAATGTTGATGCAGAATTTGCATTTTTATGTTGCTGTTCTAAAGCCCCTATCTCCCCTAACAGCGTTTGTTTCTGATTTTGCCTAATCTTTTTCCTTTTCGCCTTTTCTGCAATTAGCCTTCCTCTCATGAAGGCCTTGAGGGCTTCCCACAACATCCCCAGCGCAATTCCTTCTGTATTATTTTCATCGAAGAACAAGTTCAGATCCCTCTCCAAAGCTGTCACTACTCTCGGATCATGCAACAGGGATTCATCCAGCATCCAGGGTTTCCGCCCCTGTAGGGTGTCCCCTAAAACCAGAGTCACCACTACCGGTGCGTGATCCGAGAGAGTCATCGACCCAATCTCGGCCCCTTGTAAAGCGTCCAGGAGCCTCTGATCTAGGAAAATGTAATCTATTCTTGAATATGAGGTGTGGACTGAGGAAAAATAGGTAAAGTCCCTGTCCCTGGGATGCAGAATTCTCCACGCTCCACCAATTGCATATTATGCAGTTTAAGTTTCAATGCCCTTAGATTTTTACCTTCTGATCTGAGGAACAGGGGTTGAATATCTAATGCTGGCTCCAATACCAGATTAAGATCCCCTGCCACTATTAACTTCCCCTCTCTAAAGCCATCTAATAAATTCAGCACCCTCCTCATGAATTGGGCCGGCCGAATATTCGGACAATATATATTAGCTAATGTATATTTGACATTGAACAAAGACCCCTTAACAAACAGATATCGACCATCATGGTCAGACTCCAAGGCTTCTAAGGCGAAGGGGGTGTTCCTCTCGAGGCCAATGGCCAGACCCTTAGATCTTTTATTTGGGGAGTAACCATGGAACCAAGTTGGAAAGAATTTTGTGCTCAAGTTAATTTTAGAGGACCATTTTAAATGAGTTTCCTGTAAGAATACTATGTTGGCTAAAGTTGCCCTAGCTTCCTGAAGGGTCTGATATCTCTTATTAGGGGAATTTAACCCTCTTACATTATAGGACATTATTTTCAGAGGACCCATGTTTTCCTAGAACATAAAGGTTTTACCCAAGAGACTCTTGGTTGACCTATTCTCCTACCAATTCTACCTTTACCTGCCCGCTGACTGACTGAAATGTTTACCCTCCCCCCCTTCATTGTACCTCAATGTCATGTCCCACCGGACCCTATTCAGGTTTTCGTCCGGCCCGACAGGACACTCCCTGGGGAATTTCCTATGTCCGCGTGTACCTCCGGCCCTCATCTCCAAAGCAAAAAAACCCCAGAGATGGTTCCGAGATCCCAGGTGGGCACAGCCTCTCCCACATGCTCCCCCCGGGCTGACCCCCGCCAGAGACCCTCCCCCCAACCCCTATAGCCCACACCCATTCCACATTCAGACACCTTATGTCTTATTCCATATTCTGTCTTTAAATTTCCCCCACTCCGGGGGCTTCTTCTCCCAATCTTCTAGCTTTACTTTTTGTATATCAAGCTTCTTGCAAAATTCTTCCAGATCTTCCGGAAACCGCAGGGTGACCAAAATGCCTTGATGTCTGGCATTTAGGCAAGCTGGGAACCCCCACCAATATGATATTTCCTTTGCTTGTAAATGACCTATTAGGGGTTTCAGAGCTCTCCTGCGTGCCAGTGTTTCTGGAGACAGGTCAGTAAAAATAAGAATTTTGGAATCATTAAAGTCAATTGATGCTGTTTTCCCCATTCCCTGAGACACAAGGTCTTTATCTGTAAAATGATGAAAACATGCTATAACGTCCCTGGGGGATTCTTCCTGATGCTTTTTGGGTCGTTGGACTCTATGGACTCTTTCGAATCGAATACTAGATGCGGGGTCTCTTTTCAAGATTTTATTAAACAGGTCCCGAACTGCTGTTTCTAAATCTGCATCTTTGACAGATTCCGGTAGTCCCCGTATCCGTAAATTCTTCCTCCTACTCCGATTCTCTTGATCCTCCATTCTATAATGAATATTTCTTATTTCTAGTTGGTCCTGCTCCGCTCTTTGTCTCAATTCAAGGATTGCTTTCCTCTGTTCCTCTAATTGGTCCTCAGTTTCTTCCACTCTTAGTAACATGCTCTTAATGTCCATTCTAGCTGCATTCAATCCCCCCTTTATCATCTGCTCTAAATGGGTCATCATTTCAACCATGTCTTGTTTTGTGGGGAGAGATTGTAAACTCTCCTCCCTCTTCTCCAAGGGGTACTGGCGCTGGCTATGGGGTGAGTTCTCAACCCTCCCCCCTTTCCAGACATTTGTGTTGGTGATTGAGAGCTTTGTAAGGGGATTTTTTCCCCTACCTCTCCTCCATCCTCTTCTAGGGTACTAGATCTTTTCCTTGGCTGCTCCATTGGGGGGGAGGTTATTCCATCCGCATTATCTACTGTGTGGTAAATCTTCTCTTGTGTCACATAAGATTTCATAGATTGCTGGCTGGATACTTCTCCTTGATTTACCTTTACCCCCTTCCTCCCCATTGCGAAAAAAAAAAAAAAACAAGGGGGGGAGGAGGAAAGGGAAACTGAATGGGTGGCTGCAGGAATTAAAATGTATCTTTCCACTTCCGTCCTTGCAGCTTTCCGTTATTTCCTTGACTTATCTTTTCTTTATTTCCAAAGAGTTGAAGCAGTGACCAAATGTGCAACAGAGCTCGGCTGGCTTACCATACTGGAGTACCAGAGTACCAGAGGCCAAGTGCATCTGGGTGGGAGATATAGGCAAATCAAATACTCTCTGAAGAGCCACTCAGCCACCAAAGTACCTTGTCTAGAATCATATACCGTCTCTGTTGTCTTGTATAATGATACTCAAACCTTCAAACATATTTCATATGGGATGATTTATGTGTCCTATGGGCCGTATACCCTTTCTTCATCTAAACATCCCCATTTTTTACAGTTCACTCGAGGGGGGGGAGTACGGAGGACATCACAGAACTCTACCAGCCCACAAGATCCTTGGGATGTAGGAATTGCCCAATGACTGTACTCCTTCAGTCCACAAAACACACATTTGTCCCCCCTCTGTCACCTCCGTCTATGCCGTCTATGCCCCACTAAACTCCTTGGGGTAACATATAAAGAGTGACAGCAATTTATGTTTTTTTTTTCAAAAGGTCATGCAGCTTACGGTATCCTAATGGCTTGTGGTTGTGGGCTTCCCTCCTTGTGGATGGAGCGGCTCCCAGTATGCTCCCAGCAAATCTCTTCCCCCTCCGTGTTTCCTCTTCTCCTCCAGATTGCCGTCGCTTGCTCTATGCAACCCGGCCGGCAAGGTTTCCAGCCCGCAGTGCCGCCGGTCCTTCGGGTTCCGATTAGAGGCTACACGCCGACACGGCTGCTCCTGCCGTCTTTACCACCTTCCCGCCTGATAACTCTTCCACCACCGGCAAGTGCAGCTGGAGCGGCTCAAAGTGGTTCCAGCCCCGACCTGCTGCAGCAGAGTGGAGGGGGAGACCCACTGGACACACCGCCTTGTGTCCGTCTACGGGGGGTGGTGAGGGTCCGGCGTCCGATCACACGCCGTTCATGGGCGGCCTTGTTCTACCCGGGGAGAGCACGCGGAAGCGTGCAGCTACACGCTGCTGCCTGGCGCCATGATGTTGCTCCTCCCCCAGGAACTAATGCAGTAGTAGATTGTTTGAGAACAATAAACTCTCCCTCAGAGCACCAAAAGGAACCTCTCCCTAATGCTGTAGTAGATGGTTTTATAATGATAAACTCTCCCTCAAAGCGCCAAAGGGAACATCTCCCTAATGCAGTAGTAGATAGTTTTATAACGATAAACTCTCCCTCAGAGCACCAACAGGAACCTCTCCCTAATGCAGTTGGAGATGGTTTTATAATGATAAACTCTCCCTCAGAGCACCAAAGGGTACCTCTCCCTAATGCAGTAGGAGATGGTTTTAGAACGATAAACTCTCCCTCAGTGCACCAACAGGAACCTCTCCCTAATGCAGTAGGAGATGATCTTATAACGATAAACTCTCCCTCAGAGCACCAACAGGAACCTCTCCCCAATGCACTAGGAGATGGTTTTATAATGATAAACTCTCACTCAGAGCACCAACAGGAACCTCTTCCTAATGCAGTAGTAGATGGTTTTAGAACGATAAACTCTTCCTCAGAGCACCAACAGGAACCACTCCCTAATGCAAAAGGAGATGGTTTTATAAGGATAAACTCTCCCTCAGAGCACTAAAAGGAACATTTCCCGAATGCAGTAGTAGATAGTTTTATAATGATAAACTCTCCCTCAGAGCACCAACAGGAACCTCTCCCTAATGCAGTAGGAGATGGTTTTAGAACGATAAACTCTCCCTCAGAGCACCAACAGGAACCTCTCCCTAATGCAGTAGTAGATGGTTTTATAATGATAAACTCTCCCTCAGAGCACCAAAAGGTACCTCTCCCTAATGCATTAGGAGATGTTTTTAGAATGATAAACTCTCCCTCAGAGCACCAACAGGAACCTCTCCCTTATGCAACAGTAGATGTATTAGAACGATAAACTCTTTCTCAGAGCACCAACAGGAACCTCTCCCTAATGCAGTAGTAGTTGGTTTTATAACGATAAACTCTCCCTCAGAGCACCAACAGGAACCTCTCCCTAATGCAGTAGGAGATGGAATAACACGAACCTCTCCCTAATGCAGTAGGAGATGGTTTTATAACGATAAACTGTCCCTCAGAGCACCAACAGGAACCTCTCCCTAATGCAGTAGTAGATGGTTTTAGAATGATAAACTCTCCCTCAGAGCACCAACATTAAACTCTCCCTAATGCAGTAGTAGATGGTTTTAGAAAGATAAACTCTCCCTCAGAGCACCAAAAGGAAAATCTCCCTAATGCAGTAGTAGATAGTTTTATAACTAGTGTTGAGCGAACCCGGACTGTAACGTTCGGGTCCGTACCAAACTTTCGGGTGTCCGGGGCACGGACCCGGACATTTCAAAGTCGTTCGGGTTCGGTACGGGGTTCTGCTATTTTACTCCACGTGTTGAGAAGCTGCAGGGCAGCCAATCAACAAGCGTTTCACTGATTTGCCCTTAGAAGCCATCACAGCCATGCCTACTAATGGCATGGCTGTGATTGGCCAGTGCATCATGTGACCCAGCCTCTTTATAAGCTGGAGTCACGTAGTGCTGCAGTCACATGCTCTTGGGTTAGTGTAGGGAAAGGAAGCTGACGGCGTGAGGGAGAGAATAGAGACATTTTAAGACATTTTAAGATCTGATCCTGCATCCTGAGATAGATTACTTTACTACTGCTGTCTGTGCTGTTGCTCTGAGGACAGATAGCAGAAATTAGAGATTTCACATACCGCTGCTTTGAGTTGCAGATTAAACTCTGCATAAAACAACGATCGCTACGATCGTGCTCAATGATCAGATTGTTGCAGGAATTTGAGATTTCAAATACCGCTGCTTTGAGTTGCAGATCAAACTCTGCATAAAACAACGATCGCTACGATCGTGCTCAACGATCAGATTGTGGGATCGTACACAATGATCAGATTGTGGGAGTAATTTGAGATTTCACATACTGCTGCTTTGAGTGATCTGACTGCACTAGGTAGAGGCTTCTGCTTACTTTAGAGTTTAATGAGGGTGTTAGACTAGTAACACATGCTAGGGTGTTAGACTAGCAACTCGTG
>BLSH010402967.1:0-21547 GCA_018402905.1 Glandirana rugosa | reverse complement strand
TGACACCGTTTGAAGATGATTTTAGAACAGTTCTATGGCCTCTACCGTTAATTAATACTTTTCAGACCCATTTTGAAGATGATCTCCATTTTTGCATTTTTTATGTTTTTATTTTTTTTTAAATATTTAAAGTTATTTCCCTGTCCCCATTTCTTTGTAGGTCACTTGTCCCACCCTTACCCACATTTCCTTCCTTTTGCAGACCTCTAGGACCTTCCAGGACTATTTTACAGCCTTTTTTGTGCCTAAAAGTCCGTGTCCCCATTGATTTCAATGGTGTTCGGTGTCCGGGACAAAGTTCGGGTTCTGTCCGGACCCGAACCCGGACTTTGTCCCGAAGTTCGGCCGAACCAGCAGAACCCGGACTTCTAGAAGTTCGCTCATCTCTACTCACTACCTCTAAATAAATCCCCCAGTCCTGGAGGGTTTGGAGGGGAGTATTATAGAGAATTTAAGGTTGTATTAACACCCCACTTGGAGAACATATTCAATGAAGCTGCTGCCTCTTCCTCCTTTCCCCATGAAATTTTGGAGGCTCTTATTGTAACCTTACCTAAGCCGGGGAAAGAACCAACCTCACCATCGAACTTCAGACCAATCCCTTTATTAAATATAGATGTAAAATTATATGCAAAATGAATAGCCCAACGTTTAGTCAACATCATGCCCCTACTCATCCACCCTGACCAAACAGAATTTACCAAATCAAGACAAACCTCAGATCCCACCCGTAGATTAATAAACATTATACATTTAGAAAATCACAAAAGAAGCCTTCTCTGCTCCTTGCGTTGGATGCAGAGAAGGCTTTTGACTGTATCCACTGGCAATATCTAACCAAGGTTCTTGAATCCTTTGGTTTTGTGGGCACACTTCTTTCGGCAATTATGGCCCTTTATTCTAATCCCTCAGCACGGGTTTATATGTCTGGCATCCTATCAACGCCCTTCCAAATATCTAACGGTACAAGGCAGGGATGCCCACTATCACCTCTAATATTTAATTTACTAATTCAACCATTGGCTATATATATCAGGACACATCCTCAAATTAAGGGCTTCGCAACTTCCACATCCACACATCTGATTAGCCTATTTGCAGATGATATCATATTAGTTCTCACTGGGGTTCGGTCTTCCCTGGCAGAGGTACACAGTGCCCTACAACTGTTCAACAAGGTGTTGTACTATAAGGTAAATGAAGGCAAATCTTATATATTGAATATGGGTATTGACACAGATACCAAGGAGGAGCTTGGTTCAAAGTTTCCATATAATTGGTGTGAAGAAGGCATAAAATACTTAGGGATCACTCTGACTGCCACCACACGAAAGCTAATTGAGGCTAACTACACAATGTTCCTACACAAGTTGAGAACCAAACTACAAGACCTGTCCAGGACAGAATTGTCCTGGACTGGATGTCTTGCTGCATTCAAAATGATTATCCTGCCCCAATTCTTGTATATATTTAGGGCCATGCCAATTCCAGTGTCTAGCCAGTTTTTCTCCAAGGCACAATCTATGCTCAATGCCTACTTATGGCAGAACTATGGGAGGTACAGGACATGTAGTGATAGAGGATTTCCACACAGCTGCCATATTAGCACAAATCAAACATTGGTTCACACAAAGCCAAGGTCCACGTTGGATAGACCTAGAGGTGGCACAAAGCCTGAATAAGAATCTACTAAACTTGCTATTAACTAGCAAGCTTCTTTCCCACAACCCATATAAACTATCCCCTACCATGGAAGCTTCATTACAAGCTTGGAAAACTATGACCATTACTCCATTTGGAGAAACTAAAACTATACCTATAGATATACCTATTTCCGGCATGAATCTTCTGATCCCGGACCATAATATATCATACTGGATAGCTAAAGGTATAACTAAAGTAGAAGACATTAAAATAGGACCAACTACCAAATCATTTAGATCAGTCCAGATTGAATATGGATTACCAGACAGCGATTATTTTAGATACTCCCAGGTCACTCACCTCCTAAACTCACTTCCTGACATGTCCACTACCTTACAATGGAAGATTAAATTATACTACACAAACCAAGACACCAAAATAAAAGGCACCTCCCTCTTCTATAATTTTCTCAACCAAAAGTCAGTTTTTGTCAAATCTCCATCTATGAAATCTTGGGAAATCAACCTTAAATCCAACTATTCAGAAGAACAATGGATAAAAGCACTAGACACAACATACAGATCTACTAAAAACGCCAATCTCTGGGAATTAACACAAAAACTAATGCTAAGATGGTACCTAACACCTTCAAGATTAGCACATTTCTTGCACGAAAACTCTCCATCATGCTGGAGATTATGTGGGCACAGACTACACTATACCACATACTCTGGGTCTGCCCGAGCATCCAGGATTATTGGAGGGAGCTATTCTATATCATTAATCAGCTTACGGGAATCCAACTACACAATAAACCCGAATTAGCTATACTCTCCATAGGCATAGAATCAATACCAACCACTCACAGATACGTGGTATCCCACATTCTATTAAGCGCTAGATTGGTGCTGGCTAGACACTGGAAAACAAAAGAACCCCCCACAGTGTTGGAAGTCATACAAACATACACATATCACATATGAAATGTTGTTCGCGTCCTCTCATAAACCACACACGGTATAAACCACAAACAAAACATTCAAATCTGGAAAATTAAATTTCATAAAGAAGGATACATTCTGACAAAGCTTTACTATCACCCAGGGAACATCTCTTGGTCTTTCATGTTATATGTTTTCTCTTTATATGTTATTCTTTGTAAGTTTAGTTCTAACCCCCTTTTCAGTTCATGAGGTTTCAGTGCAAACTTAATAGTAACAACCTTGAGGAGCCCTTGAACCATGGTAGAACAATGTTCTAAGTATTGTTTACTCTTATACAGTACAGAATGAGCATGAATACTGGATTGGCATGTAATGACCCAACTGAGACCGGTACTCCAATCGCCACAGTGAGCACCCAAAGTTGTGGCGACCGGGATTTATCTGGTAGTAATAAACTAAATTGTCCATTCTAATGGGCAATTGTGGTTTAAACTTTCCTCAAACTACTTAATTGTATGTAACTATGGTCATATGTGTCGAAAGAATGTAAAAAACGAAATCCCATGTGATTACACAACAATGTATGTACTTGATACTATGCAATGAAACCTTCTAATACAAATTATTGAAACAAAAATATGTATATGATAATATGTTTTACAATGTCCTTTTATTAATTGTGATGAGAGTCATGCAGCAACATGCTAGTCATCTTGTTTCTGTCATCCTACAGAGCAGTATGGAGTAGAAAATAGGTTCTACCCATTCCGACCAGCACTCTTGGAATTAGCGCACCCAATATTTTTTTGTTGAATCTTGACTGGTTCAGCAGGGATCGGCCAAAATTCGAACCATCTATGGGCAAGATGATTATACCCAAGTCGATCCTTCAATCATCTTGGGTACAACCAGCATGTTGGAATCTTCATGCGATTATTGCCAGCATCTATAGTTGCTAGTAATAATCACTGTGAGTTTTCTCATTAGGGATGGCTTCCTGCACCCCCCCAACTGGGAGAACACAATAGGTTCATCCTGACTGTGTTGATGGTTGCAGAAAAGAAAATTGCACCATCTATGGCTGGTCTAAACCTTTAATAAGATGATTGAAACAGAAAAAAATTGGAGAGTCCTGGGTTATAAAGCGCATATATGTTGATCTCGACACAAATGATGTTAAAATTGTTAATTTACCAGAAATATTGACAGTTTGATTTTTTACATGTTAATCTTATTTTCTTCTTTGTACTGTATTAATAAGCTTTATTCAGAATATGTGAAGTGCTCTAAGTTATAAAAGAAATATCTGACTTCAATATTTTGCTGTCTCTATGTACAGTACTGTGCAAAAGTTTTAGGCAGGTGTGAAGAAATAATGTAACGTAAGAATGCTTTCAAAAATATATTTTTTACTTGTTTATTGAAATTTAAAAAATGCAGAGTTAGCAAATAGAAGAAAAATTTTAATTACAGTAAGTCAGTATTTAAATACCCTTTGGCTTCAAAACAGCATCATTTTTCAGGTACACTTGCACACAGTTTTTGAAGGAAATCAGCAATAGTCAGCAATATGTTTACATTTCAAGTTTGGCTTCAAATTCATTTTCTAATTTCTTTCAGTTTTAAATTCAAATTTGTTTTGAATTTAAATGGAATTTTGTTTTGTTATAATGTATTTCGGATTCATTTAAATTAATTCCTATTGTGATTTGAAAATTTGGATACATTCACATTTCCGAATATCAAAAAATTCTGAATTCTGATTTGAAAAAAAGAGAACTGCACATGTCTATTTAAAACTTTTTAAAAATATTTTTACGTGTATATTTTTATGTAGATGTTTCTTAGGTGGAACACTTTAATATTTGTTTGTTCACAATAAGCACAATATTCACATATTTATCTATTTATTGGTTTTGCTTAAATATTTATGTTAATTGGAAGTGCAGTATATAAACAATATTTGTTGGAGAGAGTTTTTAAGATCAGTGTGACACTTTTAATTTAAACAACTAACAAAGACAATTCATGGATAGCTTAGATCTGTGATCCAATGTAGCTGCCTTTATACCTCTTCCTCTGCACGGGCAGGTACCACTTAACTATATATGGGGTGAATTCTGTAGTAGTGATGATTTTGCATGTCCATAATACTGGTCAGTTCCCTGTCAACTAGTAGAATCATAGATACCCACAAACATTAGATTTGGGCATTTTTTTGGCTAAACAGGGTTATGATCTATTGTTAATGGAGCATCGTCCAATATGTGAGTATTTGAGTAGCAAAATGATCATGCAGATTTGAAAATCTTGCCCAATTACTATTGTTTTTCCTGGCTTCAGAAACGTCTATAAAAAGCTCTAACTATATTGTCTACAACACTAAGCAGGTGCACATGTTCGTCCAGAGCATATCTGGTCATGGGAGAAACTGGCCCAAGGTAGATTATTTTGTTATGTATATGGCCAACTCTTACCAGCAATTGTAGAAATATGTATTCATTTGTTGTGTTGGAAGAGACAACTATGAAATTATTTATTCTTTATTTGCATATAGCTCATGTTTTGCTTGCAATTTTAAAAACTGACATTCTTCTCTGAGCTGGTTTAAAGTTCATTTTGCTTAAAACAAACTTTTCAGGAAAAAACAGTACTTTGTAAGTGGCCTGTAGTGGAACACTCATTAGATTGTCAGATGGTAAGGTGACATGCCAGATTATATTAGAGATCTTATTGCAATCTTCATTTGAGATTGGGGCTTTAGTGAGATTGCATTTGATGAGTAATAAAGGTAGCCTTGCAGGATTATTGTGCCTGTTTATATTTTCTACCTAATAACTATGCTGTATCTATACTCTGACATTTTTCAGATACAAAAGCACAACAGATTGTAAACAGTAATCCAATAGAAAAAATCTACTGTGCTTTAGCCAAATAAAACAGACAACAGAGCTGAATACTGTATGTCACATATGGATATGGTATATTTTGAACACACACACACACACACACACACACACACACACACACACACACACACACACCATACATATACTGCTTTAGCCTTTACTATTTTCATATGAATGTATTATAGCTGTGTATTGTCATGAAGTCGCTCATCTATGGGTTATATATGATAATCTCTATGATTAATATGATTTGATGTATATACTATTTACTAGGGTTACACCGATAATGATACTAGTATCGGTAGCGATACTGGGCATTTTCAGAGTATCGGTACTTGTGAAAAATGCCCCGATACCAGAAACCAATACCTGTTCTTTCAGTTGTTAGTGGGAATTCCCTGCTAACAACTGAAATGTAAAGGAAAAATGCCTGCAATTATTGGTTGTTAAGGAACGGGGCCACTGTTTCCTTAACAACCACTCAGGTGTCTTCAGATTCCCCCTCTCCACCTACTCCTCCCCTCCCGCCAGCTGTCAACAGGCTTGGGTGAACCCCCCCAACACGATCCCTGTACCCCCCCCTGATAGCAGCCCTCACAGCTACCATCATTAGCCGGCATTCCTCCTCTGCCGCTCCCACCAGGCTTCAGGTGCTGCTTGGGGCGATCCAGATGTGTCCCCCCACCACTCAGATCACCCCCATACCGCCCTCTGCACCCCCATCCACTGCCACTCCAAGCAGCATCCCTCCTTTCCCTCCCGCAGCCTGCAGCTCTGCAGCTTCTGCCTGTGTTCTCCGGCGGGCTGACAGGCTGGGGATTGTGGTGAGGGGGAGCAGTTTAGGGTGAAGTTTAGGGCTTGGGGGGCTTTGTGTATACCACACCCCCATCTGTAGCACAGCAGGCACAAGCAGCATTTACTATGATTGCTGCTATATGTCCCACTAACATCTGATAATAGTAACTACGAGTGTTACAATTTATCAGTCTGTCATTTTCTGAATGAGTGAGAAATTCCTCACTCATTCAAGTTAAGTGCTGCAGAAAAAAGGGACCATATTCAGTTCCTTTTCTCTGTCTCACAATAAGAGATATGGGGGTCTGTTTGGACCTCTAATATCTCACCAAAGACCTCACCCCCCACCCCCAAAAAATAAAAAAATAAATTAAAAAAATGTAAAATTTAAAAAGTAAAAAAAAACAATAAAACAAAAACAAACATAGTAAGACCCACCAGATCCACCCACACTCACACCTCCAAGGTGAAACCCCCCCAAAAATACACAGCTGCGGGGAGGCTGTTTAATGTAAAGGAGTCCAGAGGTTACATAGTTACATAGTTAGTGAGGCTGGAAAAAGACACAAGTCCATCAAGTCCAACCTATGTGTGTGTTTTTGTGTCAGTATTACATTGTATATCCCTCAATGTTGTGGTCTCTTAGGTGCCCATCTAATAGTTTTTTGAAATTATTTATTCTCCCAGCTGAAACCACTGTTTGTGGAAGAGAATTCCACATCCTTACTGATCTTACCGTAAAGAACCCTCTGCGCAGCTTAAGGTTAAACTGCCTTTCCTCCATTTTTAATGAATGGCAGCATGCAGGGGGTTGTGTAATGTAAAGGTGATGCAGAGGAGCAGGGGTTTGTGTAATGTATAGCGGATGCAGAGGAGCAGGGGGCTGTGTAATGTAAAGAGGCCCAGAGGTGCACAGGGTTGTGTAATGTAAAGGGGATGCAGAGGAGCAGGGGGTTGTGTAATTTAAAAGTGATGCAGAGGAGCAGGGGCTGTGTAATGTAAAGGGGATGCAGAGGAGCAGGGGGTTGTGTAATGTAAAGGGGATGCAGAGGAGCAGGGAGCTGTGTAATGTTAAGGGGATGCAGAGGAGCAGGGGCTGTGTAATATAAAGGGGATGCAGAGGAGCAGGGGGTTGTGTAATGTAAAGGGGCCCAGAGGAGCAGGGGGTTGTGTAATGTAAAAGGGATGCAGAGGAGCAGGGGGCTGTGCAATGTAAGGGGGTCCAGAGGTGCAGGGTGTTGTGTGATATAAAAGGGTCCAGAGGTGTAGGGGTTTGTGTAATGTAAAGGGGTCCAGGGGAGCAGGGGGCTGTGTCATGTAAAGGGGCCCAGATGTGCAGGGGGCTGTGTAATGTAAAGGGGCCCAGAGGCGCAGGGGGCTATGTAATGTAAAGGGGCCCAGAGGTGCAGGTGGTTGTGTAATGTAAAGGGGATGCAGAGGAACAGGGGGCTATGTAATTATACTGTTCTAGTGTTCTTGCTCCTCTTCATGCCTAAACTACAGATCTGTATTGCACTTGGTTGGTTGTGAACTTGTGATGTTTACATGTCATTGACATTATAATTTAACATGCTCTGTGTAATTTGAGCCTTCAGAGCTTTTTGATAAGCAAATAAAAGCATTTTATTTGTTTCATAAGTCTTTTGGAGTTCCAATTCTTCAGTCCATAAAGAAAACTAACAAAAATATTCATTCCCTTTAAAAAATGGTCACATGACCAAAAAAATAGGTAATTGGTATCGGCGACTACCTATCGGTGCAACCATACTATTAACATCAGGAGTAGTGCTTTCATATATTTTTATGTAAAGGTTAACTAGTGTATGCAGTGCATTTTAGCAAATCTCTTCATGCCAACTGTGTTTTTCTTTATTTTACATTGGTTTTATGCAGTTTTAAGCATGGGTGTTTAGGTAAACAGTAGTGTGGCAGGACATGATTTTTTCTAATATTTTCACTTTTCTAAATGTGTTTTCAAGTAAAAAAAACATAAAATCTTATACTGAAAACGTGCTAATTTTGGGAAATATTCAGGGCAAGAATCAGCTCAAGGGTCAGATCTAGACCATCATTACCAGAGCTGATTTAAAGACGTTTGCTTACCTGCACAGAGGGGACAGTGTCTGCATACAACAAATGCACGATGATTTGAATGTACACTGACTTCTGGAAAACATAATTAACCTTGTGATTATAATCAGAACAGCTCCAGATATGTACAGTATATGGGGCGTATGTGTTCTGTGGACACCCATGTACATATACTCTATGTGAGAAATAGCTGTAGCATATACATTATGTGTAGAAATAATTTTTAGCCAAGCATAATTCTTTATGAACACCAACAAGATCAGTGTAAGTGGAGACTAAGTTATTGAAAATAAATTAATATTTAAGTCACGCACAAACACCATGAATATTGGCTTGATTCTGATAATTGCATAAAAGTTCCAAAATTGTCTGTAACAATAATAACAATAATATATATATAAATTCAATAATTAATTTAACCAATGATGACTAACTATAATAGTCTGCATCTTATGGAATTCAACCTTTGCAGAAGGAATAAGGGTCAAACTATACAAAAACGGTATGCCAATACGGACCAAGAACAGAAAAATAATTTTAAAAAAATTATAAAAATTTAGATTAGGTTACAAAAATAAATATGGTAATTGACGTATTAATCTAAGCAAGAAAAATCAACAGACGATATATTATAATTACCCTCCAAGTATCAGGTAACCTTTTAGATAACTGATGATCAGATGGCTGCCAATTAATTGGTGGAGGTGAGCTTCCCCAAAATGGCATCTCTCCTCTAGTTGACAAATGTCTTAGATGATCTTAGTGTCCTCATGAGATGGTGTCTACCTTCAAGATGGTTTGTGTAGATGGTCCTCCCTTTTGAGTGTGTCCCCGTGCCACCTTATTCAGTGGAAAAACAATACCCTCAATACCGCTAAGGTTGCTAAGGTTGCTGAAGGGAAGCAGGAGAGCTGGGACCCTGACAAAGATTGCACAGGAAGCTAGAGCATAGGTTTCCCCAGGGCTCGGAGTCAAAGAGCCAGCAGGTGTTCACCAGGGCCTCTAGTGGTGAGGATGGACTCGGCTTCAACTGGATCCAGGTCACGGCCCCTGGGGTCCCCCAGTTCACGCTCACGGCAGGCTACAGGTGAAATGGAGAGAAAGCAGCAGTGCAAGATATCAAGAGACGGTCAATGGGAGAGCCAAGGGTCAGGGCTACAAACAGACAGAAACAGACAGGAGACATGCCAAGGTCAGGGCCACTAGCAGACAAGGAAGGTCAAAGAACAAGCTGAGATCGGGGACACTAGCAGACAAGGAAGGTCAAAAAACAAGCCGAGATCGGTACACTGAAACAAACTGAGAGCAAATGGCAGAAGCAACCACACAAGACTAACACACAATAATTGGTCGGCAACGAGGCTTGCAGCACATGGTCTTTTATAGTGTTTCCTTAATTGGAGACTGGGGTGGAGTTCACAGAGGGAAGCTACTTAGCACACAGGTGATGATGTGCACGGTCTCTAAGCTGACACAACCAAAGAGGTAAGCAAACAGACAGGACATGAATTGTACAAAAGGTTCATGACAGTAGGCCCAGGCTTGGAGGGAAATCTCAAATGAAACTTCTTACCAGGCAAGGTGCAAATACCTCAGATCCAAGACCACTCCTCAGGACCAAACCCTTTCCAATGCACAAGGTACTGAACAATGCCTTTACAGAGCCAGGAGTCCAGGACTAGATGAACCTCATACTCCTGACCATCCTCCGAGACCGGATTCATGGTAGGTAGAGGACGAGATAACTTATTGAGGACTAAAGGCTTCAGAAGGGAAACGTGAAAGGAGTTTGAAATCCTGAGGCTTTTTGGAATCTGCAGTTTAAAACAAACTGGATTCAACTTAACAATTATAGAGTACTGACCAATGAATCTTGGAGCAAATGTTAAAGAATAGAGTTGAGCAAACATCTGGATGTTCGGGTTCGGTGGGTTCGGCCGAACTTCATGAAAAAGTCCAGGTTCGGTACCGAACTTGACCCGAACTTTACCCAGAACCCCATTGAAGTCAATGGGGACCCGAACTTTGCGGCACAAAAATGACTGTAAAAAAGTCCTGGAAAGTGCTAGAGGGCTACAAAAGGAAGTAAAATAATTTTAGAGCAATAATCTGTCCCTTACAGCAACAGCAGGAACCTGACCATATAGGAGTAGGCGATGATTTTAGAACAATAATCTGTCCCTTACAGCAACAGCAGGAACCTGACCCTATAGAACTAGTAGATGATTTTAGAACAACAATCTGTCCCTCTAAGCAGTAGACTCTACCTAGTCCAGTCAGATCGTTCTGTAATGCAGGATGAGATGTTATTAGATCTGCAATCTGTCCCTAAAAGCAGTAGTAGTAGTAATCTCTACCTAGTCCACAATCAGATCGTTCTGTAATGCAGGATGAGATGTTATTATATCTGCAATCTGTCCCTCACAGCGCCGGCAGCATCCTCTCCCTACACTAGCCAGAGGGCATGTGACATACAGCACTAAGTGACTTCAGCTTATAAAGAGGCTGGGTCGCATGATGCACTGGCCAATCACAGCCATGCCATTAGTAGGCATGGCTGTGATGGCTTCTAAGGGCAAACCAGTGAAATGCTTGTTGATTGGCTGCCCTGCAGCTATTCAACATGCGTGATCAAATACCCGAACCCAAACTTTTTTTCAAATGTCCGGGTTCGGGTCCGGATCACGGACACCCCAAAGTTCGGTATGGACCCGAACTTTACAGTTCAGGTTCGCTCAACTCTATTAAAGAAGGAACCCTGAGCTTGATGTTCTTGGTAGAAAACCAGACTTTGTCTCCAGGCTGTAGAGAAGGTGGCTTATGCTTGCGACGGTCAGCACAACCTTTACATTTATCAGCAGCCACCCTGAAGGGAACCATGGACATCCTTCCAAATAGAATTGAAGGATTGTTGAACCGTAGCCAAAGCCAAAGCTGGAATTTCCAGAGAACAGATCATAGGAAGAGGAAGCTGAGGATGTTTTCCATAAACTGTAAGAAAAGGTGTCTTCTGAGAACTGACATTGACATGATTGTTGTGAAAGAATTCCACCCATGGGAGTAGAGATGGCCAATCATCATGATGAGCCAAGACCAAAGTTTGGAGAAAAACCTCTAACTCCTGATTAATCCTCTCAGTCTCTCAATTGGATTGAGGGTGGCAAAAGGAAGAAAAATCCAGGACAAAATTGAGGGACTTGCAGAAGGCTCTCTAAAATTGAGATGTAAATTGGACACCTCTGTCTGAAACAATATGGGAAGGAACCCCATGGAGGCGGCAGATTCTTGAACAAAAATGGAAACCACAGCAGGGGCAGAAAGAACACCTGGAAGAGGAACAAAATGGGACACCTTAGAAAACCGATCAATTACAACCCAAATGACCATATTCTTCTCAGATGGTGGGAGATCGGTAATTAAATCCATGGCAATGTGAGACCAGGGTTCCTTAGGACTGGGCAAAGGCATGAGAAGACCTGCAGGAGCTTGTGTGGAGGATTTGGACTGGGCACAGACATGACAGGCTTTAACGTAATCTTTGACATCCAGATGAAGTGTAGGACACCAGTAGTGGTGACTGATGAGTAGGAAGGATCGGAGGAATCCAGCATGGCCTGCCACCTTGGAATCATGTCCCCAATGAAGGATCCTAGTTCTTAGGTCAGTGGGGATGAAGGTCTTGCCAGGAGGAATTTGTGACAACAGGGTGGTAGAATGGGCAAGAATGCATGTGGTCAGAATGATTCAGGTTCAGGTTCTGAACTAAGGTTCAGAGGTGGGCTCCTCAACCAGAGTGTCAAATGACCTAGATAGTGCATCAGCCCTACTGTTGCAGGAACCAGGTTTGTACATAATCATGAAATTGAAACGAGAAAAGAAAAGAATCCACCTGGCCTGTCTGGGATTCAGTCGTTTGGCATTCTGCAGGTATTGCAGATTTTTATGATCCTTGAAGAACGCACATGGTTGACGTTTTTTCTCAATGGATTGGAGAAGCACAGCTCCCACCCCAGTAGCGTCCACTTCAATGCAAAATGGATCCTCAGGATTGGGTCTCCTCAAGAGAGGTCCATAAATAAAGGCTTGTTTCAATTCATGAAACGCAGAGACAGCTTCAGAAGGCCACTCCTTAGCATTCGCACCTTTCTTGGTCAAGGCGATAATAGGCGCAGCAATGCAGGAGTAATTACAAATGAACTGCCTATAATAATTTGTGAACCAGAGAAAGTGCTGTGTGGCCTTGAGGCTGGTGGGAAGGAGCCAGTTGGTAATGAATGAGACCTTCCCAGGATCCATACTGAAGATTTAATTGACGAAGTTTTGGAACAGCGTTGGGGCATTACACAGACCAAAAGGCATAACCAAGTACTCGTAATGCCCATCTCTAGTGTTAAACGCGGTTTTCCATTAATCACCCTCCTTTATCAGATTGTATGCACACCTGAGATCCAACTTGGTAAAAATGGAGGCACCTTTCAACCCGTCGAAAAGTTCAGATATTAAAGGTAAGGGGTAGCGATTTGTCACCGCATTTAAACCTTAATAGTCAATGCAGGGTCTTAAAGTACCATCTTTTTTGGCATCAAAAAAGAACCCCGCTCCTGCAGGTGATGAGGACTTCTGAATGAACCCCTTCTTCTCTAGATTTTTAGCAACATACTCCAACATGGCCTGAGTCTCTGGGATGGACAGGGATAGGTATGGCCTCTGGGCAGAGTCGCTCCAGGAACATGGTCAATGGCACAGTCAAAGGACCTGTGTAGAGGAAGCACCTCAGCTGATTTCTTGCAGAAGACATCCTGGAAATTGCTATATGCAGTGGGAAGAGCAGAAGAAACTGAGGTGGTGGCAACAGGAAGTCGCTCTTTGGGAGCCACCTTGCATAGACAGGATGAGAAACAGGCGGAACCCCAAGCCAGTATCTACCCAGAAGTCCACTCAATGTGTAGGGAATGGAGCTGTAACCAGGGAAGGCCCAATACGATGGGGGTTGAGGCCTTAGGTAGGACAAGGAAGGATATCTCCTACTGGTGGAGTACTCCAACCGACATCTTAACAGGAAGGAACTGAAAGTGGATAGGCCCTCCTGGAAGAACAGTTCCATTGATCACTGAGACCACCAATGAAGTGGCAAGGGGTGAGAAAGGGTAAGCTTCAAGGAGGATGCAATATTCCATTCCATAAGGTTGCCGGCAGCTCTGGAATCCAAATATGCCAATACCGAGTGAGAAGAAGCGCCGACATGCAGGAACACAGACAGAAGTAGACATGAAGGTGATATTTCTGGGTCCAATACTCCACCTTCCAGATGTATTAGATCCAAGTGTCAAGAAAATTACCTTTGCCCCCACAGTAGAGACACAGGTCCAGAGTTCTGTGCCTAGCACATTCCTCAGGAAATAGCCTGGTCCAGCCCAGATGCATAGGTTCCTCAGCTGGCAGGGGATGCTCCATGGGTCGCAGAGAGGGGAGCTCAGGCTGGCTAGGGACCAAAAGGTGCTGGCGTCTCTTTTTTAGGGTGCTCTCCTGGAAACGAATGCCGATCTGGTTACACAGGGAGATCACGCCATCCAGATCAACGGGGATGGTTCTACCCACTAATTTGTTCTTCACTCTGTCAGAGAGGCCCTGTAAGAAGGTTGCAACTAAGGCCTCATTGTTCCAGTTCAACTCAGCAGACAGAATCCAAAAATGGAGAGCATACTGGCCCACAGGAAAAACTCCTGGCGGAGGCGTAAAAGGTTCTGGACACTGAAGAGACACGACCTGGTTCCACGAAGATGTTCCGAAAGAGTTTTCAAGAAACTAGACACACTAGAAACCACGGGGTGACTCTTCTCCCACAGAGGGGCAGCCCAGGCTAAAGCCTCGCCAGACAAGAGAGAAATAATTTAGGCCACATTCGCCCGATCAGACAGGAATATTTGAGGCTGAAGTTCAAAACGAATGGTGCTGAGGAACCCCCTGCAGGACTTAGAGTCCCCAGTGTAATGGGACAGAGCCAGTAACTGCAAAGGGTTCCCGGCTGTGGGTGAGACTGGAACAGATATGGCTGCAGGATGCGGTTGAGGTTTTTGAACCGGAGGTCCTAAGGAGGACTGAAGCTGCTCAAAGCGGGAAGCCAGATCCTGAAGGAATTGCATCATCTGGGTTTAATTAGACTCCTGGGTCTCAAGTCTGCGGACTATGCCCTGCAGCAATTTATCGGCGGGTAGCGGCACATCAGCCGGGCCAACCAAACTGTCAGGTCATCTGGGGTAAGGAGACAGATGCGCCCTGCATGGGTTTAAATCGCACCGCTGAAGTGCAAAGTGCACCACTAAGGTTGCAAAGTGAACCGCTAAGGTTGTGAACCCCTAGCTGACTGCTGCGACTAGAGATCAGGATGGTGCAGGGAAGTGGGACTGCTGGGCCCCGACACAGATTGCACAGGGAGCTAGAGCATAGGTTTCCCCAGGGCGTGGAGTCTAAGAGCCAGCAGGTGTTCACCAGGGCCTATGGTTGTGAGGATGGACTTGGCTGCAACTGGAACCAGGTTGTGACCCCCGGGTCCCCCCAGCTCATGCTCACGGCAGGCTACAGGTGAAATGGAGAGAAAGCAGCAGTGCAAGATATCAAGAGACAGTCAATGGGAGAGCCAAGGGTCAGGGCTACAAACAGACAGAAGCAGACAGGAGACACTCGGGGTTACTAACAGACAAGGAAGGTCAAGGAACAAGCCGAGATCGGGAACACTAGCAGGCAAGGATTGCCAAAGAACAAGCCGAGATCGGTACACTGAAACAAACTGAGAGCACAGGGCATAAGCAACCACACAAGCCTAACACACAATAATTGGTTGGCAACGAGGCTTGCAGCACATGGTCTTTTATAGTGTTTCCTCAATTGGAGACTGGGGTGGAGTTCACAGAGTAAAGCTACTTAGCACACAGGTGATGATGTGCATGGCCTCTAAGCTGACACAACCAAAGAGGTAAGCAAACAAACAGGACATGAATTGTACTACAGTTTCATGACAACCTGGCCCAGAAAGTGGAACCTTCTCCTTATTTTTGGGTTTATTTGATAATCACTTATGTGTTTACTTTTGTCTTATTTCCCTTGACCACCAGATGCCCCCCTGTGACCAGACCTATTCCTCCTGAGTTTATCTGGGGACTGAAGTAACTAATCTGTAATAGGGAAAATTGGACCTTGTGAAAACGATATAATTCTTTAGAGTAAATACCGAGCTAGGTGGAGAGAAGGGTGAGCTGCCGCACAACAGCCAAACCTATTGCAAATAACTTATATCATCCAGAAGTGTGGCGCTCAACTGAAAACTAGTGACTGATGTGCAAAAACTTAAAATAGATGACTGAATAAAGTGCTAGTGCAAATGAGTACTGAATTAACTCAAAATTCAGCTATAGTGCACCACATACAGTAAATGATACAGTTAAGAATAGATAAAAATTGCAGAAATTCATCTATAGCATATCACATAGTCTTTAAACGGTCAGTAGAAAAAATTTCAGTCGATAAAAATGTGCAAAAGAATGGAGAATATGTGCAAAAAGGTGCAAGTCCATAGATAATATTCAAATAGGGTAGATGTGCAAAATTGATGCAGGGAAGTTCATCAGCAATGTTGGCATAAAGTTGATAATTCAATGAAGTAGACAATGGATATAAGTGAATGGTGTGCCAAACTTGGTGCAATCCGTCAACTAGATAAAAGGCTTACTGGAAAGCATATATATTCAAGCCTGAATATATATATATGGAGCCAGGGAATGCTTCTTATGGTTGGAGATTTAGAATGGTCACACAGCCTGGTATCCCTTGAGAGTCCCACAGCGTTACAGGGGGTCATCATATGGACGTCCTTAAAGGGTGCACTCCGGTGCACAAGTTGGTATATATAAAAGAAAAGGCTTCACATGGCATTCATAATATTATGACTGCGCCCATTTTAGATAATATATTTTGGGTCATAATCATGTATTTTCATATACTATTATGTCTTCGGAAACAGTGAAGTTCCTATTTTAAAGTTAACTTCATAATACATCCATAAAGTTTGAGTTGTCATGTTCTCATAACCTTGGAATATGGAGAAACATGATGTCCTTCATTTAGTGGCACAATAGAAATATACTCTCATTGTCTGAAATGTCCCAGGTTGGTTCACAAAAACCCCAGCAAAGCATGATCCAATTTGCTCCAGCAGGGGTAAAAATTCCTTCCTGATCCCCTGAGAGGCAATCGGATATTCTCTGGATCAACGTTACCTATAAATGTTAGTATCCAGTTATATTTTTTACGTTTAGGAAAGAATCCAGGCCTTTTTTTAAAGCAAGCTACTGAGCTAACCAGAACCAGATCTTGAGAGAGTCTATTCCACATTTTCACAACTCTTACTGTGAAGAAACCTTCTCTATTTGGACAGTAAATCTCTTTTCCTCCAGAAGTAAAGAGTGCCCCCTTGCCCTCTGTGATGACCTTAAAGTGAATAACTCAACACAAGTTCACCATATAGACCACTTACGTACAGTATTTATACATGATGATCATATCCCCCCTTAATCTCTTCTCAATAGAGAATAAATTCAGTTCCTCTAATCTATCCTTATAGCTGAGCTCCTCCATGGCACTTATCAGTTTGGTTGCCACACAAGTTCACTATATAAACCACTTATGTATTTATACATGATGATCATATCTCCCCTTAATCTGTTCTCAAGAGAGAATAAATTCAGTTCTTCTAATCTATCCTCATAGCTGAGCTCCTCCATGCCTCTTAACATTTTGGTTGCCCTTCTCTGCACTTTCTCTAGTCCCCCAATATCCTTTATGTGAAATGGTGACTGGTGCCCAAAACTGAACTGCATATTCCAGATGAGGTTTTACTAATGATTTGGATGTATAGTACGGTTTTGGCTGTTTTTGGTAGTCCAGAGACCGGAAGCGTCAAAGGGGCTGCTTCCTGTATGTGGGACGCATTGGCGGTGACGTTGTGCATTCCACAGAGTGTTTCCAGTATTGGAGAATATATATAAGCCTGCTGGACGTGGATGGCCATGCCTCTGAGGAAATCCTATTGGATGAAACATAGCAGGTGACGCTATCCCACGTCTAGCACACTCAGGAACCGCAGAACTGGAATTGATTAACAGGCTTGTTTTTCATTCATGATGTGAATTTTTAATAAAAATTCATGTTTTACCTCTACAGGCTTCAATATTAGTCTCCCTTCCTCCTTACATATCATTCATTTTTGAGCTATAAGGGGTGAAGCCTGTATGTCGTGTTGGATTTACTGCCATGATGATTCGTTTGTGTCCGCTGCCTGAAAGAACCTCTGTGCCCGGAGCAGAATTGGTTTTATATGCTTGTTTACTCTTTGAGTCTGGTAAGGAGATCTGCTGGACACTGTGGTGCTGTGTGCTCTTCCTCCTTTACACAGAAGGTGGTGCTGGAATCTTTTTCATCAAGCTGGCTTTCAATACAGACTTTCACTATGGACGTTTTATATATCTTTAAAGTTGAATTATTTTTAATTGCTGCAATCCAGACCTTAAATATTTATACATTGTCGATCAGCAATTCTTTGCCAACTGCTTGCCTATTGATGATTAGCGTGGACAACCCATGCATTTGTTCACTTAATGATAAGAAGGTTATTCCACTGCATAGCTTGCTGTCATCTGCAAACACTGAAATGGTACTTTTAATCCCAGACCCTATATCATTTATAAACATATTAAAAATGAATGGTCCCAACACTGAACCTTGGGGTACACCACTGATAACCTTAAACCATTCAAAGTAAGAATCGTTAACCACTACTCTCTGAATTCTATCTTTTAGCCAGTTTTATTCATTTAAAAACTGATCTTTCCAAGTCTGTAACCTTTACCTTACACATTGATACACGGAAAAAACTTCCCCTCAAAGAAAATTGGGATTTTCAGGGCACAGATAATAAAGTCAAATTGTATATGAAAAATATATGTTTTATTATAATTCACTGAAGTAAAAAGCAGACATATCAAAGAAGCATCATAAAAAAACCATACAATACTTATGATCAAGTGGAAGTGGATTTTTTACAACACGGATATATTATCTTGTAGATTGCGTGATTCTTGCCCAGTAGCCCGACATGTTTCAGGATATTCCAATCCCTTCTTCAGGGGCATTTAAACAGACAAGACCAAACTTCCACTTGTTATACCATGCTCCAGCCCCCATCCAGTAGACAGCCACCCCGATGAATCAAAGCCAAACAAAAGCCAATTTCAGACTCTCATGTGTGAAAAATCCCAACATTTGACCCGGATTAATTTCATTCGGAGAGTGACAAAATTGGCTTTTATGACCCGTGGCTTGTGGCATCTGTTCCTTCCGAGGTGTACCGTACCTGGGGATCTCCTTTGGGGAGTTCAGTGGGACACTGGCCGGTCTGTTGCCCACCCCTGGGTCAGCAACATCTTGGTTAATCTCAGTATCCACCTGCCCGGTGGCTTTGATTCATCGGGGTGGCTGTCTACTGGATGGGGGCTGGAGCATGGTATAACAAGTGGAAGTTTGGTCTTGTCTGTTTAAATGCCCCTGAAGAAGGGATTGGAATATCCTGAAACATGTCGGGCTACTGGGCAAGAATCACGCAATCTACAAGATAATATATCCGTGTTGTAAAAAATCCACTTCCACTTGATCATAAGTATTGTATGGTTTGTTTTATGATGCTTCTTTGATATGTCTGCTTTTTACTTCAGTGAATTATAATAAAACATATATTTTTCATATACAATTTAACTTTATTATCTGTGCCCTGAAAATCCCAATTTTCTTTGAGGGGAAGTTTTTTCCGTGTATCAATATTTCTGGGATGCGTGGCACATAGGGTGTAAAAATACCCAAGTGATCAGAACCCGCTAATATTTACATTACACATTAGCCGTGTGTGGGGATCTGTGTCATATGCTTTTGCAAAATCCAATCATACCACATCCACAGTCACCCCTCTGTCCACGGTTTTACTTACCTCCTTAAAAATAGAAATAAGATTTGCTTGACAACTTCTGTTTTTCATGAATCCATGCTGTCTGTTGCTTAAAATACTTTTTTTTCCAGCAACAACCCATCTATGTGGTCTTTTATTAAACTCTACAATATCTTCCCAACTATAGAAGTTAAACTAACAGGTCTTATACTTACTTTGATCCATTTTTGAAAATAGGCACCACATTTGCCTTACGCCAATCCAGTGGTACTATGCCAGTCATTAACCACTTCCCGACCGCCGTATACAGAATGACGGCAGGGAAGTGGCTGAGTTATCCTGACTGGGCGTCATATGACGTCCTCAGGATAACAGTGTACCGCGCGCCTGCGGGGGGGGGCGCAGTGCGGTGATCGCGGGTGGCCCATGTCCCCGGGACATGGGCCTTCCCCGATCAGGGTAAACAGCCGATAAAATTGTCTGTTTACCACGTGATCGGCTGTGTCAAAACATAGTCGGTCACTTCAGAGGAATGAAGTGCAGAGACGCGCATGAAGCGTTCCCCCGGAGGAGTGCACGTCGGCAATCGGGGAGAGCGGGTGTCCCTTGGACACGGCGCTTCCCCGATTAAGGTAAACAGCCAATTAAATTGGCTGTTTACCACATGACCGGCTGTGTCCAATCACAGCCGGTCACAAATGTAAACACAGCCCTGCAGTTACTATCTGATCTCTGCTTCTCCTCACGCTGATTGTGTGAGGAGAAGGGATCAGTGAGTAACTGTCAGTGTCTTGTCAGTCAGTTTACTGTCAGTGTACACCAACACAGCACACAGCCCTCCCAATAAAAGAGAACCTGTCACCAGCGATGTCACACAGCCCATCAGGAACTGTCATAGCCCATCAGGAACTGTCACAGCCCGTCAGGATCTGTCACAGCCCGTCAGGATCTGTCACAGCCTGTCAGGATCTTTTACAGCCCATCAGGATCTGTTACAGCCCATCAGTAACTGTCACAGTCCATCAGGATCTGTCACAGCCCATAAGAATCTGTCACAGCCCGTCAGGATCTGTTACAGCCCCTCTGTCACAGCCTATCTGTCACAGCCCATTAGCTGTCAGCATCCGTCACAGCCTGTCAGCCCGTCAGCATCTGTCTCAGCCCGTCAGCATCTGTCACAGCCCGTCAGCATCTGTCTCAGCCCGTCAGCATCTGTCAAAGCCTGTCAGCATCTGTCACAGCCCATCAGCATCCGTCTCAGCCCGTCAGCATCCGTCACAGCTCATCAGCCCGTCAAGATCTGTCACAGCCCGTCAGAATCTGTCACAGCCCATCAGCCTGTCAGAATCTGTCACAGCTAGTGTTGAGCGAACCCGGACTGTAACGTTCAGGTCCGTATCAAACTTGCGGGTGTACAGGACCCGGACCCGAACACGGACATTTCAAAAAACGTTCGGGTTCGGGTTCTGGTAGTTGATCACGCATGTTGAAT
This sequence comes from Glandirana rugosa, assembly GCA_018402905.1. Taxonomy (NCBI): domain Eukaryota; kingdom Metazoa; phylum Chordata; class Amphibia; order Anura; family Ranidae; genus Glandirana; species Glandirana rugosa. Next base: position 682 of record BLSH010402967.1, on the reverse strand, counting down.
AGCTGCAGGGCAGCCAATCAACAAGAGTTTCACTGGTTTGCCCTTAGAAGCCATCACAGCCATGCCTACTAATGGCATGGCTGTGATTGGCCAGTGCATCATGTGACCCAGCCTCTTTATAAGCTGGAGTCACAGCGCTGCGTGTCACATGCTCTTGGGTTAGTGTAGGGAGAGGAAGCTGCCGGCGTGAGGGAGAGATTACAGACATTTTAACATCTGATCCTGCATCCTGAGATAGATTACTACTGCTGTGTTGTTGCTCTGAGGACAGATAGCAGAAATTTGAGATTTCACATACCGCTGCTTTGAGTTGCAGATTGCAGATCAAACTCTGCATAAAACAACGATTGCTACGATTGTGCACAACGATCAGATTGTTGGAGTAATTTGAGCTTTCAAATACTGCTGCTTTGAGTTGCAGATTGCAGATCAAACTCTGCATAAAACAACGATGGCTACGATCATGCACAACAATCAGATTGTTGGAGTAATTTGAGATTTCAAATACTGCTGCTTTGAGTTGCAGATTGCAGATCAAACTCTGCCTAACGCAATGATCGTTATGATCGTACACAACGATTAGATTGTTGGAGTAATTTGAGATTTCACATACTGCTGCTTTGAGTGACACATTGCAGATCAAACCCTGCCTAACACAACGATCGTTACGATCGTACACAAC
>BLSH010402900.1:81207-95421 GCA_018402905.1 Glandirana rugosa | reverse complement strand
GCCCCAAATTGGCCCCACTGTGGCATGAGATTACAAAGTTTCTAACGGATCTGTTACTCAAACCTGCAACCCTCTCACCCCAACTCATATTGTTTGGACTAGATCTGGACTCCTGGCCAATCGCTACACATGCTCTTTTAACCCATGTACTCAGCGCCATCAGGCTTTCTATAGCCAGAAAATGGAAATCGGCAGATCCCCCCCTTATAGGAGACATACTTTCCTCTTTAAACAATCAATGCCTCATGGAATTCATGTACGCTAAGGCACATCTGCTAGTCACGCTTTTTCATAGGAGATGGTCCCTTTGGTTACGTCACCCTCAGTGTACCTTGCAACTTTAAGCAGAGACTTCAACAGAGCGACCTTGCTCGGACATATGGTTTGTTCTTGACCAACCTCCATCACTTGATAGTAACTGGATACTGATCTTTCTTTTTTTTTGTTCTCCCACCTGTTGCCCTGCATGGATAGAGGGTGTTGCCCCACCCCCAGGGGCAACACGCTCTGTCTTCTTAGTTCTCCCCCCCTAAGCTTAACATGATTACAGCACCCCTTTGATGTTCTTTTGCAACTTAACTTATGGTTGTATTGCAGTTAATATATACGGCAATGTCTGCTGCCTTTATCTGTATGTACAACTAGTGAACTATACTTCCTGTATATGCTTTTCTTCATAATAAATAAAAACTTAAGTAAAAAAAAAAAAGAAATAATGTTTAGAGCATGATCTGATCCCCTAAATTGTACTAAAAGATGCGGTATATGGTTTAAAGATAATCTGCTTTTAAACTGTAAAAAAGTGATTTCTACACTGATTTCTACATCTACAAGTCTGAGAAGAGATAAATTGCCTGTCTCTTTACATTTAGGTGCAGAGCATAGCTGAGCTCAACTGAGCATGCTCAGACACAAAATAACTCAGTTTTTAACTCTCATGGAGTAATTCCTTGAGAAGATAGTAAATACCAAATTGAGAGTTATTTTACACAGATTTTTTGTGAGTGAAAATTAGAGTTATGTAGCCCAATGCAATTTTCAGCCATTCATTCTAATGGTACAATTGTTACTTTCTCAAATAAATCCATTTCATGTTGAGATGAAGTGTATCTTTCTCCCAAAGAAATTGTCCTTGCAACAATGTTGCAATTTTGATCATCTATTTTGTTTATAAGAATGCTAGAATAATCTTTTCATGTTTTGGTAAATATTTTTTTCTCTGTCACTTTCACTTGTTTGATTTCCCCAAACTCACAAAGGTGTCTTTACAAACCACAAACAATACCATTGCTTTTGGAAATTTAAAATTAGTCCCATTTTTTTATTTATTATTCTTTCCAAATGATCCTAATTTGAGCCCCAAAAATGTGATATACGTACCAACATCAGAAATAAAAATGTCATTACCAAAAACTGAGGATAACATTACATCATACACTCACGCAGCAAGAACCACCACAAATCACAGATTACATATAGAAGATTAACTCCTGACTAATGTAAGTCCTCTATATACCAGGAAATGCAATATCTGTGTATTTATGTGTAGAAGGACTTGACGTGTATTAGCCCTGTGGTTTAAGAGGTAGCAATTCTATCTACCATTGCAGACATCCTGAGTTCAATTCCCAAGCATGTCACTTCATGTAGAGATGTTGTTTGTCCTCTCTATGTTGTTAACCACTCCAGATCTGCGCTATTGCCGAAGTACGGCTCCAGGGCGGATCTGAAATGCCCGGACGACGTCCATGGACGTCGTCCCCTGTGCATGCTCATCGTGCGCCCCCTGGAGGCAGCGGCGGTGCGCGCACGCTGCGCGAGCGTGCCCGTGCATAGGGCGGACTCGTTGTCCGCCCGAGACCCGCCGATGTCTTTTAGCAGCCTCAGAACGGAGAACCTCCGATGTAAACATGGCGGTTCCCCGTTCTGTGACAGGGGACATGACAGATCTACTGATCCCTGTCACTGTTATCAGTTAGATCTGTTATGTCCCGGCCAGCCCTGCACCCCCACAGTTAGAACACACCCAGGGAACATATTTAACCCCTTCACTGCCCCCTGCAGGTTAACCCCTTCACTGCCAATGACATTTACACAGTAATCAGTGGATATTTAAATTTCTGATCGCTGTATAAATGTCATTGGTCCCAAAAATGTGTAAAAAATGTCCGTCATTTCTGCGGCAATATCGCAGTCCCGATAAAAATCGCAGATCACCGCCATTACTAGTAAAAAATAAAAAAATAATAAAAACGCCATAAATCAATTCCCAGTTTGTAGACGTGGTAACTTTTGCGCAAACCAATCAATATACGCCGATTGCGATTTTTTTTTTTACCAAAAATATGTAGAAGAACATATGTCGGCCAAAACTGATGAATAATTTTTTTTTATGGATTTGTACTTTAGCAAAAAGTAAAAAATATTGTTCTTTTTGCTAAATTGTCGCTCATTTTTTGTTTATAGCGGCGATCAGAAATGACGTAGGGGTGATCAAATACCACCAAAAGAAAGCTCTATTTGTGGAAAAAAAAAGGACGCAAATTTTATTTGGGTACAACGTCGCATGACCGCGCAATTGCCATTCAAAATGCGACAGCGCTGAAAGCCAAAAATTGGTCTGGGCAGGAGGGGGGTTTAAGGGCCCAGTAAGGAAGGGGTTAAACATGACTCAGGGCCTTACCTAAATTATGTCTAAATGTAGTTTTTATGTGTAGGAGGGTTCCACCACATTGCAAATCTTGGCAGATACACTAGCTAGGCAATTGGGACGCCTGCCTTTACATGCACATGAACTTTAATGGCATCCCAGTCTTAGTCCGTAGGGTTCAATATTGAGTTGGCCCACTCAACAACAGCTATAACAGCTTCAACTCTTCTGGGAAGGCTGTCCATAAGGTGTAGGATGTTTGTCTATGGGAGTATTTGGCCATTCTTCCAGAAGTGCATTTGTGAAGTCAGGCACTGATGTTGGATGAGAAGGCCTGGCTCACAGTCTCCACTCTAATTCAGCCAAAATGTGTCCTTTCTTGTTGAGGTCAGGACTCTGTGCAGGCCAGTCATGCTCCTCCACCCAAACTTGCTCATCCATGTCTTTATGGACCTTGCTTTGTGCACTGGTCCAAATCATTTGGTGGAGAGGGGTTATGATGTGGGGTTGATTTTCAGGGGTTGGGCTTGACCCCTTAGTTCCAGTGAAGGGAACTCTTAAGGCATCAGCAAGACATTTTGGGCAATTTCATGCTCCCAACTTTGTGGGAACAGTTTGGGGATGGCCCCTTCCTGTTCCAACATGACTGTGCACCAGTGCACAAAGCAAAGTCCATAAAGACATGGATGAGGGAGGTTTGTGTGGAGAAACTTTACTGGCCAGCACAGAGTCCTGACCTCAACCCAATAGAACACCTTTTGGCTGAGCAGAGACTGCGAGCCAGGCCTTCTCATCCAACATCAGTGCCTGACCTCACAAATGCACTTCTGGAAGAATGGCCAAACATTTCCATAGGCACACCCCTAAACCTTATGGACAGCCTTCCCAGAAGAGCTAAAGCTTTTATAGCTGCAAATGGTGGCCCAACTCTATACTGAACCCTGGGCTGCCATTATAGTTCATGTGTGTGTAAAGGCGCATTTCCCAATACTTAGGACAATCTATTGTATATTACTTGTAATACTAAGCATGGCTATGGACTTAAGGCTGGTTCACACCACAGTGATGGACAAGACATGTGCTCACTGTTCACCAGGCAAGTGGCTAGCAAATCCACCTGGCACCCAAAAGGTTGCTGGCTCACATCCCAGATATGCTAATGCTTGTGTTGAAGTTTATAATAAGCCCCTGGATGGGTTTCTCACCACAATCCAAAGACATGCTGGCATTTTATTTGCCTCTTGTCCAAATAGTTTGTAATGTGAGAAAGTTATTTTGGGACTTTAAATTGGAAGCTCATTGCAGCCAGGGACTTGGACATTTCAAATTGTAGGGTTTACACTGCACAGGTACATCTGGTTAGAAAATCTGCGTTTCTCAAGGTACCCCAACAGGTCATGCTTTCAGCATTTGCCTCAAATGAAAAAGCTGCGGTAATTACTAAGGCAGTGAAACTGATCAAATCACTTGTGCAAAATAATGGAGAGCCTGAAAACATGACCTGTTGGGGGAACTTGAGGACAGGGTTGAGAACCACTGACTTAGAATTTTGTCCTGGAGTTATACTGATAACACAGCAAATAGTATTAGGTATTACAGCCCCTCAGCTGAAAATAAATTTGAAGTGGCAGATTGAAAGATACTGGTGGGCGTGTACTTCTATTGGGCATGTGTCAGTGTGCTAGCTTATATAAGGGACTTCAGTAGGGGTGTTGGTTTGGCCTGATGAGAAGTCAGATTTGTTGTTGTGGTTTTTGTGGGAGAAGGAATGATATTGTGCTAATGACAAATGCCTTACTAGAGCTGTTGGTTTGCTGAAATTATTGTCCATTTTGACCACCAAAAGTGGCTTGATTTCACCATGCTGTCCGATTGGGGTGTGTATTGTTTGTCTTACCATGCATTCTTCTGGGAGAAAATACTCCCCAATATATATGTGTAGAATGGGGGGGTGTCATTGTTTGAATATGTGTCTTTTTAAATATATTGTAATGCTTTGTTAGAATGACTGAATGAATCTTTCTGTAATTTTGCAGCTAATGTCATGTGGGTGTTTAGTCATTTTATGAAATGTGTGGGTGGTTATGCACTTTGAAAGTAAAGATGTGTCCACTGTAAGGTTTGGTCCAATTTTAGATTGTAAGCTCCTATGAGCAGGGCCCTTTGAACCCAATTGCTAACTGTTTTGCTAAATGTGTATATATACTGTAAATACTTTAATGCCAGTAAATATGTACATACTTGTGTTTCTGCTGGCAAAATAAAAGGAAATTGATTTTGCTTGTTGTTGTTGTTCTCTTTTGTAACTTTTTAAACTTGTTTTGGGAGGTGGAGGTTTTGGGGAAGTGGATTACCTTCCTTAGTGCCAGTTCACACTGCTGCGGTGTCCGAGATCAGATGTGATTTGCAGCGCAGTGCAAATCACATGCAATCTGTGCTATGCAAATTCAGCCATACAGACCTGACCAAATTCACCTGACCAGATGCTGTCCGATTGGGGTGTGTATTGTTTGTCTTACAATGCATTCTTCTAGGAGAAAATACTCCCCAATGTATGTGTGTAGAATGGGGGGGGGGTGTTATTGTTTAAATATGTGTCTTTTTAAATATGTTGTAATGCTTTGTTAGAATGACTGAATGAATCTTTCTGTAATTTTGCAGCTAATGTCATGTGGGTGTTTAGTCATTTTATGAAATGTGTGGGCGGTTATGCACTGTAAAAGTAAAGCTGTGTCCACTGTAAGGTTTAGTCCAATTTTAGATTGTAAGCTCCTATGAGCAGGGTCCTTCGAACCCAATTGCTAACTGTTTTTGCTAAATGTGTATATATATACTGTAAATATTTTAATGCCAGTAAATATGTACATATTTGTGTTTCTGCTGGAAAAATAAAAGGAAATTGATTTTTCTTGTTGTTGTTCCCTTTTGTAACTTTTTAGAGTTGAATATATTTTTTATTGGTTTTGTTGTTATCTTGTTAACATTGAATATCAAGTTACAGTAAATACAGGGTACGGTAATAATAAAACAGAAGAACACTTGCATTTTCAGAGGAAGAGGAAAGATACCAGTGTGGGGTAACGGTCCACATCTCCTATCTGTCCTAAGCTGGCACAATCCTTAGCCTTTAAGCAATTGCACAGTTAATACCCAATGAAAAGGAAATAAAAAGGAAAAGAGAGAGCAAGAGGGGAGAGGGGGAAAAATGGATAAGTTAGAGAAGAGGTGAAGAAAAACAGTGAAAAGAGAAGTTACGGTGAGGTTACGTTGAGAGCCATGTAATATGCCTATGTGGCATACAAAGTAGTAGCTTTCGAATTACGTGTGGTCATCTGACCAGATAATGCGGGGCCCCTGCCCAACAGGAGGTTCATGGGTAGGTTTCATGTCGAGATTCTACTATTAAGTCGATCCGATGTAGAATAATGGAGCCAGACGGACCACGTTTTAGTATACTTATCCCATTTGTCTGTTGCTTTTGCCTGCAGCTCCTCCATGATCATAGTGTTGTTGATGAGTTCCACCCATTGACAGAGTAGGGGTGTTATGTCGGATTTCCAGTATTTTGTGATGATATGACGGGCTCCAGAAAGGAAAACCCTGAGGAGCATTGATTTCTGGTGTTTAACTGAGCCTGGAAGGACTGATAACAAAGCTATTTTAGGGGAGGATGTTACAGAGGTGTCATAGATTTCATTGTATACTTCAAATATGGTTCTCCGAAAGGGGCTGATATGGTCGCAGCTCCACCAGATGTGAAAGTATGTGCCTGTTCCCCCATGACAGCGCCAACAAGCATCCGAAGCGTTAGGAAAGATCCTATGAATCGTGGCTGGGTCTCTATACCACCGAGATAGCAGTTTATAGTTCTTTTCTTGAGTGAAGCTGGAGATAGTCGAGCTATGAGTGAAGAGAAAAGATTTCTGCCATTCCTCTGGCGATATCTCCGTTCCCAAGTCCCCAGCCCATTGCTGGGTATATGTGGGGAGTGTGTTATGAGTGTGGGATAATATCAGCTTATAAATCATAGAGAGGGTATGTCGAGGTGTTTGTGGGAGAGACATCGCATAGTTCTTCTTAGCCCGTGAGATTCCTATGTATATGACCCGATAAGTGTAAAGATTTACAGTATCTGGTTGCGGAGAGTGCAGTAAGCCAATTCATTTTCGTGTGGGGAGATTCAGATTGTGTATGGAAACTCCCTGTTGAGGAGTTCACGAAGACCCTCGCCGTAGGCCATGTAGTTCTGTCATAAGTACGGTATTTCCCCAGAAAGGAGCTGTCCGGTAGTGCCGGGTTATCAAAAAGTGGAGTGAGTGGGCTGGGGTCTGAGGAAAGAGCAAAAGGAGTCCGTTGTCGGTACCAGAGGGATAGAGCTGCCAGGGTCAAAGGGGACAGTGTGGTCATAGTTTGAAATTTGGATTGATAGCCCCATAATAGAGCCCGCAGATCTACGGTTGACATGTCCTGTTCTATCTGTATGGATGGCTTAGGGTACGGTCGTGGGAACCACTCAAGGAGTCTGGACAGTATTGCTGAGGTGTGGTATATTGTGAAGTCCGGCAAGCCAACTCCCCCTTTATTTTTAGGGGAGCAGAGCAATTTATGTTTCAATCTAGATGGATGGTGGTGCCATAGAAATTTGATTGCAAGGGATTTAATCGTTCTAAAAAATGGAGTGGGGAGCGAGATCGGGAGAGTTTGAAACAGGTATAAAAATTTGGGAAGGATATCCATCTTCAATATGCTCATTTTACCAAACCAGGATAATTTAAGGTGATGCCATGATTCTAGAGTTCGTCTAATCTTGGTAAGGAGTGGGCTGAAGTTAAGGGGATATATGTCATGAAGATTCCGGGGTATCTCAGTCCCCAGGTATTTGATGGATCTGGTTTGCCAATGGAATGGGAATTTATTGCGGATCAAGGTGTGGGTGTGGTGGGGTAGGGAGATGTTCATGATTTCGGTTTTTGAAATATTTAGTTTATTTCTTGGAGAAAAGAGGGCACGCTAATCAGGGGTTGTGTGATATATAGCAGTAAGTCGTCTGCATACAAGGACAGTTTGGAATGAGTGGAGGGGGTAGTAATACCATGTATGCGCTCGTTATTATGGATTGCCTGCGCCAGATGCTCAATCGTTATAGCAAAGAGTAGTGGAGACAAGGGGCAGCCTTGTCTCGTTCCATTGTAGATTTTGAAAGGGTCCGATTTAGTGCTGTTAGCTAAAACGGATGCTGAGGGTGTGCTATACAACGACATTATTTTGGTTAAGATCTTTGGACCCAGACCAATCTGCTGTAAGGACATCTGTAAAAAGGGCCAACTGACCCTATCAAAGGCCTTTTCTGCGTCGCATGCAATCAGGCAGGCGGGAATACAATGTTTTTGTGCATAGGAGATCAAATGAAGCGTCTTGGTCGTATTGTCCCTGGCCTCTCTACCAGGGATGAAACCCACCTGATCGGGATGAATTAGGCTCGGCAACAATGGAGCAAGACGGTTCGCTATGATCTTTGAAAATAGCTTTAGGTCAATATTCAGCAGCGAGATGGGTCTATAACTGGCGCAGATGGAAGGGTCCTTTCCAGGTTTGGGAATTACTACAATTTGCGCTTGGAGCATCTGGGCCAGCAACGGATGATCTTCATCTACCCCCTCAAAGGTTCGGGCCATTATCAGGGCGAGTAGGTGGGCAAACATTTTGTAGAATTTAGGTGAGTAACCATCTGGGCCCGGGCTTTTACCGTTTTTAAGGGTTTTAATTGCGTTTAGGAAATCGGAGGTGGAGATTGGTACCTCCAACTCTTCCTTGGCCATGTTCGAGATCGTGGGTAGAGCCGTTTCATGGATATAATCCATCATGGATTGAGGGGCTGTGTGTGCATTTGTCGGTGTCTGTGTGGTGGTAGGTAGGTTGTAGAGAGCGGAGTAATAGTCCCTAAATTCCGCCACTATCTCAGAATTTCTATTGAGTGTAGTATTGTTCGACGAGCGAATGTTGGTAATTTTATGTCTGTGTTGTCGAGGGTGAACGATTTGGGCTAAATGTTTCCCGCATTTATTGGCCTGACTATAATGTCTGGCTTTGTCTCTAGCAGCTGTGGATCTTTCCGCAATAATGCGTAGAAGATCCCGACGGGCGTTCGATAGATCTATCAGGACCTCTGGGTCTAGGGTGCGCTTTTGTGTGGCTTCTAATGAGGCAATGAGGGCAAAAAGTCGTTTAATGTTTTCTGTACGTGCTTTTTTCAGTCTTGAGCCGTGTTTAACGAAAATCCCTCGCAAGACGCATTTCAGTGTCTCCCATTTAATTATATCAGAGGTAGTGTCGTTGGCGTGGGTCACCGTGAACTCCTGTATGGTCTTAGAAATCTCGGAGGTACAAGCTACATCTGCAAGTAAGTTGTCATTAAGGCGCCAAGTCGCTCTACGGGTCGGATTAGGGAGTCTGCCTACAGTCAAATGTACGGGGGCATGGTCAGACCACAGTTTTAGGCCAATGGAGCAGGACGGGTTAAAGTCCAGTAAGGATTTAGAAATGAATATGTAGTCAATTCGACTATATGAGCTATGTGCAGGGGAGAAATATGTGAAATCCCTATCAGAAGGGTGTAAAATTCTCCAGGTGTCTACTAATGCTATGTCTTCCAAAAGGGATCGTATCCTGGTGAGAGTGGAAGGTGTGATATGGGACTTACCCGTGAACGTATCCATCCTGGGAATGAGAGGTATGTTCAGATCGCCTCCTAAGATCACGTTGTGGTTGCCAAAGGATGCCAGATGTGCTGCCATGGAGGAAAGGGTTCGGTGTTGTTCCTGGTTGGGAAGATATATGTTAGCAACTGTAAAAATATTATTCTGATATTTAAGTTTTATAAATAGGTATTGGCCTAAAGGATCTGCAAGGGTTTGCAGGACCTCTGGAGTGAAGGAGCTGTGAAAGACTATAGAGACGCCCTTTGACTTTGCTAGCGGGTTAGTACTGTGGAACCACGTTTTGTAATGTTTATCACAGAGATGTGGGATTTCATCTGCCCCAAAGTGCGTCTCCTGCAGTAGCAGGATCTGTGTACGGGACCTGTGGAAATGGTATAGGATTTGCCTCCTTTTTTCTGGAGTGTTAAATCCTCTACAATTCAAGGAGGAAACTTTCAATGTTAAGGTGGAAGCCATGAATTATACATGGAGGAACTGCAGGCATGAGGCACAACATAGCTCACCGTGTCAAGGATAAGGGTAGGTTTAAACCAGATAAAACAGGTATTTAATAGAAGTAAAGAGGTAAGAAAGAGAAAGGGAAAGAGTAGGGAAACGTAGAATGGCCTTGAAACCGGCCAGTTAACCAGACTGAGTGTCCCTCTAGAGGGGTCACAACTTGTGATACAAATAGAAATTAATGGTACATTTGGGGGCCCTCCATCCATCCACGTCAGGTTGATGATATGCAAAACAATCAAATAGATGGAGGGACAGTGCCCCCCGGTGGCCGTGGGTGGAAATACCATCAGCCACCTTGGTTGGGGGAAATCTATACTAAGTGAAGTACTCCGCAGAGTCACTTAAGGCTCTGTAAACCCTAACGCGGGGTGCGTGGCCTATTGTGTGCCGGGCGTTTCCACCCCCAGTCCCTGGTCAAAAGTATTCCATACTCACAATACCTGAGGCTAAGACGTATTTGCTCTGATGACACAGCTTTTCGAAGGGAGGCGAATGCACTGCGAGACAGGCTCCTGGCGAGAGGATACTCTCGCACCCTCTTAAGGAAGGCCTTTAATAAGGCCTCCGGACGCACAAGAGAGGACACATTATCCAAAGTTAAGAAGCCCAAACAAGCAGATAGGGTGCGTTTGATTACTCCATACACAAACCAACATCAACGGATTAAATCAATCCTGGACAAACATTGGCACCTATTACTAAATGACAAAATTCTAATTAAATATATAGGATCCAGCTCTGACATTACATATAAGAGGGCAAAATCAGTCAGGGACCGTGTCATTAGGAGCCATTTCAATACTGACTTAGAAACATTTGACCTGAAAAGAACTTGGAAGTGTGGCTCATGTAATTATTGTTCTTATATTTATGAGAACCAGACCTTTTATCTTCTGGGTGGAGGGCCCCACACCATAGTACATCATGTGGAATGCCAAACATTGGGGGTGGTCTACGTGATGTTCTGTGAGTGTGGGGCCTTCTACATCGGAAAGACCAAACGCCAATTTTGGCGTAGGATAAAGGACCATGTTTATTATGGCCACAAAAATATCCTATCCACACCGATTGGCAGACACTTAAGCCTGTACCACAATAGCGACCCTTCAGTGGTCAAATTCGCAGCCCTGGAAAGGATTCTTCCGAATCCCAGAGGAGGCGAATTTGACAAGATAATACTTCAGCGTGAATCTCGCTGGATATATCTACTCAGGGCTACAGAGGCACCAGGCTTGAATGAAGCGTTTAGTTTCAAGCCCTTTCTCTGAAGTATTGAACGAAAGACTTGATGTGAATATATTTACTGGTATATGATTATGTTGATAAAGGGTTTTTTTTTTGTCCATATTGCTACCACCAGATTCGTTGTCCCTGTTTTGCTCCACCCTGGCACGTAGCCTGGGGTTCTAAGAGTATAAATGTTTGGATCTAATACTGACCATTCATGGTTATTTATTGTTGTCTTATTGCTTACTCATTCATGGACTCTGTCTGGCTCGTGGGCGTTCAGTTTTCTGGGGCGGGCATATGTATCCCACGTGGGCTTCCTTAAGTCCACGTTTGGGTGTGTTTAGGAGTAGGACCAACCGGGCCCCTCCCCTGTGCGAGCTAGTCTGGCCCGTGGGATGGCTCGTGACTGGACCATGGCCCCTCCCCCTTTGCACACGCCGCGCTTCTCTAGCAGCGGCTGTGTGTAGGGATACACGCTTGGTCATGTGACCGCGCCATTCTGACGCATAGGTTCGCCGCCTTGTGCTGCGGACCACGTCATGTGACCAGGTGGGGGTATAAATAGCCCGGGCCTTGGGATGATCCGTAAGTGACGGGGGACGCTGTAGGAAGCAGACAAGGGAGGTAAGAGACACGCGATTTTCTGCGCCAATTTTTAAGTAGAGTGTCTTTCCTTTCACTCAAGCGGCTATTGTTTCATGTTCTCCTGTAGGAGCTATTTGGCGTATCTCCCCCTCTCTCCGGGATAGTCGCACGCCTCAGAATAAGAACTCTCCTGTTAAGGTATCTTTGGATTCCCATGGGACCGGGGGTTTAACGTTTTTTGTTTTCATTTATTTATTTTTTTGTGTCCTCACTGCTTATGCTTATGATTATTACTTAGGAGGACGTACCCACTTACACCCAAAAGGGAGGGATAAATGTCTTATCCTTGTGTGCTGCTACCAACTGGGCCCCATCAGGATTGAACGCCCCACTGTGGGCTCCTCTCCTCCCCCTTCGTGGGATATCTACATGGTCAGCACTTAGTGGGACCGCCCGGCACCTGTTTTTTCTCTTTGGCCCTGTGTGGGCCCCACCTCCTCCTCCCCCGTCCTAAGGATTAATTTGTTTTTAAGGGTATGCCTCTTGTTTTCATTTTCCTTTTCTCTATTGGGGTTTTAGATGACCCTATACCTCTGTTCAGAAAGTTTAATAGGCACCAGTCAAGCGAATCTTGTTCCTCCTTTCTATTCTTCTTTTAGACGATTGAGTACTCAGTGGAGGGCCCAGGTCCCGTCCAGGGAGTACGGTACGGTGTACCAATAGTACACAGCAAAGGTAAATGTAATAATATCCCTAGGCTCGTCTATATATGTAACCAAAAAACCCCCCCTCTTCTTTTTTCTTTTTTCTAACGCGTATTCAGCATTCATACAATTGTACTAATTTTCAGCAGAAAATCCCTTGGAGTCTGGGTCTTGACAAAAAAACCCTATGCTCGCCCCCCTGATTGCCATCCCGAAGCGCACGGAGTCACATGTAAGCACCTTTATACCAAAGTTGTATGTAGATATGTATAAACTTTGTAATAAATTATTGTACACATCCTATAACCTTAATTCTTATGATACATGTTAATGACATTATCCTTTTTGATTAGCTGTTCCTGCAACCGATAGCCATGTTTTTGGAGTCCTGAGGAAGCTCATAGCGAAACGCGTTGACTCCTATAATTTCGTGTGAAGGAACACATTGTGGTTGCATTGTTTAGTATATGTGTAGAATGTGTTATGGTCCAGATCTTTGACGTGTTAACTGATGTGACCCTGCATACGGGGTTTCGCATACAGGACATGTCAAGGACCTGTGCCTCTATATTTTTTTTTCGACATATATTTCATGTATATGTATTTTTCTTAATGTATAAATAAAACTTTGTATTTTTATAAACAAGTCTGTGTTATCTCGTGGTGTGCCCATTGAAAACGTCCAAGCCATGTGGGGTGTCCCACAATCCTCTTTTTTGCTATAGGGAGAGGTTCCTACTGGTGCTGTAAGGGACAGATTATTGTTCAAAAATCATCTCCTAGTTCTATAGGGTCAGGTTCCTGCTGTTGCTGTAAGGGACAGATTATTGTTATTTCCGTATCCCCATTTCTTTCTAGGGCACTTGTCCTACTCTTATCCCCACTTTTCTTCCTTTTGCAGCCCTCTAGCACTTTCCAGGACTTTTTTTGCAGCCATTTTGTGCCCAAAAATTCGGGTCCCCATTGATTTCAATGGGGTTCGGGGTCCGGGGTCAAGTTCAGACCGAACCCGAACCCAAACTTTTCCACGAAAACCCGAACCCGAACATCCAGGTGTCCGCTCAACTCATCAGTGACCACCGCCAGACACCCGTCACCCATCAGTGAACACAGCCAGATACTTGTCACCCATCAGTGACCACTGCCAGACACCCGTCACCCATCAGTGACCACTGCCAGTCACCCGTCACCCATCAGTGACCACCGCCAGTCACCCATCACCCATCAGTGACCACCGCCAGCCACCCATCACCCATTTATATGTTGGAAATATCATATAAATGGAAAACTTTGTGTACAAAAAATGCGTTTTCATTTTTTTCCCATATTTTCCAAAAACTTGTCGGTAACTTGGGTCTGTCACCCATCACTCATCCGTGACCGCCACCAGTCACCCATCACCCATCAGTGACCACCGCAAGTCACCCATCACCCAACATTGACCATGACCAGTCACCTATCAGTGACCACCACCAGACACCCGTCACCCATCAGTGACTACTGCCAATCACCCGTCACCCATCAGTAACCACCACCAGACACCCATCACCCATCAGTGACCACCGCCAGACACCCGCCACCCATCAGTGACCACCGCCAGTCACCCATCAGTGACCACCACCAGTCACCCATCAGTGACCATCGCCTGACTACCCACTGCCCACAGACCACCACCAGTGACTAGCCACTGTTCACAGACCGACACAAGTGACTACCCACTGCTCACAGACCGACACAAGTGACTACCCACTGCCCACAGACCGCCACCAGTGACTACCCACTACCCACAGACCACCACCAGTGACTACCCACTGACCACCACCAG
>BLSH010402900.1:37742-48836 GCA_018402905.1 Glandirana rugosa | reverse complement strand
ATCTTAGAAATAGAGCATTCAAATAACCAGCCTGAATATTAAGCAGAGCCTAGTCAATCCTTGGGGAGGGGTGCCGGGGTAGTGGTTGGAAGAGCTGAAAATAGTCTGAAGACCTGGAGAGATTGTCTTCCCCTGTGAGCCAATGGATCGGGGAGCTCTTAGAGCACTACTGGACTGGATGTTGGACTACTCTCCAAGGGGCTGCACCTATGGACTGATCCTGTTCCAGGATTTGTGAGTAGACCCTCTACTTAATTCATGGTCCCCAGTTGTGAATATACACACTGTTCCAGTCTGCCACTACCTGTGCTACAAACTATTTTATGGTCCCCAGCTGTAAGGATTCAGACTGTGAGAATGAGGTTCTGCTGACATTACTTAGTGAGAAGCGTCCTCTGCTAACTGTGCTCTGTGCTAACCTGGGAAACTACAGTGGTCCCTCCAGGAACAGTGATACATTTACCTTTAATATGCACTATAGAAGGTAAAATTAATAAATTAAAAAACTGAATCACTCATGACCTGATTATACTGTAATTTTTCGAGACAAACTAATAGCATTCAATTGCTATCACTTCTGTCAAGTGTCTGTATTTGTGATGAGTATAATCTGATTGTATGACACTTTTAATCAACAGTGCCATTTTTGTACTGTGTGGATACTTTTTTTTCTGAATGTTGTTAATGTCAGCCTTTTATTTCTGTAGTAGTGAAGTAGAGCACTATTGCATAAATATTTTGTATTTTTTTCTTCATAAGAGCGCAGCCACTTATAATTAGTCATCACGTAGTTTAAATGAATAAAAATTAGCAACTATTTAAATTCAATACAAAATAATATATCCTTACGATGACAGGCTTTTGAAACAATAGCTAATGCATAGTCTTCTCAACAATCAAAATTGTGTTTATAGAAAAGAAGATCATTGGAAGGTTATTTTTTTATTATAGATTACACTGCTGTTACATGACCTACACTATATGAAGTCCCTTAGTGTAACTATATACTGTAGCATTATTCACATTATATAATGTCGGTGTTATTTAGATATTTTAACCCCCTTTAGTGTGATCAACATCCAAGAAGTTCATAAACTATGGTATATTTACTAAGTTGGGGCACAAAAATTCTGCATAATAATAATAATAATAAAATAATATGGGACCTTTAATGAAATGGTATATCTAGAAATGGCTATAACAACACTAATACATACTGGTGAATTGTTAAAGGTAATATTAAACTAATTTAATACAGTAATTCTTAAATAGATCAGCTTAAATATCTGCCATCTAGGTTGTTCACTATGACAGGTGTGTTCCTTCAGGCCTCTGTTATGGTGTGCATGTGTGAGTCTCGGTGCTTTGACACAAGGGCATGTGCCAGAGTTAGTGACTTTGGGTGTTGATGTGATTATGTCTCTTTAAAATAACTAAAAAAACTGGGTCTCCCACGCTTGACCTATTGTTTAGCTCTGTATTCACTCTTTCTGTGCATTTTCTCTGTTTGCTGATGCCAGCTCTGTCTGTAATCACCCTTTTGCCAGCTACCAGCCTTGTTTTGACTCTAAAGCCTCATGCACACAGGACGTTTTTTGACTGTTTTTAGCAGCTGTTTTTAGCTGCAGACATTTTTTTTCTACAGTCAATAAACCCTCCATCATGTTATCCTATGTGTTCATGTACACACAGGCTGTTATCAGCTGACGTTTTTGAGCTGTAAAAAAAACCCAAGAGCTGAGTTTTTTTTGGACTGTTTTCAGCTGTAAAAACGTTCAAATGCTTAAAAACGTCCAAAAACGCTCAAAAACGCTTAAAAACGTCAACCCCCAATGTTTTTGGACGTTTTAGACCAATTGGAAAAAAAACAAAAAACACTGACCCTTTAAATACGCGGAAAAACGTGAAAAAAAGGTGGTAATATAACGCTGGTAAAAGCTGAAAACATCCCTGATAAGCTACTGATGTTTTTTGGCTGTTTTCCTAAAGTCCTGTGTGCATGAAGCATAATAGTTTTCTTCAATTTGGTATTTTCTTGTGCTTTTTTTTGGTTCATAACTCTAGTTATGAAGTTTAAAGTAAAATGTAAAGTAACTTTAAATAAGCCTTTGCCTGCTGCTCCAAAGGTGAAGGACAACATGCATTGCTATTGTAACAAGATTCTAACCAGGAATGATTAATCTTTCTTTCTTATCTGGATAAAGGCAACAAAATCAGCACAATGCTAATAGAGTTGAGCAAACACCTGGATGTTTGGGTTCAGCGGGTTCGGCCGAACTTCACGGAACCGTTCGGGTTCGGTACCGAACGTTACCCGAACGTGACCCCAGACCCCAAACCCCATTGAAGTCAATGGGGACCCAAACTTTTCGGCACAAAAATGGCTGTAAAAAAGTCCTGGCAAGTGCTAGAGGGCTGCAAAAGGAAGAAAAATGGGAGATGTTTTTAGATCTGCAATCTGTCCCTCAAAAGCAGTAGTAATCTCTACCTAGTCCAGTATCAGATCGTTCTGTAATCAGATTGTTCTGTAATGCAGGATGATTGTTATTAGATCTGCAATCTGTTCCTCAAAGCAGTAGTAGTAATCTCTACCTCATATAGAGGCTGGGTCACATGATGCACTGGCCAATCACAGCCATGCCATTAGTAGGCATGGCTGTGATGGCTTCTAGGGAAAACCAGTGAAACGCTTGTTGATTGGCTGCCCTGCAGCTATTCAACATGCATGATAAAATACCAGGACCCGAACCCAGACTTTTTCTAAAACATTCGGGTTCGGAACACGGACACCCGAAAGTTTGGTACGGACCCGAACGTTACAGTTCGGGTTCGCTCAACTCTAAATGCTAATGGCCAAGAAGTATGCTAGATAGAGCATGAATAGTATGGTATCTGGGGGTGTGGTCTGCCGGCGCAGCGTGATGGACACCTAACCACTGAGCTCTGCAGCCAGGGAGAAGAACTGAAGGATGAGAGCCTTCATCAAGACTCCATCCACAGCCACCCTCGCTCCAGAGAACATGCACTACCTAGCCAGCATGTCACATAAGAGGATGGGGGAATACCAGCCACAAAAACTGACTTTTTTTTTCAAGCTGGCATCGCAGGTTAGTGGAGACAAAGATGGCGCTGACAAAGCCATGGCTCGTGAGGCCTACACTGATCTCCCTGATGAGATCTCTGAGAACCACCTATCTCACCCTCTCCCCGCTACACCAACCCACCCTACAGGGGAAAACCCGATCACGGGGAGCCTGGCCAAAGCCCACATGAGAATGGATGTTCCGCCGCAGGCCCCACAAATTGAGGCCCAGGCTTTCAATCCCCTCTCATCCAACTAGGCCCTGCAGTCTTCTATGGCAGCATTTTCCACATCAGGACAGCCCGTCCTGGACATCACGCTCAAGGACATGCTGATTTCCTTGCAATCCTCCCTAATGTCTGATCTGACATCTTTATTCACCAAAATATCCACAGATGTTAACGGTATTGACAAAAGGGTATTGCATATTGAACACGGGATGGACGAATGCATAACTACAGTGACATCATAGACACTGTAGATAAGGTAAAAGATGAACAAGCATGGGTACGATCAAATTTGGCACATTTAGAAGACAGATCTCGTTGAAATAATATAAAAATCCTGGGAGCATCCGAGTCCATTCCACAAGACGAGCTGCCTAGATATGCCAAAGAACTCATTTGCATCATACTGCCTGAAGCTTCTTCTAGAGATGCCAAAATCGATCGAATTCACATGATCGCAAAACCCTCCCATCTTGCTGCTGCAGTTACTAGGGACATACTGATCAGGGTACATTTATTATTATTGTTTTTATAATAATACAGGATTTATATAGCGCTAACAGTTTACGCAGCGCTTTACAATTAGAGTTGAGCGAACCCCGAACTGTAAAGTTCGGGTCCGTACCGAACTTTTGGGTGTCCGTGTCCCAAACCCGAACGTTTGAGAAAAAGTCCGGGTTTGGGTTCTGGGTTCTGGTATTTTATCACGCATCTTAAATAAATCAACAAGCGTTTCACTGGTTTTCCCTAGAAGCCATCACAGCCATGCTTACTAATGGCATGGCTGTGAATGGCCAGTGCATCATGTGACCCAGCCTCTATATGAGGCTGGAGTCACAGTCCTGCATGTCACATGCTCTCAGGTTAGTGTAGGGAGAGGATGCTGCCGGCACTGTGAGGGACAGGTTGTGAAGGACAGATTGCAGATCTAATAACTAGGTAGAGATTACTACTACTGCTGTGAGGGACAGATTGCAGATCTAATAACTAGGTAGAGATTATTACTACCGCTTTGAGGGACAGATTGCAGATCTAATAACATCTCATCCCACATTACAGAATGATCTGATTACAGAACGATCTCATCCTGCATTACAGAACGATCTGATTACAGAAAGATCTCTCATCCTGCATTACAGAACGATCTGATTACAGAACGATCTGATACTGGACTAGGTAGAGATTACTACTGCTTTGAGGGACAGATTGCAGATCTAATAAAATCTCCTATTTTTCTTCCTTTTGCAGCCCTCTAGCACTTTCCAGGACTTTTTTGCAGCCATTTTTGTGCCGAAAAGTTTGGGTCCCCATTGACTTCAATGGGGTTTGGGGTCCGGGGTCAAGTTCGGGTAACGTTCGGTACCGAACCCGAACGTTTCCGCGAAGTTCGGCCGAACCCGCCGAACCCGAACATCCAGGTGTCTGCTTAACTCTATTTACAATATAAAAGGTAGACAATATAGTTACAATACAATAAAATACAAGAGGATCAAGATGGCCCTGCTCAGAAGAACTTACAATTTAATAGGGTGGGGCAGGTAGTACAAAAGGTTCTAACTGTGGGGAATGAGTTGATGGAAGAGGTAAAAAATTTGTTGGAGGTGTGGTAGGCTTCCCTGAAGAGATGTATTTTCAGGGATTGCCTGAAGGTAGCAAGAGAAGGAGATAGGCGGACAGGTTGAGGTAGAGAGTTCCAGAGGATGGGAGAGGCTCTGGAGAAATCCTGGAGACGAGCATTGGAGGAAGACACGAGGGAGCTTGAGAGTAGGAGGTCTTGGGAGGAATGGAGTGGAAGGTTTGGGTGATATTTGGAGACAAGATTGGTGATGTAACTCTGGGAAGAGTTGTGAATGGCTTTGTATGTTGTGGTTAGTGTTTTTAATTTAATTTGCTGCGTGATTGCGAGCCATTGTAGGGATTGGAGAAGAAGGGTGGCAGACACTGAGCAGTTGGTAAGGTGGATAATTCTGACAGCAGCATTCATGATAGACTGAAGAGGGGATAGCCTATGGAGAGGGAGCCCAATGAGAAGAGAGTTGCAATAGTCAAGGAGAGAGATAAAAAGGGAGTAAATGAGGAGCTTGGTAGTTTCATTTGTTAAAAAGGGGTGTATTTTAGAGATGTTATGGAGGTGAAGTCTACAAACTTTTGCTAATGATTGGATTTGAGGCTGAAAGGACAGAGTTTATAATTATACCTAGTACCCTGGTATGAGGGGAGGGACTGATGGTTGCATTATTGATTTTGATGGAAAATTCATGGGGGGGACACAGGCAGGAGGGAATATTACCAGCTCAGGTTTAGAGAGATTTAGTTTAAGGAAGTGGTGTGACATCCATGCTGATATGTCAGTTAGTAAGTTAGTAATGCGAGAGGAGACTGAAGGAGTGAGGTGAGTAGAGTTGATCGAACCCATGGATGTTCGGGTTCGGTGAGTTCGGCCGAACTTCGGAAAAAAGTCCGGGTTCGGTACCAAACTTGACCCGAACTTTACCCCGAACCCCATTGAATTCAATGGGGACCCGAACTTTTCGGCACAAAAATGACTGTAAAAGAGTCCTGGAAAGTGCTAGAGGGCTGCAAAATGATTTTAGAACAATAATCTGTCCCTTACAGCAACAGCAGGAACCTGACCCTATAGAACTAGGAGATGATTTTAGAACAATAATCTGTCCCTCTAAGCAGTAGACTCTACCTAGTCCAGTCATATCTTTCTGTAATGCAGGATGAGATCTGCAATCTGTCCCTAAAAGCAGTAGCAGTAGTAATCTCTACCTATCTATCTATCTGCAATCTGTCCCTCACAGCACAGGCAGCATCCTCTCCCTACACTACCCAGAGAGCATGTGACATGCAGCACTGTGACTCCAGCCTCATATAGAGGATGGGTCACATGATGCACTGGCCAATCACAGCCATGCCATTAGTAGGCATGGCTGTGATGGCTTCTAGGGAAAATCACGCTTGTTGATTGGCTGCCCTGCAGCTATTCAACATGCGTGATCAAATACCTGAACCCAGAACTTGAACCCAAACTTTTTTTTTTAAACGTCCGTGTCCGGGTCACGGACACCCCAAAGTTCAGAATGAACCCAAACTTTACAGTTCGGGTTCGCTCAACTCTAGTGAGGAGTAAACAGATAGATTTGGGTGTCATCGACATATAAATGGTATTGGAAACCGTGGGCGGTTATCAAGTGACCAAGGGAGGAGGTGTAGATAGAGAAGAGAAGGGGTCCAAGAACAGAGCCTTTGGAGACCCCGACAGAAAGGGGCAGTGGAGAGGAGGAGACAGAGTTGTAGGTAACACTGAAGGAGCGCTGTGATAGGTAGGAGGAGAAGCAGGATAGAGGGAACAGAGTTTATTGAGAAGGAGTGGGTGGTCAACAGTATCAAAGGCTGCAGAGAGGTCAAGTAGTAGGAGTATGGAGTAGTGGCCATTTGTTTTAGCAGTTAGTATATTGTTAGTGAGTTTTAGCAAGGCAGTTTCTGTGGAATGTTGCAAACGAAAGCCAGACTGTCAGGGGTCAAGAAGGTTATTTTCACTGAGGTAGGAGCTAAGACAGTTGTAGACTAAGCATTCTAGAAGTTTAGAGGTGAATGGGAGCAATGAGATGAGTCTTAAGTTGTACAGGTTGGTGGAGTCCAATGAGGGCTTTTTAAGTATGGGAGTGATCTGCGCATGTTTTAGAGGGGAGGGGAAGGTGCCTCAAGAGAGGGAGAGATTGAAGATGTGAGTGAGGGAGCTTAGGATAGAATAGGAGGGTGACCTTAGTAATTGTGAGGGAACAGAATCCAGGGGACAACTGGTTAGGTGGGCATCTGAAAAAAGTTCCATAATATCTTCAGTAGTAGCCAGTTCAAAAGAGGAGAGCGTTGATTGTGCTGTTAGGCAAAGTATGTATGGATGAGGAAGGTGTTCGCACAGTGGTGGTGTCCTCACGTATTGCATCAATCTTGTCTTTGAAGTGATTGGCGATCTCTTGGGCAGTGAGTGAGTTAGTGGGTAGAGGGGGTGGGGGACAAAGCAGAGATTTAAAGGTTGAGAAGAGCCGACGGGGACTGAATGACAAGGTGCTAATGAAAGAGACAAAGTAGGCTTGTTTGGCAGCGTGGAGGCAGAATTTGTATCTTAGGACGGCAGATTTATATAGGGTGAAGTCCTTCTGGCATTTGTTTTTTTACGTCACAGTTGCTCGAGAGCGCGGCAATGTCTCTTGAGATTTCTTTTTTTTTAATTAAACGTTTATTAAAGAAATGCAATGTACAATGCAATCACAATCCATTTGGGACAACATGAACATCCACCAGTCTATATAATCAATATGCACATGGACAGTCCTTACGAAATCAAATAGCCAAAATCATATCATCAAACTAAGATACAATCTGGTTTCAAGGTTCCGTTTGTGTATTATACAGATACTTTGCATTTAGATCGTTAAACTTGTATCACAAGCTTAGTCACATATAGAAGATGAATTAAGCCATCGGTCCCATATCTTATTATATTTGGTAGGGTATCCTCTATTAACAAATACAAACTAACTAATTACAAATGTCTTGTACGGTAGTGTAGTATTGACCTCTATCATCCAGTCAGATATTGCGGGAGGTGATTGCTGCATCCATAATTTGGCTATAGCTTTCTGGGCCAAGAATAAAGTTTCATGTAGGAAAATTGTAGTGTATTTGTCAAGGGTATCATCTGTAAGAATACCTAATAAGCATATTTTAGGGTCAAGTGTCATAGGGGAACCCATATTGTCATGTAGAAAGTCTATCACCTGTTTCCAGTATCTCTGCATATTCGGACAGGACCACAGAAGGTGGTAGAATGTACCTGTTTCCTGCCTGCACAGTAAACAGAGAGAGGAACGCCCGGGTAATATTTGGCTACTCTGTAGGGTGTAAAACACGTGCAATGCAATATATACAGCTGAGTCAATCTGTCAGATAGTTTAGGTGAAACCTTTTTACATGCATCCAATGCCTCACTCCAGTCCTCATCCTCCAAACTCCTGAGGTCTCTCTCCCATCTGGATTTTATATCGTAAGCTATTTTAGATGCAGAGGGTATAAGTAGCACATTATACAAGGTTGAGATTGTTTCTGCGGGTCCTCGCTTTTAATTACTGCCATTAAAGGGTTAGGGGTAGAACCCAGAGGCGACCCCTGGAACTGAGATTGGGCTGCGTGGCGTATTTGCAAGAATCTGAAGAACATACCAATTGGGAGCATAAATTCTATTTTTAAGTCCTCAAATGTTTTAAGCGTACCCTCTTTGAGAATATGGGATAAGTAGAAAATTCCCCTTCTGCTCCAGATCTCTGGGTCAGGTACCGTTAAGAACTCTGAAAGTGTCTTATTATGCCTTATGGGGCGTAATCATTTTGGGAGGGTATGTCAAGTTTCGTGGAGGCAAGTTGCCATATTCTCCTATAAAGATTTAGAAGGGAGTTCTGTTAGTCCTTTTTAATACCGTCAGTGCCTAATCCTACAGGTATAGGGGGTCAGCAGTACACTGAGTGCAGGGTGGACACAGTAATTGGAGTAAAATATCCTTCTCTCTGTCTTGTCAATGTGGAACATCTGGGACAGCTGTGCCGCAATGTAGTAAAGGCTAAAATCAGGAAGTGCAGCGCCTGCTAAGTCCGTTGGATTTTTAAGCATTCTCCAGGCCAATTTATGTCTGTTTTTCCCCCAGACAAACGGTTTTAGGATAGAGTCCATGGTTTTGAAAAAATGTAATGTTAAATAGACCTAAGTGTGCCATAGGATGTAAAGAATTTTGGGGAGGAGTATCATTTTGATGAGATTGATGCGACCCATTGCCACTAGAGGCAAACAGGCTCATACTTGTGTTTTGGATTTAATCAAGGTAAACAGAGGTTCTATATTGAGTAGAATATAATCAGTAGGGGTTCTAGTTGCCCGGACTCCTAGGTACTTAATGCAACTTGCACGTTGCCTGAGTTTCAGTCTGTGGGGTCAAGTGGCAGAATTTGTGACTTCTCCCAGTTGATTTTGAGTCCGGAGAGAGAGCCAAAGTGTCCTATTGTTCGTAGGGCTCCTGCGAGGGAGGGGCATGAGTCTGCGAAATACAGCAGAGTATCGTCCGCATACATACTTTTTTCCCTCGAAATCACCTGAGCACAGTGCCTGTATTAATGGGTTATTTCTGATAGAAATTGCGAGGGGCTCTGTAGCTAGTGCTTAGAGCAATGGGGACAGAGGGCAACCTTGCCTCGTACCTCTAGTTAATTCAAATGAATTTGATACCCAGCAATTAGCTACTACTTTAGCCACTGGATTGTGGTAGAGCATGGGGACCCATTTAAGAAATTTAGGGCCAAAGCCATACTTTGCTAGGCATTTCCACAGATACCTCCATTCCACCGAATCAAATGCTTTGGCAGTGTCTAGTGTCACCACTACCCTCTCCCCAACATTGTCATGACAGGCCTGCAAATTTATGAATAGTTTCCTGAGATTAAAGGAAATGTTCCTAAATAAAACCTGCCTGATCTTCGTGGATCATGGTGAGAATGACCCGGTTAGGGCGTATTGCCAAAACTTTGGTGAGAATTTTGATATCTACCTGGAGTAGTGATATGGGTCTATAAGATTCCGGAAGTTCCAGGTCCTTGCCCGGTTTGGGTATTAAAACGATCATGGCTTCTCTCATAGAGGTGGGTAGGGTGGAAGACTCAAAATTTGTTATACAGGGTCAGCAATTTCAGAAGGAGGGTCTCGCTAAATTGTGAATAAAACTCGATTGGTAGGCCATCGGAGCCCGGGGATTTAGATCTGGCAAAGCCGGCTATTGCCATTGCAATCTCATCTGTCGTAATTGGAGCTTTGAGTAGTTCTATTTGCTCCAGGTTTAACTGTGGTAGGACAAGCCCATCCAAAAAATGATCTATAGATGTTGTGTCCTCAGGGGTATTAGTAGTATAAAGAGAGCTAAAAAAGTTTTTAAAGATATTTGTCACCTTTACCGGATCTGCAATTACCTCGCCCAATGAGTTACATAGTGCTATTACAACGGGGGGTCTATCTTCGCTATGTACCATGTACGCTAACAATTTCCCTGCTCTCTCTCCATGCTCAAAGAGTTTTTGTCGAGAAAAGAATAGTTTTCGTCTAGCGAGTGCGTATTGCAGTTGATTTACTACTCTGGTGCATAATTTTAGGCAAGCAGCCTTATCAGGGGAGCGATCTGCCTCATATTGGCTTTCGGCAAGGGAGAGTTCCTCCAGTGCCTTGTCGGCATGTGCAGCCATGGCCTTTTTGATGTCATTAATAGAGTTGATCAAACCTCTGGAAGTTCGGGTTCTGCTGGTTCGGCTGAACTTCGGGACAAAGTCCGGGTTCGGGTCCGGACAGGACCCGAACTTTGACACGGACCCCGAACCCCATTGAAATCAATGGGGACCCGAACTTTTAGGCACAAAAATGGCTGTAACAAAGTCCTGGAAAGTCCTAGAGGTCTGCAAAAGGAAGGAAAATGGGGGTAAGAGTTGGACAAGTGCCCTACAAAGAAATAGGGATAGGGAAATAACTTAAAATAATAAAAAAAAAAATCACATAAAAAAATAAAAAATGGAGGTGGATGTGGACTATCTAAAAACTTCTAAGAACAGTGATATGGCTTCTCCCGGCTAATTTATGCTTTTATCACACAGTTTTAAGATGATTGTACATTCTACAATCATCTTAAAACTCTATGAGAAAAGTATACATTAGCCGGGAGAAGCCATATCCCTGTTCTTAGAACATCTG
>BLSH010402900.1:10528-31631 GCA_018402905.1 Glandirana rugosa | reverse complement strand
CCATAAAGCCCCGCTTTGTTTAGTGTGCGGCGTATGGTACTTGTTGAAACAGTTACACCAGACTGCTCCAGGTTGGTCTTCAGGTCTTTAGATGTTTGACGGGGTGTTTTTTCCACCATTCGTACCAACCTTCGAAGACTTCTGTCATCAATTTTTCTCTTCCCCCCACGTCCAGGGAGGTTCTTGACAGTTCAATGCCTGGAAAACTTCTTAATAACATTACGCACCGTTGAAACAGGGATGCCAAGGTCTTTGGAGATGGCCTTATACCCTTTGGAGGTCTTGTGCTTGCAAATAATAGCATTTCTGGTGTCGTCAGACAGCTCCTTTGTCTTTACCATTGTCACACATGAAGAGGGAATAACAGGTGGCTTTTTATAAAACCAAAATGTTCATTTATTGGCTAATTTGGGTCACATGGGTGGAGGCAATTCCTCACAGGTGAT
Organism: Glandirana rugosa; assembly: GCA_018402905.1. NCBI lineage: Eukaryota > Metazoa > Chordata > Amphibia > Anura > Ranidae > Glandirana > Glandirana rugosa. Next base: position 31,185 of record BLSH010402900.1, on the reverse strand, counting down.
CCTCATTTGAGATCAGCAACAGGTGAGCAAAATCGGGTTTCCATACTGATTTGCAGCAAAGGGTGCCAATACCACTGACAAGGCAAGCATTATGGTTTTCTCTGTTTTCCTCATAATGTTTATCTTTTTAAATGTTATTTGCTATCTGTAGTAATATGTTGGTTAATTTGATACATTTCCTTCAGTAGATATTCCACAATATGTACATAAACTTCATGGGTGCCAATAATGGTGAGCAGGACTGTAAGTTACAGGATACCACTGCCAGGCTCTGCCTCTACATGTTACGCCACCTGCCGTCGTGGCTTCGTCTGGAGTAAAAACAGGTGGCGTAACATAATCTACTAATTAAATGTAATTTAAGAACAATGGTCATGGGACTTTAAATGAGGTGTGCCACATCAAATGAACAGTACATACATAAATGAAGTATACGTGTATTAGTGTACAAGATAAAATGTTAAATTGGTCTCAAATATCATGGTAAAAATAATAATAATACAGGGCCAACAAAGGCCATGGTGAGCTGACATAACACATAATCAGTAGGAGATTTTCTCATGAATATACAAATACATGGTACAGTTTGAAAAAGCAAGTACATCATGAATTTATGTCAAGGGCAAATTCTAGGAGCATTCTGCAACTCTACGCATTTCATGGCTGACGGCCACTCGTCAGGAGTAAATGCTAGAGATCTGTAACTATAGGTGATAGAAAAGAGTAGTATGTTGGTCAAACTCCTTATGCTGAACAAGGAGGATAGGATCTTAGAAGACCAAAAGGTCTAATACTCACATGTCAGCTCAAAGTATGGCCTATCTTGCAAGAGAAAGAGGGGTGTCACAGACAATGTCTGACCTGGGGCTGAACCAGGGAAGATTCCGTCCAAACCAGGAGAACAGCCAGGGTGCAGGCCATATGAAAATGAATGGTCCATGGAGCAGAAGAGAGAAGTCGGGGACACATCTACCCCATCCTTGTCTAAAAATGTAAACAGGAGTATATATGGGTAAATATATTGTTGTAAACAGTAAGTGTTTAAATAGCAGGGGAGAGTGCCCAAACTGACAAAAGAACGTGAAAGGTGCATCAGAAAGGAGAGACTGTGAACCAGTGCAGTACAGAGACAAATGATACCACCAATGTGCATACCCCGAAGAGAGCTAAAAGAAGATTGCAACACCTGAGTGAAAGAAATGGTAATCATAGAGTGCCAAATGGATCATAGAAACCACCAGGTTGCTGAAGTGACTATAAAGGAAGTATTTGAAAGCCCACAGGTGTGGGATATATCAAAAAAGTGGGAGCCCCACAAGGGGGAACCTACACAGGTATGTGTTGGAAAGTCCACAAGTGTGAGTTGTGCAGAAAAGTGAAAGCCCCACAGGAGGAACTTACATAGGTGTGATCTGGTGTATCGGGCTGTGCAGGACATGCATCTTTGGTGCAGCAAACCTAGAGAGTGATCTACAGGCCAGCTTTACCTAGATATACCCCAGGTGGAGGGTGGGTCCCCACCAGCGTCATGCCAGACGCCTATGGAAACCAGGAAGGGCAACAGATCACAAGTCTGGCGTGAACGCAGGAAACTGGTCCGCACCCGCCCACTCCTCGGCATCAGATAGACAACATTCTCCCAGACATTGCGACGTCAAATGATGTCACGAGTGGGGGGTGTGGGCATGGCACGAATGGAGAGGAGGACAACCCCGCCCAACCCCAAGAGAGGGAGAGGGGGGTGCCCTGCCCTGCATCACAGCCCCAGGAGCAGACAAGGACACACAACCTCCACTCACAGGGAATACATGGCATGATTGAAACTATAGATGGACCTCAAAGAAAGATATCTATGTGCACTGTACTAGTGTTGGAAATTGTAGGAGACAATGTGACTCATCTGTGGTGGTGGTGTGGCAGGTCACAAGGGACCAGGGGTGTCTTCCACCCAATTGAACATATAAACAAAGAATGTGATCTGTCAGAACCACTTTTAGTGACTTTTTAGGATTTGGAGAAATGTCACCTGAGACAAGGAGGAGGGTGAGGAAGGTAAGATGGGATTTGGATGTGTATGAGCCCACATATCTAACGGTTCTGGTGTTTAGGTCAACATGCTGGTTCAGCACTTGCAGAAGGAAGGTGATAGGTGGAGTAGTTGGGAGAGGGTAGAAGTGAGGGTGATATGTGCATGCTGTGGGGTAGTGATGAGGGATAGAACAAGGATAGTTTATGGATAGAAGACACTGATGTGAGAAGGAAGAGTAGAAGGAGCATGTTGGTGGATAGAGAGTGGGAATATGGCTTCAAATAAATTCAAAATCCAGTGCTGGTTTGCTTATTTCCAGAGTGGAGCAGAGTTGTTTCTGCAGCAGCGAAACTGCATACCATTCATGATAGAGCCACTCAGGAAAGAGCCATGATGTCTATGCCATGCCCCCTGTCTACGCTATCCGTATAGGTCACTTTACATTTATAGGGAGATCGAGTGTGCATGTATTTCTCAATTGTTCATAATATGGTTATTATTCATAACATTTCTTTAATATTAAAGATAGACTCCTCTCATAAGCCAGGAAAATCTCTCAACTCCCTCCACCCTATGATGGCATCCAACTCTTTCCTGATCTCTCTAAATATACACTGCAACTCCGAAGACAACTCAACCCCAACACTAAAGGTCTCCACAATCATTAAGTTCAATTTAAATGGCGGTGTCCATTCACCCTCCTCTTCTCAAAAAACGTCTCCATACACAACGTGGACAACATTAAAGATGGCCTCCATCTCCTAAACACATGGGGCATAATACCAGACACTCCTGATGATGCAGCAAACCATATCATTGGGGCAGATCTCCAGGATTACAACGCAACTCTGGAAAATTCTACACCTAACACCACAGTCACTCGAATCTCTTGAAGGGTCAAGATACACCTACTATCTTCTCTCTGGCCAATAGCTTATCACGCTTCATTCTAAGATCTAATAACTGTACTTTACCCCCACTGCAGTTTTGCTGAGTTCAGCAGTGTTTTGTGCTAACTGCAATAGTTCTCTCAACCAAGCATTGCTACCCTCAACAGAGGTTACAAGTTGCCTCCCATTACTACTACCAGCACCACAAGAATACAGTTTTTGTGACCAGAGGACCAGAAATCAAGAAACATCAGCTACAGCCAAAGCTGAACCACAGAGTCGCCCTTGCTTGCACCCATCGCAACTAATTTTAAGTGCCTCAATTAAGTCTTTTCTTCTCCTACTCAAGACACAATTAGACCATGCCACTCAATATACTCTCACTCAATACTAATTGGCTCAATCACCCAGTAAAGAGACATTCTCTATGATAAACACACACTCCAGCTACGAACTAATGATGGCATCCAGCAAGGGAAGTGCTCTCAAGGCACAAAAAATATGGCTCCCCTGGAAAAATTGGTCTCTTGATGTGGCCTCTTCCCTTCACGACCACAAAAGGGATCCTATCGGGTTGGCCGGAGGGGTAAGATCCCCAACTAAATGCATATCTAGACCCTCACAATTGCCACACGGTTACTCTTATTCTATCCACAATGATCTAATATATGTAACCTTTGTTTTTTTTATGTTCGACTGTTTATCAACACCTATAATCACATATTACCTGTTGATCAATTCATATATTACTTATTAATTACTTATATTCATGTTGTATACTGAATCTGTATATGATAAAAATGAATAAAAAACTATTGAATTAAAAAAAAAAAAATAAGTAGTATGGTTGTATACGGTTGTCATACTTACATGTGATTTTATTATCACAGATAAGGCCAATAATTCTGCCAGCAGAAGGCTTTATAAAACCATAAATCTATTTACAGCACAAAATAAAGGTCACAGACCCATAGGTCAATTCTATGAAAATTATATTTTACTTGCTCTACTAGATGAGAGTTTAGCAACATTAACAACAGTATATAGCTGGCTATCAATTATTCATTTTTTTTGATCAGGCAGCCAACTGATCATAAAAAAAAATGAACAGATTCCCCCATTCACACATTCGAGGTGGATGGAGGAGTCCTCGCTGTGGTATTCTACACCACCAGAATACAAAGGATGGGATACATAGCTCAATCTCAGTTTTTGCAGATGACACAAAAATAAGCAGGGCAATATAGAAATTTTACAGAAAGACCTGAACAAAATAACTTAGCGGGCAACTGCATGGCATTGCGTTTTAATGTGGAGAAATGTAAGGCAACGAATTTGGGGGATAAAAAGATAAACACACCTCACTAGGGGGAGAACCTCTGGGGGAATCAATGATGGAGAAAGGTCTGGGGGTCCTAGTAGAAGACAGACTGAGCAATAGCTGCATCTACCAAAACCGGCAGAATATTAGAATGCATAAAAAAGGGATATACTGCAGGGATAAAACTTTAATCCTGCCACTTTATAAAACTCTGGTTAGGCCACATCTGGCACATCTGGAGTATTCTGTCCAGTTCTGGTCACCAGTCTTCAGAAGGGATGTGCTGGAGAGAGTCCAAAGAAGGGCAACAAAATGAACAAGGGGACTGGAGGACCTCAATTATGAGGAACGACTACAAGCACTAAATTTATTCTTGCTGGAGAAGAGATGCTTCAGAGGTGACATGATATCGATTTACATTAATCTCAATGATGATCCTAGCGTATGTAAAAAACTGTTCAGCCTCAGGTTGTGTAAGAGGATATGGGGCCACATAATGAGATTGGAGAAGCGATCTAACCTTAAGCTGTGCAGGGGGGGTTTCACTGCCAGGGTAATAAGAATGTGGAAATCTCTTCCACAATAGGTGGTGTCAGCGGGCAATATTGATATTTTTAAAAGACTCTTGGACTTGGCGTCTATTGATGTCCTCAGGATAAGCCGTTAGCACTTGCATCGTGGCGATCGTGCACGGCTCATGTCTGCCGGGCACGGGTCATCACTGGTCACGGTAAACAGCCAGTTAAATTGGCTGTTTACCGTATGATATATATATGTCTTATACACAGCCGATCACAGAATTCTGCCGCAAGTGCCCACAGTGTGCACCCCCAGAGGCGCGCCAACGTGATGGGGGAGCGGGTGTCCCTTGGACACGGTGCTTTCCCGATCTATAAACAGCCAATAAAATTGTCTGTTTACCATGTAACCGGCTGTGTTCAATCACAGCCGGTCATAAATGTAAACAAAAAAAAGTCACTATGTGATCCCTGCTTTTTCTCCTCACACACTGATCTTGTGAGGAGAGAGCAGAGCAGGGATCAGTGAGTTTTAGTGTCTGTCTACTGTTCTACTGTATTGTGCACAACACAACCCCCCCAATAAAGAAGACTTGTCACCAGTACCATTTGGATCTGTCACACAGCCCATCTGTCAAGACAAGCACCGCCATCGGTAACGCTACACAGTACCGCCACTGGTACCGCCACACAGGCCAGCCACCAGTACCGCCACCAGTACCACTAAACAGTGGTAAATTCAAGTAGTAATACTGCGCTAGGCTAGAGAGATAGATTCCGGGGTAAGCTGCCATACACCGACCAAACAAATCGTATAAGAATATTTAAATGTTGAAATGGCGCTAAACCCAACATAAAGTGTGCTATGATAAATGAATAAACTTAAACCATGTGTATTGTAAGGATACACAAAAAGAGGATAGTAAACACAAGGATCCCCTATATGCATATAATCATATGTAACAATACAGTACCGGTGAATAAAACAACCTTACATAACCAAAAGGCTGATTGCATGAAGTGAAATAAGTGGTCAACATAAATAACAACCCAGAGTTTGAAAATGCCACATCAAATAGTAGAACTGTAGGGATGTGTAGAGAACAACAAAAAGGTGAGGTGTGACCCCACATATAGATAATCCAGTCCAAATTGTCAAAAGGTGTATACAGTTCCCAAAAAATAAAAACTAGAAAAAGTGAAAAAAATGAAAAAATATATTTAAAAATATTAATGAAAGTAAGTTTCTTCAAATACATCAAGAGGAAAAAATATGTGCAGAGTCTATGCACCCAAACTATAGTGTTCCATGAAGAGGTGCATCAATAATTACGACCAGAGAAATGTAGAAAAAAGGAAAAAGGTTGAAGTCAGGGTGATCAACCCCTCAAGACTTGAGGCTTACCAGATAGAAGTTATATTCACGCCTGAATATACTAGGGTCCAGATGTAACCAGAGGCGCGTCACACTCTCCTCATCATCCAGGGGACATCCAAGATGGGAAGGGGGGGGGAAGAAGGTGTCACACAATCCTATGCTCGTCTGTTCCCTCTCTCCGGTAAAGATGATCCTCGGCCAAAACAACACCAACAAAAGTTCCGTATGGTCCAATGGTAAACTCAGAAATGTGGAAAGAAAAGAGGACTCTCCATCATGTAAAAATGCCTCAATCACGAGGTATAGCTTTATTAAAAAAATATCTAGAATTCCATAAGCTTATAGAGAATAACGAATATTGCAGCGATCCAGGGTCAGCAGTTCCTGACACGTTTCGTGTCAATACACGTCGTCTGGGGGCTGCTGACCCCCCAAAACGCTGCACATAAATACATCACTAATCCTCAATCTGAAAACGCACTTCCGGTCATGGCGGAGCGACGTGCGTTTCAATGACGTATTTCCGGTTGCCCGGCTTGCGCTCCAATGACACATTTCCGGTTTCACAGTGTCATGGATAACCGCCATTCAGAGGGACAGTAGACTCGTAATGCATGATACGAGCATTCACAGACCGGACCAGATCAAAGGACTTCCGTTACCTAAGGGAAATTTTATAATGAATTGGGACAAAAATAAACAGAAAAAGTATAGGTTTCTTTTGTTTTGCGTGTCAAAAGACCGGACGTGACGAACCGGAAGGAGTTTAAACCGGAATTGCCTTTAAGGATTTCATGCGTCCAGAGTTTGCATTCTAAATATATATCCGGCTGAACCAAAGAGAGGCGGACCCGTGTCCAGCATATGAAATAATTCAGCGAACACCTGCCGCAACCCATGACAATGTGTAGCCAGTAATAAACCGTGACTGGGGAAAGTGAAAATAAAAACAAATATGTAATAGTGGAACTAAAAACAAGTATATAGTCGTGACAACATGTCATAAAATTGTCATAAAACAACAAGCACCCAGGTGTAGTAATATTTGAATCAGGACAGTCAAGAATCATTATAGTATCAAATTTTGGATGTATAATGATGTATAAATTAAAAAAATTTAAAAATTTAAATTAGATTGAATTATAAATATAACATATATAGATTACTCCAGGTTAATATAAACAATTCATAGTGTATAACTAAGCTAACAGATAGAGGTAGTACCATACTTAAAATTATAAAAGGTGATAGATCCCACACAAAAGGTGACAAACCGTAACTCATAAGGGCCAAAAAGAGGCGCTTTAAATCAGGAATGAAACAGATTCTCCTACGTGACAGTAGAGTACATAAATGGATGTAAAAGAGCAAGAAAAAGGGTACGGAGCAAAGAAGTTGATCAGAACACTCGGTTCAAAAAAGGTACACCAAGTGTCTCGGAAAAACCCAGTACATTCAGGCTTTGTTAATAAATGAATTAATGTCCCAATCAATATTTAACCCATGCGGGGAGAAACTTTTTAGTTGATAGATCCAGAAAACTTCTTGTTGAGACACACCCCTGACCAAATCACCTCCCCTCCATGGTGGAACTTATCTGTCTATGATTGAGAACAAGGTACCTTCTGGGTTTCTATCATGGGCTCTCAGATAGTGTTTCGGGACACTATGGTTTGTTTTGCCTTTAATAATATTAGTGATGTGCTCACTAACCCGTATAGAAAAGGTCCTAACGGTTCTTCCTACATATTGCTTCCCACAAGGACATGTTAACAGATACACCACATTCCTTGTTTCACAGGTACAGAAGCATTTTATGGGGTAAGTGGTGTTAGTCGTGGTGGAAAAGAACTCTGAGATCTTTCTATTTTTACATCGGTTCAATTTGCAAACCCTGCACCTACGGCAAGGGAAAAAACCTTTAAGGTCTTGAAAAAAACTAACCTTCCGAGGAGGTTCTGATACATTGGGAGCGATTTTGTGTCTCAGGGCTGGTGCACCTCTAAAAATTACTTTAGCCCTAGGGGGTAGTAGTGGCCCCAACACTCTATCACTTTGTAGGACTTTCCAATGTTTTCTCAGAATGTTGTGAACTTGTCTATGCTGTGAGGAATATGACGTGAAAAAGAACCATTTAAATTGACTATCGTCCGCAGAGTCGACCTTGGGCTTTTCTTCTAGAAGCGATGCCCTGTTAGTGGTCAGTGCTCTATTAATTTCTTCCTTAACACTGGTTTCATCATACCCCCTTTCAAGGAACTTCCTTCGGAGTATCTCAGCTTGGTCAGCAAAGTCACCAGTATTGGAACAATTTCTCCTCGGTCTTAAAAACTGACTCCACGGAACAGATTTGAGCCAAGACTCATGGTGACAACTGTCTTTAGGAATATATCCGTTTCTGTCCATGGGTTTGAAGTGCGTTCTCGTACAAATGTCTCCATCTTTAATCAAAATTTCTAAATCTAGAAAATGTATGCTGGTCGTACTGCATTCAAAAGACAAGGAAATACCTCTATCATTAGAGTTGAGGGCTGAAAAAAATTGGTTCAACTCTTCCTGCGTGCAGCTCCATAGGAGGAGGACGTCATCGATATATCTGGCCCACAATAGCAGCTGAGGTTGTCGGAGGGCATAGATGACGTCCTCCTCCCACTTGGCCATGAATAGGTTCGCCAAGCTGGGGGCAAACTTAGCCCCCATGGCAACCCCCTTCACTTGATGGTAAAATTTATTGTCAAACCAAAAATAATTGTGTGTTGCGGCAAATTCCAATAGCTCAATAATGTAATCTTTTTGTATTTCTGGGAGACTAGCATCAGTAGATAAGAAGTGTGTGACAGCCTCAATACCTCTCTCATGTGGTATGCAGGTGTATAAAGATGCCACGTCCGCTGTAGCCATCAAGACCTGGGTGGGTAACTGTATTCGATCCAGGAGGTTGATTACATCCTTAGTGTCCTTCAGGTAGGAAGGCATCTTTCTTACTAGGGGTTGTAGAAAGAAATCAACGTATTTCCCCACCCGGGAAGTAATGGAATCAATTCCACTAACTATAGGTCTTCCGGGTGCGTTCTGAAAATCTTTGTGGATCTTTGGCAAGTAATACAGAATAGGGATCTGAGGGGCTTTCGGAACCAGAAAAGCCTTTTCCTTTTTATTTAGGATCTTACTCAAGAATCCTCTGTCAACTATAGCCTTCAGTTCTTTCTTAAAACTTGTTGTAGGGTCCTTGGTCAATTCTTTGTAGGTAAGCTGGTCACTTAGAATGTGTTTCATTTCCTTCCAATAGTCCTGTTTGTCAAGGACAACTATCCCCCCTCCTTTATCGGTGGGACGTATTATAAGATCCCTTCTTTCGCAGAGGGATTCAAGACCGTCTTTAAATTTATTATCTTGTCTTGTCCTTTTGACGGGTAGTTGTTCCAAATCACGCAACACCAGGTCCTTGAATATCTTCACAGCTGGCATCACCTGGCCCGGAGGGTTGAATAATGAAGGGTTTGCCAAATCAGTATGTATCCCACCTATAGTATTGAAACTCTGAGGTCTGGTTATGGGATTAGTAACTATATAACGTTGTATGTTAATTTTTCTGATGTATTTTTGAACATCTATGAAGGTCTGAAATTTGTTTATAGACCGAGGTGGAGCATATTTGAGCCCCTTATTCAGCACATATGTTTCATTGGGGGTTAGGTTTACTTTGCTAAGATTAAAAATGCCTGAATTGGTTAGTTCCTCTTGCATTTTTTTTGTGTCTTTTCCTCCCCCCTCTGGTCCCTCGTCTGGTTCGGGATTTCTTCTCCAATCTCGTCCTCCCCTGTGAAAATCCTGATCCCTTGAGGGTTGTGGGTGGTTGTAATTGTAATTGAAGGGGGGACGATCATGGTCTCCATGATAATTTCTATCGGGAGGATAGTCTTTAATTAATGAGTCTCTCCTTCTTAGGGGGGAAAACCGATTGGATGTTTGCAGAGGGGGCCCATAAGGTCTGGGAGATGGGTAACTATCATAATAAGGTCTGTTATTACCCTCATAGTACAGGGCTGGGGAGGTGTATCTATTAACTCTGGTGCCAGGATTGTACTGGTGATGCGGGGGCCAGAACTGGCCCCTAGTATTAGAACGTCCCCTACCTCTATTAAAATTGCGTCCTCTGTTGGAGGGTGATTTGTGACTATAATGCCTCACCCTTTTTGTAGCTGGATCAATTTTTTGGGGACCTCTTCCTGATGGTTCAGAGGCATTTTGGGTCGTTATAACCTCCATACGGGTATCTACCAGATTAACCCCCCCGGATTATCATCCACCCCAGGGGCCTCATTGAGTTTTTTCTGCCATTTAAAGACGGTACCAGTCCTATAGTCCTCAATGTCTCTAGAGTATTTCTTTTGTTTTTTGGCCCGCTGTTCACGTTCCTCCTTCTCTAGGTGTACTTGTAGATTGGAGGATAAAGTATTATACTCAGTTAAACCTTTATAGGGTAATAGTTTATCCTTAAGCTCCTTAATTTCAACATCAATAGCTGGTATCCTATCTTGTTTTCTTTTCACCATAAATTGAAGAAGTTTGATACCACTTGGAGACACTTGGTGTACCTTTTTTGAACCGAGTGTTCCGATCAACTTCTTTGCTCCGTACCCTTTTTCTTGCACTTTTACATCCATTTATGTACTCTACTGTCACGTAGGAGAATCTGTTTCATTCCTGATTTAAAGTGCCTCTTTTTGGCCCTTATGAGTTACGGTTTATCACCTTTTGTGTGGGATCTATCACCTTTTATAATTTTAAGTACGGTACTACCTCTATCTGTTAGCTTAGTTATACACTATGAATTGTTTATATTAACCTGGAGTAATCTATATATGATATATTTATAATTCAATCTAATTTAATTTTTTTTTATTTTTTTAATTTATACATCATTATACATCCAAAATTTGATACTATAATGATTCTTGACTGTCCTGATTCAAATATTACTACACCTGGGTGCTTGTTGTTTTATGACAATTTTATGACATGTTGTCACGACTATATATTTGTTTTTAGTTCCACGATTATATATTTGTTTTTATTTTCACTTTCCCCAGTCACAGTTTATTACTGGCTACACATTGTCATGGGTTGCGGCAGGTGTTCGCTGAATTATTTCATATGCTGAACACGGGTCTGCCTCTCTTTGGTTCCGCCGGATATATATTTAGAATGCAAACTCTGGAACGCATGAAATCCTTAAAGGCACATCCGGTTTAAACTCCTTCCGGTTCATCACGACCGGTCTTTTGACACGCAAAACAAAAGAAACCTTTACTTTTTCTGTTTATTTTTATCCCAATTCATAATAAAATTTCCCTTAGGTAACGGAAGTCCTTTGATCTGGTCCGGTCTGTGAACGCTCGTATCATGCATTACGAGTCTACTGTCCCTCTGAATGGCGGTTATCCATGACACTGTGAAACTGGAAATGTGTCATTGGAGCGCAAGCCGGGCAACCGGAAATACGTTGTTGAAACGCACGCCGCTCCGCCATGACCGGAAGTGCATTTTCAGATTGGGGATTAGTGATGTATTTATGTGCAGCGTTTTGGGGGGTCAGCAGCCCCCAGACGACGTGTATTGACACGAAACGCGTCGGGCACTGCTGACCCTGGATCGCTGCAATATTCGTTATTCTCTATAAGCTTATGGAATTCTAGATATTTTTTAAATAAAGCTATATCTCGTGATTGAGGCATTTTTACACGATGGAGAGTCCTCTTTTCTTTCCACATTTCTGAGTTTACCATTGGACCATCCGGAACCTTTGTTGGTGTTGTTTTGGCCGAGGATCATCTTTACCGGAGACAGGGAACAGACGAGTGTAGGATTGTGTGACGCCTTCTTTCCCAATCTCCCTCCCCTCTTGGAGGTCCCCTGGATGATGAGGAGAGTGTGACGTGCCTCTGGTTACATCTAGACCCTAGTATATTCAGGCGTGAATGTAACTTCCATCTGGTAAGCCTCAAGTCTTGAGGGGTTGATCACCCTGACTTCAACCTTTTTCCTTTTTTCTACATTTCTCTGGTCGTAATTATTGATGCACCTCTTCATGGAACACTATAGTTTGGGTGCATAGACTCTGCACATATTTTTTCCTCTTGATGTATTTGAAGAAACTTACTTTCATTAATATTTTTAAATATATTTTTTCATTTTTTTCACTTTTTCTAGTTTTTATTTTTTGGGAACTGTATACACCTTTTGACAATTTGGACTGGATTATCTATATGTGGGGTCACACCTCACCTTTTTGTTGTTCTCTACACATCCCTACAATTTTACTATTTGATGTGGCATTTTCAAACTCTGGGTTGTTATTTATGTTGACCACTTATTTCACTTCAAGCAATCAGCCTTTTGGTTATGTAAGGTTGTTTTATTCACCGGTACTGTATTGTTACGTATGATTATATGCATATAGGGGATCCTTGTGTTTACTATCCTCTTTTTTGTGTATCCTTACAATACACATGGTTTAAGTTTATTCATTTATCATAGCACACTTTATGTTGGGTTTAGCGACATTTCAATATTTAAGTACCACTAAACAGATCCTCTGCCAGAACAGCCATCCGTATCACCACACAGGCCAGCCCTCAGTACTGCCACCGGTACCACTAAACAGATCCGCTACCAGCGCAGTCATCCGTATCACCAGATCCGCCACCAGTACCACCATCGGTACCGCCACACAGGCCAGCCACCGGTACTGCCATAAGTATAATACCAGGCCCACTATCATGTCTCAGAGAGTATATACCCCTGAGGAGGCGCATCAAATACTTGCCATGTCGGATGATGAGGGCAGCGGGGAGCTCTCATCAAATGATTCTGGTTCGGAGTATGAGCCATTAGAAGGCAGTGGATCAGAGTCCGATTCAGCTGAGGAAACTGCCTCCCCTCCTAAAAGAATGAGAAGATTAGGACCAAGAACCGAAGTACTGCCCACCAACAGCAGCACCAGACCCCAGGAAGAGGAGCCCAGTACTAGCACTGGAACTACACGCCCAACCCCAAGAACGCTAATCCAGGCCCAGGCCCAGTCTTTCCTTCCCGATGCCCTGGCATACCCTGTATGGTTGCCCGCCAACTCAAGATCTGCAATAATCCCCAATTTCACCGCACAACCAAGTGTGCAGGTTGACACTATACATTTTGCCCTATTGGACTATTTTTATTTGTTTTTCACCCCCAAATTGCTAAAGAGTATGGTGGACCAAACCAATCTGTATGCAGAACAATTCATTGCTGCCAATCCCACTTCATCTTATGCCCACATGTTCCATTGATGACGTCTGACACTGGACGAATTAAAAATATTTTTGGGCCTCACACTGAATATGGGGATTACGCAAAAAAATGAACTCCATGGGTATTGGTCCACCCACCCAATCCACCACATGCCCATATACTCAGTTGTCATGTCCAGGACAAGAAACAACATGATAATGAGTTTCTTCCATTTTAGTGATAATTCGCAGTGCCCTCCCCGAGATCACCCCAACCATGATAAATTATATAAGATATGATCCCTAATTAATTCATTTTCCCTGACATTCGCCCAAGTGTTTATCCCAGATAAAAATATCTGTGTGGATGAGTCCCTCATCCATTTCACTGGTCGGTTGCATTTCAAACAATACATACCCAGCAAGAGATCCAGCTATGGCGTAAAACTTAACAAGTTGTGCGATCGAGCCACTGGCTATGTGTGCTTCTTCAGAATATACGAAGGTAAAGGTTCCCAACTCCATCTGATTGCCCCACATATATTGGAACCAGTGGGGAGATTGTCTGGGAGCTTACATACCCACTTTTTGGAAAAGGATACCACCTAAACGTGGATAACTATTATACCAGCCTGCCCCTATTTCACCATCTATATTAAAAGACAACCCTGGCCTGTGGCACCTTTAAGAAAAACAGGAAGGGCTTCCCACAAAATATCCTCACCCAAAAGCTACAAAACGGGGAATCTGCCTTCATGAGGAATGAAGAGGTATTGGCCATGAAGTGGAGAGACAAGGAAGATGTCCACATCCAATAACACCACGGTGGAGATCTAAATAAGACATGGCCCCGTTGTAAAGCCCAAGTGTGTCCACTACTACAATCTATTCATGGGGGGTGGATTTAAACAACATGATTGTACAGTCCTATTTATCTACCCGTAAGTCACGTTTTTGGTATAAGAAAGCCGCATTTCACCTTTATCATATGGCCATGTATAATTTGTTTGTGTGTTGTCGAAGATCGTCCAAAAACCAATCCCTCACCTACTTCAAATACATTGAAAAAATGATTACTGCCCTCATTTATCAGCAAGGACCCGTCCCAGAAAGTATTTGCTCCGATAGTGTGAGTATACTCCACAAGCAACATTATCCCTTCCCCATCCTCCCCACAGAATCTGGAAGAAGATGACAGAAGATATGCTGTGTATGGTCCAGAGGAGGAGTCAGAAGAGATACCACCTATTATTGCCCCGACTGTCCCTCCCAACCTGGCCTGTGCATCGGACATTGTTTCAAAAATTATCATACACAAATCACATATTAGTTCCCCAAATAGACTATAGACTGCCATTTCCCCATTTCAAATACCTGTGTGGACCATTTGCTTGCTACCACGTTAACTGACCCTGGCCTGTTTAGCAATGATGTCTTTGCCTGCTGTTTTAAACCACGTTTCTGACTTCTACGTGCATGACCTCGGCCTGTTAATTGACCATGTTTTTGCCTGCCACATGGACTGATGTTTTGCCCTTATACATTAGTGCACAGGGTGCTCACATATGTGAGGGGCTCCAGAAAGCATTCTGAGTAGAGAAAACCAATGTTTGGTTTCCTGTGTTCCCAGAACAAGGTCTGGTTTCCTGGAGGCTTCAAAGCGTTTGGGTGGGAGAAGCCTCTACCCCTGTCCCCCTGGCACTAAGCTTAATGGTCCTTCCTGCTGCCTGGACCAATACTTTGGCTGTGCTGACCATATTGCTGCCTGTAATGACCCAGGACTATCTGGACCATGTTCCTTCCTGCTGCCTGGACCTATTACTTTGGCTGTGCAGACCATATTGCTGCCTGTAATGACCCAGGACTTTATGGACCATGTTTCTTCCTGCTGCCTGGACCAATGCATTGGCTGTGTTGACCATATCTCTGCCTGCTGCCTCTACTGACTATGGACAGTATTTCTGCCTTGACATCTCTGCCTGCTACCTGGACCAATGCTTTGGCTGTGCTGACAGTATTTCTGCCTGTACTAGCTATGGACAATATTCCTGCCTCCTGCTTGGATGATTGCTTTTGCTGTTGCTGACCACATCCCTGCCTGCTGCCTGGACCGATGGTCTCTTCTGTGGACCACTGCACTGCTAAAACCACAGGTAATCTTTTGTTATTTGGTATGTACATGCTATGTGTTACAAATATGAAGGGCCTTCAAAAATGTGATTGGTAGTCAGAAAATGATATGTGTAATTTATGCTCCTAGAACGCCTGGAGGTGCTACTTGGATGTTGGGCCTCTATATGTGGCCAGGTGTAAAAGTCTCACACATATGGTATTGCTATACTCAGGAGAAGTAGCAGAATGTATTTTGGGGTGTCATTTTTGCTATGTACATGCTGTGTGTTGGAAATATCTTATAAATGGACAACTTTGTGTAAAAAAAAAGTGTTTTCATTTTTTTTCCACATTTTCCAAAAACTTCTGGTAAAAAATGAACCATTCAAAAGACTCATTATGCCTCATAGATTATACCTTGGGGTGTTAGATTTCCAAAATGGGGTCATTTTGTGGGTAATTCCATTGTCCTGGTGCTCCAGGGCCTTCAAAAATGTAATAGGTGGTTGAGAAATGAGATGTGCAATTTATGCTTCTAAAATGCCTGATGTTGCTACTTCAATGTTGGGCCTCTGTATGTGGCCAGCCTGTGTGAAAGTCTCACACATGTGGTATCACCATACTCAGGAGTAGCAGAATGGATTTTGGGGTGTCATTTTTGCTATGTTCATGCTATGTGTTAGAAATATCTTATAAATGGACAACTTTGTGGAAAAAAAATTGTTTTCATTTTTTTTCCACATTTTGCCAAAACTTCTGGAAAAACATGAACCGTTCAAAAGACTCAATATGTCACATAGATTATACGTTGGGATGTTAGCTTTCCAAAATAGGGTCATGTTGTGGGTAATTCCGTTGTTCTGGTGCTCCAGGGCCTTCAAATGTGTAATAGGTGGTTGAGAAATGAGATGTGTAATTTATTCTCCTAGAACACTTGATTTTGCTCCCTGCATGCTGGGCCTCTCTATGTGGCCAGGCTGTGAAAATGTTCCACACATGTGGTATCGCCATACTGAGGAGGAGTAGTAGAATGTGTTTTGGGGTGTACTTTGTGGTATGCATATGCCATGTGAGAGAAATAACCTGTTACAAAGACAATTTTGTGAAAAAAAAAGACTAAAAAAAACACAAAAAACGTAATTTTGCTGGGAGAATACAATGTCTCAAAGCAGGAGGGATTCCCCTGTCAGCACTGTCTGTGTTGATGAGGGAATCGTGCAAATTTCTTTCCTGTCACCTGTGGATGCAGGAAATAAATTTGCACTGTCTATGGCCGGCCCAAGGCCGGACATACACAGTTTGAACCTCGGCCGGTTCAGCAGCAACTGGCCGAGATTCGAACCATTAATGGGCAGGCTGAATGTACCAATTTGATCAACTTGAGTACAAGCAGCCTGCTGGATTCACTTATGATTATCACTAGTGGCTACCATAGTTGCTAGTAATAATCATTATCCTCTCCTGGCGGAGATGGCTTCCCCAGTCTGCCCTGCCGAGGGCAGACAATGGCTCGGAAGGAGGGCTTCCCCTGTCAGGACTGTGTGTGTTGATTGGGGAATCGTGCACATTTCTTTCCTGCAACCACAGATATGGCTGGCCTAAGACAATCTCTGAGAGAAAAAGAAAAAACAAAAACAAATGTACACTGGTAATTAAACTAGGATAGACTGGGGAGGGGGCAGTCACAGAGGGGGTTGTAAAACTGTTGGATAATGAGTAATAAAACCAAGGTCTAGGTTTATGCCATTATCTTTTGTGCCAAATATAACTATCATTCTTAATTCAAAAGTTTTTACTTTTCTAAATCGTTTTTCTAAATTCTATGTACAGTATCTAGGCACCTACCACACGTTCCCATGAGGAATGGAAAGTCGGATTGTCAGAGCTAAAGAAACACCAGAGATTGCAGGGACACTACTGCCACACGCCTCCTTCCTCACTTCAGCAGCCAATAAAAGACACTCAAACAATATACCTGCTTATTAAAATAGATTCTAATATTTAACATAGAAGCAAACTTTTAATAATGACTGAGTTTAAAGACTGACAAAGACCAAGAGTTTTCAATGGCCAAGAACAATTAAATGAGTGGATGGACTGTTCAATGTCCCAGAACTATAAAACGGTGTAGGAAAATGTTCTGATTATAATCTGAATTAATATTACAAAGTAGTCTATAAAAGGTGTACATTATCGTGAAATTATTTCTGAAATTGCCTTTTATCCTTCAGTGAACTGGTTTGCATTTACTTAGTTTATCTATTCATCTAACATTTCACATCTAACGCTAGAATAACTCACCAGAAAATTGGACAAACATCATTATTCAGAGAGAAAATGAAACATTCAGAAAATGGAAAAAAAACATGCAAATTTGAAGTTTTCTGTAATACAAAACAGAATCAGAATTACAAATACTATGTAAAAAACTTAAGATGTGCTTTGTGCACTACCCTGTGTTTTTAAAATCCCCCGCGATTACTTGATTGTTATGTTATATTTTAAATTTGAATAATGTATGTGTGTTTTTTAAACAATAATGATAATAATTAGTCAGTGACCAGACAGTAAATATTTTCACAGATAGCTCATCAGTGCAGACTATGCATTTTTGAAGTATAGCTTGCTTTTATTGAAAATTACAACATGCATCAGTTTCTTCCTCTGCTTGCTTGATCAAAGCAATAGAGTAAAGCAAAGATTTGCATCAACCAAATGTACCTTACAAATACAGAAAAAATGGATTCTGCAGTCTATCCATGGTGCTGCAAACTAGGTGCACTATGATCACCACCAACACTGGCATCTTTAGCAGCTCTGTTGCCCTGGCACTTTTTTTTTTCAAATATAATTTTTATTGAAAGAAGGAAGTTCGGGAAAACAAAGTTACAATACATCAAATAGAACTCGTACAGAATCTCAATTCCAAGGGTCAGGATTATGATAGACACATTCCACATAATGGTTAATGCTCCCTATTCCCCGTCCGGGGACGTAATATTAAAAAACTTGTTTAAATGGAATGGAGGTTCAAACCGCTTCCTTCCCTTAGTTTTGTGTTTCTGGTAAACTTACTAAGACAGATTCGTTATAGTGTAGAGATAAGAGTAAAAGAAGAAGAGGGTAGAATAGATAGAAAGACAGAGCGGAGGGGGAAGGGGGGTGCGTGGGGCCCAGGTGGCTACGGCTCCTCACCATTCACAATTCCCATCACTCGCTAAGTAAAGACAATACCTCATCTGACAGAATGAACATGTTCCATAGTCTCCATGTTTTGGAGTATTTCTCATGTTTGTTTTGTGCCGTAAGGATCAAATCCTCCAGTTTATTAATTTACTCAACTTTACACATCCATCTGCCAACACCAGGGGGTGTCTGTTTCTTCCACAGTGTGGGATGCATGATTTAGCTGCATTCAACAAGTGGCGTACTATCAATATACTGTACAGTTTGGGTGGAATAGTAGCAGGAATGTAGCAGGAAGAACGTTGGGTGGTCTGGTATCTCATGTTCTGTGAATTTCTGGGTGACAGAGCGCACCCTCGGACAGAAGTGTTTCAGTTTAGAACAGGACCAGAAGATTTGTAAAAGTTTGCCCTTTTCCATCTGGCATCTCCAGCAACGGTCTGAGGTGGCTGGGTAGCTAATATTTAGTCTCTGGGGGTGTAATACCATCTTGTAAGTATTTTATAGTTGGTCTCCTGAATTTTGGTACATGTAGTGGATTTTGGAGAGAATTGGAGTATATTTTTGCAGAAATGGAAATCGGGGTTGTTCTGCGGGTGTATTAACTAGCGCATATGTTTTAGTCAGTACTTGTGTCAGTTGTCCCTCATCCGAACAGTATTCTTCGAATGTCGTGAGATTTCATTCGTAGCGACACGGATCAGGTAGTGGGTGCAAAAAGTGGTGGAGTTGTAATGCGTTCCAGAAAGGGATCTGGAATCGTCCCAATGTTTCAGTGAATGTGGGTATTGATGGCCAGTGGTCCGTTCCCATGAAATGAGAAGCACGGGTCCACCTCTCAGTTATCAGTGTCTGGAATGGGGTAGCATTAAGTCCGGGGGAAATGCTGGATTGCCCAAAATAGGAAAAAGTGGGGAATCTCGCGTAGAGAGGGACATTGGGAAAACAGTCTGATGACCTATACCCAAGTGCTGCCTACTGTGGGGTGTGCCTTCAGTGCAGGTGGCAATGAGTTGTAGCACCATAAGGCATCCTGTAAGGGTACAGAAGACTAAGTTTACTCTATTTGGGCTCAAAGCTTGTTTTTAGCATGTCTCCCCCAATCTAGGAGTCTGCCCAGGTGTGTTGCCCAGTAATATTTACTGGATGTCGGGTAGGACCAAACCACCCAAATGCTTGGGCAACATCAAAAACTTCCTGATGAGGCGAGGTCTGGAGTGTGCCCAGACAAACTTTGTGAATAAAGAATGCGTCTGTCTAAAGAAGCTGTCTGGAATATGTATCGGTAGGGCTTGGAACAATTTCGGAAGTATGCTCATCTTTAGCAGGTTACACCTGCCAAACCACGAGTGCATTCCTCCCCTCCACTTATCCAATAGTACTCTGGTCGTGGAGATTAGACGTGGAAAAGATCGAACACGCGGGCCACTTCGCTGGGGATATGGGTACCAGGGTATTTAAAGGCTCTGTCCGACCATTTAAATCTGAAATTTGATTTCAAGATGTCAGGGTGCCTGGGTCTACATTGACTCCCATTGCTACTGATTTTTCAAAATTGATCTTTAAGTTGGAAAGTCTACCATAGACCTCAAACTCCCGCAATAGATTGGGGAGGGCTACCATGGCACTAGCAAGTGAGAACAGGAAGTCATCAGCATAAGCTGAGATTTTATCCTTGTGTGTAGTATTTTAGAGTCGAATACGACTACTGAAGGACAAGAGTGAACGATCACGGTACCATCGGGAGGGGTTAGATAACGCCCTCAAACTCCAGATACCATCTGAAAGGTTGAATTTCTAGTTAAAACTTTTTAGTCATCGTTACCCTCAGTTACATCTGGGTCCGTGGGACTGTAGAACTTTAGTTTAAAGTCTAAATTTACCAGCCTGTCTCGGAAATTTATGGGACCATGGGTATAGGGGTCGCTTCACCGGGCGCACAAGCTAGAAAA
>BLSH010402899.1:40109-55452 GCA_018402905.1 Glandirana rugosa | reverse complement strand
CCTGCTGCTCCTGTGTGGGACTGAAAATTGTTCTAGAATCATCTCTTACTGCTATAGGGAGAGGTTCCTGCTGGTGCTGTGAGGGACAGATTATTGTTCTAAAAGTATCTCCTACTGCTATAGGGAGAGGTTCCTGCTAGTGCTGTCAGGGACAGATTATTTTTCTAAAATCATCTCCTACTGCTATAGGGAGAGGTTCCTGCTGGTGCTATGAGGGACAGATTATTGTTCTAAAATCTTCTCCTACTGCTATCGGGAGAGGTTCCTGCTGCTCCTGTAAGGGACAGATTATTGTTCTAAAATCATCTCCTACTGCTATCGGCTGAGGTTCCTGCTGCTCCTGTGTGGGACTGAGAATTGTTCTAGAATCATCTCCTACTGCTATAGGGAGAGGTTCCTGCTGGTGCTGTGAGGGACAGATTATTGTTCTAAAATTATCTCCTACTGCTATAGGGAGAGGTTCCTGCTAGTGCTGTCATGGACAGATTATTTTTCTAAAATCATCTCCTACTGCTATAGGGAGAGGTTCCTGCTGGTGCTATGAGGGACAGATTATTGTTCTAAAATCATCTCCTACTGCTATCGGGAGAGGTTCCTGCTGCTCCTTTGAGGGATTGATTATTGTTCTAAAACCATCTCCTACTGCTATTGGGAGAGGTTCCTGCTGCTCCTGTGAGGGACACATTAATATTCTAAAATCATCACATACTGCTAGAGGGAGAGGTTCCTGCTACTTCTGTGAGGGACAGATTATTGTTCTAAAATCATCACATCCTGCTAGAGGGAGAGGTTTCTGCTGCTCCTGTGAGGGACAGATTATTGTTCTAAAATCTTCACATACTGCTATAGGGAGAAGTTCCTGCTGCTCCTGTGAGGGACAGATTATTGTTCTAAAATCATCTCATCATAGTGCTACAGTGAAAGGTTCCTACTTCTCCTGTGAGGGACAGATTATTGTTCTAAAATCATCTCCTACTGCTATAGGGAGAGGCTCCTTCAGGTGCTGTGAGGGACAGATTATTGTTCTAAAATCATCTCCTACTGCTATCAGGAGAGGTTCCTGCTGCTCCTGTAAGGGACAGATCATTGTTCTAAAATCATATACTGCTATAGGGAAAGGTTCCTGCTGGTGCTGTGAGGGACAGATTATTGTTCTAAAATAATCTCCTACTGCTATGTGGAGAGGTCCCTGCTGGTGCTTTGAGGGAAAGATTATTGTTCTAAAATCATCTCCTACTGCTATAGGGAGAGGTTCCTGCTGGTGCTGTCAGGGACAGATTATTGTTCTAAAATCATCTCCTACCGCTATAGGGAGAGGTTCCTGCTGGTGCTGTGAGGAACAGATTATTGTTCTAAAATCATCTCCTACTGCTATAGGGAGAGGTTCCTGCTGGTGCTGTGAGGGACAGATTATTGTTCTAAAATCATCTCCTACTGCTATAGGGAGAGGTTTCTGCTGGTGCTCTGAGGGACAGATTATTGTTCTAAAATCATCTCCTTGTGCAATAGGGAGAGGTCCCTGCTGATTCTGTGAGGGACAGATTATTGTTCTAAAATCATCACATACTGCTAGAGGTAGAGGTTCCTGCTGCTCCTGTGAGGGACAGATTATTGTTCTAAAATCATCACATACTGCTAGAGGGAGAGGTTTCTGCTGGTGCTGTGAGGGACAGATTATGGTTCTAAAATCATCATATACTGCTGGAGGGAGAGTTTCCTGTTTCCCCTGTGAGTGACAGATTATTGTTCTAAAAATCATCTCATCATAGTGCTACAAGGAGAGGTTCCTGCTGTCCCTGTGAAGGATAGATTATTGTTCTAAAATCATGTCATCATAGTGCTACAGGGAGAGGTTCCTGCTGCTCCTGTGAGGGACAGATTATTGTTCTAAAATAATCTCCTACTGCTATAGGGAGAGGTTCCTGCTGGTGCTGTGGGGGACAGATTATTGTTCTAAAATCATCTACTGCTATAGGGAGAGGTTCCTGCTGGTGCTTTGAGGGACAGATTATTGTACTAAAATCATCTCCTACTGCTATAGGGAGAGGTTCCTGCTGCTGCTCCTGTGAGAGACAGATCATTGTTCTAAAATCATCACATACTGCTAGAGGGACAGGTCCCTGCTGATGCTGTGAGGGACAAATTATTGTTCTAAAATCATCACATACTGCTGGAGGGAGAGGTTCCTGCTGCTCCTGTGAGGGACAGATTATTGTTCTAAAATCATCACATACTGCTAGAGGGAGAGGTTCCTTCTGCTCTTGTGAGGGACAGATTATTGCTTTAAAATCATATCATCATAGTGCTACAGGGAGAGGTTCCTGCTGCTCCGGTGAGGGACAGAATATTGTTCTAAAATCATATCATACTGGTGTAGGGAGAGGTTCCTGCTGATGCTGCTGGCATTTCTTGCACAAAAATAAAAAGTGCGTCTACGTTGCTGTTTTCCAAAAAAAAGAAGAATTTATTATTGTTTTCTTTTTAATTGATAAATATTGCTACACGGTACATTTGCGGCCAGAATGAGGAGAGCGTCAAATAAGGGACGTGGTCGCGGTGCTGCTGGTGCTCCTGGTGTTGGTGAAGTTCCTGTTGCAAGGAGAGGTGATTTGTGCCAGCTACATGCACAAGTGAAACACCTTCTTCAGGTGCGAGTAGCCGACAGAACCTTAAACGTTATATGGTAGGCCCGAATGCCGCTCAATGAATGGTGAGGCCAGAACAAGTACAGGCACTAGTAGATTGGGTGGCTGACAATGCCTCCAGTTCCTTCACATTGTCTCCCACCCCGTCCCTTGATGAAAGCTCAGGGTTGGCACCTGAACCCCATGGCCATCTGTCTTTCACCTCAGCCCCTTGTAACTCAGCCAAGCAGTCTGAGCCCCAAGTCATGCAACAGTTTCTTATGCTTTTGATGATTCTCCTGGTGTGCTTTCCATGGGCCATCCACATAGCCCTGCCCCAGAAGTGGAAGACATTCAGTGCACCAATGCCCAACCACTTCTTTTGCAGGATGAGGACATGGAAACACCAGCGCAGCACGTCTCTGATGATGAAACACAGGTGCCAACTGCTGCAGCTTTCCACAGACTGACAAGGAGGGCAGTGGTGAAGGGTGGATGGAAGATGATGTGGAGGAGGATGAGGTCCTAAACCCCACATGGAATGAAGGTCATGCGAGTGACGTGTGCAGATTTTAGGAAGAGGTGGTGGTCGCACAGAGGCACCAGCACAGCAAAAGAGGAAGCAAGTTGCAAAAGCGGAGAAAGCAGCCCCTAGACAGTATGCCTGCTACTACCCACCGCACCCAGGGACCTAGCACACCAAAGGCAGCTCAAAGGCATTCCCCGGTGTGGCAGTTCTTCAGACAATGTGCTGACGACAAAACACGAGTGGTTTGCACGCTGTGCAATGAGAGCCTGAAGCGTGGCATAAATGTTCTAAACCTGAGCACAACCTGCATGACCAGGCATCTACTTGCAAAGCACGAGCTGCAGTGGAATAAGCACCTCAAAATCCAAGAAAAGTCTCGGCCTCCTCCTGCTTCCTCTTCTGCTGCTGCCTCGGCCTCTTCCTCCACCTCTACAGTGCCAGTGTCACCTGCCACCCAGCAAACAGACGATGTAACAGCAACGCCACCATATCCGCCACCGTCCCCAAGCATTTCCATACGGTCCCATGGAAGCTTACAGCTGTCCATCTCCCAAACACTGGAGAGAAAGAGGCAGTACCCCCCTACCCACTTGTGATCCCTGGCCCTAAATGCCAGCATTTCAAAATTCCTGGCCTTTGAAATGCTGTCATTCCGTCTGGTGGACACGGACAGTTTTAAAAACCTGATGGCGGTTGCTGTCCCACAGTATGTGGTTCCCAGCTGCCACTACTTTTCCAGGCGAGCTATCCCTTCCCTGCACAAATGAGTCGGGGACAAGATCAAGTGTGCACTGTGCAACGCCATCTGTGGCAAGGTCCACATAACCACTGATATGTGGAACAGTAAGTACGGGCAGGGACGCTATATCTCGCTAACTGCACACTGGCCAAATGTAGTGACGGGTGGGCCTAAGGCAGCTAGCCTTTGGCGTATGTCCTTCCGCCTCCAAGGATTGCAGGGCATTTCTCTTTGCCTCCTGTTGCCTCCTCCTCCACCACCTCCTCATCTGCTTAGTGTAAAACTTTCACCACCAACTTCAGCACATCCAGGGGGAAACGACAGCAGGCTGTTTTAAAACTGATATGTTTGGGGGATAAACCCCACACTCTGCAGGAGCTGTGGATGGGCATTGAACAACAGACTGATGAGTGGTTGTTGCCACTGAGCCTCAAGCCCGGCCTGGTGGTGTGCGATAATGGGTGAAATCTCGTAGCAGCTCTGTGCCTAGCCGGTTTGACGCACATCCCTTGCCTGGCGCATGTGCTGAATTTGGTGGTGCAGAAATTTCTAAAAAATGACCCGAATATGTCAGAGTTGCTGCAAAATGTGCGGGCCATCTGTGCGCACTTTCAGCGTTCTCACCCTGCTGCTGCTCGCCTGTCTGCACTGCAGCGGAACTTCGGCCTTCCTGCTCACCGCCTCCTATGCAACGTGCCCACAAGGTGGAACTCCACCTTGCACATGCCGGAGAGACTGTGCAAGCAGCAGCAGGCAATAGTGGAGTTTCAGCTGCAGCACGCACGGGTCAGTCGCTCTGCTGAACAGCACCACTTCACCACCAACGAGTGGGCCTCCGTACGAGACCTGTGTACCAAATTACGGTCTTTTGAGTACTCCACCAACATGGCCAGTGCCGATGACGCTGTTCTCAACGTTACTATCCCACTTCTATGTCTCCTTGAAAAAACACTTTTGGGCGATGATGGAAGAGGATGTGGCACAGGAGGAAGAGGGGTCATTTCCACGGTTATCAGGCCAGTCATTCACAAGTTGCTCGGAGGGTGGGTTCCTGCACCAGCATAGGCCAGGTAAAAAATTTTCAAGCCAGGGCACAGTTCTGGAGGATGAGGAGGACGAGGATGATGAGGAGGAGAAGGAGGAGGAGGAACCATGTTCACAGCAGGGTGGCACCCAACACAGCTCGTGGGCATCACTGGAGCGTGGCTGGGGGGATACGGAGGACACAGATGATACACCTCCCACAGAGGACAACTTGTCTTTGCCTCTGGGCAGCCTGGCACACATGAGCGACTACATGCTGCAGTGCCTGCTCAACGACAGCCGAGTTGCCCACATTGTAACTTGTGCTGACTACTGGGTGGCCACCCTGCTGGATCCCCGTTACAAGGACAATGTGCCGTCCTTAGTTCCCTCACTGGATCATGATCGGAAGATGCGCGACTACCAGCGCATGCTGGTAGACGCGATGCTGAGGGCAATCCCAAATGACACCGAGGGCTCAGTGGAAACACAAGGCTAAGGCGGAGGAGGAGGAAGATGTCACCAATGCAGCTGTTGCACCACCAGCTGATAGACAACGTCTTAGCAGGAGGCAGCATTTCAGCAACATGGTGGAACAGTATGTGTGCACACGCCTACACGTACTGACTGATGGGTCTGCCCCATTCAACTTCTGGGTCTCCAAATTGGGCACATGGCCTGAGCCTTGGAGGTGCTGGCCTGCCCTGCAGCCAGTTTATTGTCTGAACGTGTGTTTAGCATGTCAGGGGGAGTTATCACAGACAAGCGCAGCCACCTGTCCACAGCCAACGTGGACAAGCTAACGTTTATTAAAATGAACCAGGCGGAGTGCGCATGCGTGAGAGTTCCGAGATGGACGCTTGATCCAGGAGCTCCGCGCCACCCCGGAGCCTCGGCATATACTGCGCCCGATCCAGGCAGCTGCGACGATCCGACAATGAGGAGACCAGCCCGCTGATGGCACACCAGGGAGTCAGACGTGATCTGGGGCCACAGCTAGACGGACAGGCCAGGCCGGGGTGTACCAAGATGGCCGCCACAGCCGGTCACAAACAGGCTGACGCAGCAAGGAATGCACAGGAGAACAGGCAAGTACCGGAGCACACACAATCTCCGATCTCCCCTGCTACCTTTCCTTATGGAAAACCTAATATGGAAGCCTCCCCAGCCTCTACAGAGTCACTACTGGGACATGTAATGGAGGAGTTTGCTCTATCTCCCACAGGGCCCAATCAAGCCTGCCACCCCGCGGCCTACTCACAGAGTTCCCCAGGCCCAGATCTCCCACTACAGTCATCAGAGCTTTTGCTCAGGCTCTCTGAGCTCTTGGATAAAGGGCTAGCCTCAACAGCAGCTAAAATCACTGGGGAAATCAAATCTGACCTCCAGAATTTAGGCATGAGAATAGACTCTATAGAACAAAAACTGGACATGACTGTTGCAAAAACAAACCAGAATTCTGGACATATCCAGGTGCTCCTGGAACAATTAGATGAGGCCTTAGTCAAACTGGATGATTTGGAGAACAGGTCCAGAAGAGAATCCATTACAGACACCAATGACGCAATCCAAGATCTTATAAAATCCTTAATCCCTGGGATTCCCCCCCACCGCCTTGAGTTGGATAGAGTTCATAGGGCCTTAGGGCCCCCCAGAAAAGATGGCAAGCCAAGGGACATCATAATCAAACCCCACCACTATGCGGTGAAAGAAGAAATAATGCGCAAATCACGCTCTAACCAGCAGATACTCTGTAGGGGGCACCAAGTACAGGTCTTTGCTGATCTGTCCCCCTCCACAATCCAAAGGAGAAGAAATTTGAAACCATTGCTAACTGTCCTTAACCAAAAGGACATCAAATATTGGTGGGCCTTTCCTTTTGCAGCTAAGTTCTCTTTCAAAGGCAAACTTTACTCTTTTAAAGATATCCAAGGAGGGGAACGAATACTTACGGCCTTGAGGTTGATCTCGAAGGAGGTGGAGATGAACATTTCCTCACAAGAAGCCGGGCCTACTAAAAGACCCATGCCCACTAGTCCAATCACTCCTGTGTGGAACAAGTCCAAGACCAAGAAGGCAAGAGACAACCTACCTCCATAGATCTCTCCAAAAGATCCTTTGGTTATAATCTCATATTGGAAACCACTAGGGCAGGGGATATGTCCTTCCTCCCTATCAAGGGGGGGTTTTTCTCCCCTTTTGTTTTTGTCTTTTTGATTGACTGACTGAGTGGTATCTCCTCTACTGCCATTTCATACCTTAATTGGTTGTTTGTTTGATTCCCGTTGGTATCTATTTTTGATGTTAAGCCAGAACTTTGCCTAAACTTTTTGATTTAAATCTAGACCCAGGGGAGGACCTCGGAGATGGGATTCCCTTGAAACTTTCAAACACCTTTCACTTTTCAGATCTCTTCGAAGCATCCCTCCTCGCCTCCTGTTAGACACTTCGCAGACATTTTGGGACCCCCCTCAGCCTTTTGGGAGCTGGGTGAGGGGCCTACATCTTCAGCACACCCACCTTGAGTCCCTATGGTGTCTTAATTGACGGTCTTAATTTTTCAATTTTTTTTCTCTTAAGTTCAGTTTGAAGGCATTGTTCTTTACTCCTGGATCTGAAGGCTATTCCAGCCTAAGTTTATAGGTTAATATTGCTGAGGCCTGGGGCGGTACCCCATGTGCCTCCTCCTACCCCGCAGTTTCGGTTTTCCGCAGCAGCGGGATAGGGTGACCCTCCTTTTATAGGGTAGGTTCTATTAAACAGGCCTCTGACCAGGCATTTCATTCCCTGGTCAGATGCCTCTGGTCCCAGTCGTGGACCAATTTGTTACGTATATCTCTTTGGTTTTTCTGTTTCTTCTCTCTAACTCTTTTTCTGTTTCAGCTGGTCAGAGGGTACGGGACCTTCAGTGGTTATACCTCTCAACTCCTCGAGCTCAGGATGCAAGTGACATACTTCATGAAAACGTCTCTCGGTAAGTGGTAGCGATAAGTTGAGCTTCCCCCCATGGCTTCCACATGGCTGATCCACAATCACCTCCCACAATCCTTAAGGTGGCCACACATAATACCCAGGGATTGAACTCTCCTGTCAAGAGAAGAAAGGTTCTGGAAACCTATCGCTCCAAGAAATTTGATATAGTTCTTCTCCAGGAGACTCATTTCCCTGTCCGGTACAACCCAAACTTTATCCACTCCTATTACCCGAAATTCTATTTAGCAAATGCCCCAGCCAAAACAAGAGGAGTTGCAATCCTCTTCTCTAGACAGAGTAACTTCTCATGGATTTCTGATTTGAGAGACCCAGAGGGCAGATATTTACTGGTAAAAGGTACCATGCAAGGAAGCCTGTACTCTATAGTCTCCTATCACGCCCCAAACAAGGGACAGGTGTCCTTTTTCCAGAACTTACTCAAAACCCTGGCTCCTCTCCTAGAGGGGACAGTGATTTTGGGTGGAGACTCAAACACGGCATTTGATCAAGCCTTAGACAAGTCCAGACCATGTGCGGATCAACTGATCCGTCCCTCTAAAGCAAGTCACAAGATAGCGAGATTGATTCATCAGCATGATCTAGTGGACATTTGGAGGGAATTGAGCCCAAATAAAAGAGACTTCTCTTTCTTCTCTAACCCACATAATTCTTATTCGAGAATAGATCACCTATTAATTGCAGCTAAATGCATCCCCAGGGCGGTCAGTTCCTTGATAATAGACATGGTGTTGTCAGATCACTCTTTAGTCTCCTTAAATATCAGTCTCCCTGCTACAACAACGATATCCCAGTTGGAGGTTAAATGAATCTCTTCTAAGCGACCCAGTTAAATCCAAAGAAATAGCTAATTCCCTGCAGGAGTACTTCCTGTTAAATGAGACTGATGATATGAATTCAGAAACACTTTGGGCTGCCCATAAGGTTGCCATTAGAGGGAAGTTTATACAGATAACATCCCAAAACAAAAGGGAGAGGAAAACCCACATAGACAAACTAGACCATTCTTTTACGGATTTGAAGAAAGCCCATAAAAAGAATCCAACAAGGGACTCTCTTAACAAGTTAGAAGTGGCTAGACTGGAGCTAAACTTAGCTCTAACCGCCAAGGCGGAGAAGCAAATTAGATGGACAGAAGCCAGATTTTACACTCTTAAAGACCGTTGCAGCCCAATGTTAGCCTCCAAACTCTCACCACGCCCTAGAAACTACAACTTACCCAAGATTAAATTGGCTGGTCAAACCGCCACCTCTAATCCCATTAAAATCCTTGAAGCTTTTAGCACTTTTTATTCCGAATTATATAGTTCCTCGGCCGAGTCTTCAGAACAAGAAACACGTATATTCCTAGATAAATTACCTATCCCTCAATTGTCCTATAAACATATAGAATTAATGGAGGCTCCCATCACTAAGGAAGAGGTCATAGATGTAATTAAGCACCTAAAGAAAGGATCAGCCCCAGGCCCTGACGGCCTTCTGGCCTCGTACTATAAAGCCTTTGCTGATATTCTTTCCCCCTTCATGTCCAAATTCTTTAATTCCAAGGTTCGGTGATCCCAAAGCCAGGGAAAAACCCGGAAGAAGTATGCAGTACCTAAAGAAAGGATCATCCCCAGGCCCTGACGGCCTTCCGGCCTCGTACTATAAAGCCTTTGCTGATATTCTTTTCCCCTTCATGTCCAAATTCTTTAATTCCAAGGTTCGGTGATCCCAAAGCCAGGGAAAAACCCGGAAGAAGTACGCAGTACCTAAAGAAAGGATCATCCCCAGGCCCTGACGGCCTTCCGGCCTCGTACTATAAAGCCTTTGCTGATATTCTTTCCCCCTTCATGTCCAAATTCTTTAATTCCAAGGTTCGGTGATCCCAAAGCCAGGGAAAAACCTGGAAGAAGTATGCAACTACCGCCCTATATCCTTAATAAATAACGACATCAAAATACTAACAAAAATATTAGCTAACCATTTAGGTACCTTTATTAAAGCTTATATACACAAGGACCAGGTAGGCTTCATTCCGGGTAGACGGACCAGACCAAGTGAGGAGGGCTATTGACATTATTTCACTATTACAGTGCAACTGGGATGGGGCCCCCAGGCAAGCTGGAATGTTACTTTCCCTCGACCTTCATAAAGCTTTCGATTCCATCTCCTGGCCTTACCTCTTCGCCCTTTTGGATAAATGGGGTTTTGGCCCCAAATTTAGAGGCATTTTGCAGGCGCTATACTCCTCTCCCAAGGCAGGGATACGCATACAAGGGTACCTTTCTGGATATTTCGACATTGCTAGAGGAACCAGGCAGGGGTGCCCGCTCTCCCCTCTTATATTTGCGATGGCAATTGAGACACTAGCAATAGCAATAAGGAATAATCCGGACATCCAAGGGGTTTCGTGCGGTCCGCATACTCACAAATGTGGTCTGTTCGCTTTTTATTACCGGGCCAACAATTTCCCTTCCTAACCTCTGCAAAGTCGTAGATGACTTTGCCGCAATCTCTGGACTCAAGGTCAATTACTCTAAATCCCAAGCTTTAAATATTTCACTACCCCCAGAGATAGTGTCGCTCTTGAAGAATTCTTTCAAATTTGAATGGAGCGACTCCACTCTTAATTACTTAGGCATCACTCTTACAAACAAACTTGAGAGACTCTATGAGGCCAATTATCCACCCTTGTACAAGAAATTAGAATCAGACCTGAAATCCTGGACTAAAGGAGAGCTATCGTGGCTAGGTAGAATCCATGCGATTAAGATGACACTCCTACCTAAAATCCTCTACCTGTTCAGATCCCTACCAATTAAAATTAGAATGAACCACTTAAAAAGCTTCCAGAGCAAAATTATCAAATTTATATGGGGGAAGGGGGATATAGGCTTCCTCAAAATACCCTGTTCACCCCAAGTAAAAAAGGCGGCTTAGGCCTCCCAAAATTAAAGTGGTACTTCCAGGCGGCCAGATTGGCCCAACTCTCCTCAGTCTATTTTCGATGGAAAGACCAGATTGGCTTTCAATGGAAAGATTGGCAGTTCCCACATATACATTGGATTTTCTCCTTTGGGTTCCTCCAAGAGTAAGACCTGCCATTCTTTCTCCAATCTTATTGCAGTCGATGGCCCTCTGGGACGAGGTTCGTTCATCTCCGACATTAATATCTTCATATCAACCCTTAGCGCATATCTTCCATAATCCTAAATTTCCTCCGGGGTTAGAGATCAAGGCTTTTCAATGGTGGCTGGATAAGGGTTTGTACCGGATAGGGCATTTCTTCATTTCTATGGGTCCGTTATCCTTGGGTTACATCTGGTGGGAGTGCCCGAGGATCCGTACTTTTTGGAATTCGGTCTTCTGTCTAATTTTCAAAGTGACGGGCTGCCAACTACCTAGATCTCCAACTCTGGCCCTCCTCAATGCGGACATTCCCAGGCTACATAAACATCACCGTAAATTAATCCACTTTATTTTCTTGGGTGCCAAAATGACCATTGCCAAAGCATGGAAACAACCCAAAGTCTTGATGGCCGCAACAATACATAAAATATCTTGCATCATGTCCCAAGAAAAGATTGCAAGCATTCTGAACGATACTGGAGGCTAAATTTGAGGCCATTTGGGAACCGTGGGCCAAATATGCAGGTATCCCTTTAATACCGAGCTCTGCAGCTCCTTGATAAATTAGCACATGTAACCGCTGACCAGCTCTCTCTCTATTCTGTCTTCTTCTCTTTTTCTCTCCTTGTCTCTCAGTATTTTATAAGGATATAACTTGGTTAGAGTCTCGTTACGCAGAGACCACCGTTACATAGATAAGGTTTTAATTGCAGGAAGAAACTTAACGGTTGAGTTGACATATCAGTGCAGCTCTTGCCAGATAATTACACTATACAGACTAGTTTTCCTGGATGGGGAGTTGGGACTTTGCCAGGCACAGCTTTTTCCCTATTCTGGGTGCCGGACGGAATCCCAACCCACCATACTCCCAATGAATGTTACCAGGGCATGATAATTGACATAACATACTACCAATGTTTTAGCCTTGGTTCTCTAGTTATCCATTCTTCACTGTCTTTAATAATGAATATGTTAGCCTTATGTCTCTGAATATGGTCTTCTACTCATGTAACCTTTATATCTCAATAAAATATTTTGAAAGTAAAAAAAAAAAAAAAAAAAATGAACCAGGCATGGATTCCACAAGACTTGTCTGTACCTTGTGCAGAATAGCCATTTAGACCAGCCTCACACAGCCATTGGTATACTTGTTTTTTTTTTTAAATGTCTCAATATTTTGGGGGCTACCCCAATTAGAAAAAAAACCAAACAAACAAAAACAGTGTTGGCTTCCTCCTCCTCCTCCTCCACCGCCACTTCCACCTACACTGCCACGGTCACGGCCTAGTCAACCTCTAGGCTCCTACTCCACATCCACCTCCTCCTACCATTTTTATTTTTTTTATGTGATTTTAAGTTATTTCCCTATCCACATGTAATTGCGGGGCACTTGTCCCACTCTTACCCCCATTTTGCTTCCTTTTTCAGCCCTCTAGCACTTTCCAGGACTTTTTTACAGCCATTTTTGTGCCCAAAATTTCGGGTCACCATTGACTTCAATGGGGTGCGGGGTCAAGTTCGGATCAAGTTCGGTACCGAACCTGAACTTTTCTGCGAAGTTCGGCTGAACCAGACGAACCCGAACATCCAGGTGTCTGCTCAACTCTAGTTGAGGGTGCAAATATGACACTGCTGAGGTTCTACAAAAATGCAGCAGGGACCAAACTATGGATGCAGTGGAGAACAAGACAAGTGGTTTATATCATACTGCTCCAGGCTGGTCCACTGTAGCCTTTACTGCTACGTGGTGGACTTTGTTGCTGAATATATAGAATCAAAATAGTAGATGACTGCCCTTAAGTAAAAAAAAAAATGTTGTTGGTACAAATCCATTAAAACCACATTTCTTTGTGCTCAGGACCTCAATATTTGCAACAAGCATTAATATCTGCTTTTACTTTATGATTAAACTCCCTCTAGTGTGAAA
Source organism: Glandirana rugosa (assembly GCA_018402905.1). Taxonomy (NCBI): domain Eukaryota; kingdom Metazoa; phylum Chordata; class Amphibia; order Anura; family Ranidae; genus Glandirana; species Glandirana rugosa. Next base: position 42,508 of record BLSH010402899.1, on the reverse strand, counting down.
TTCATAAGAAGTCTAATTTCTTATGTTTTTGGTTTTAATGGATTTGTACCAACAACATTTTTTTTTTTACTTAAGGGCAGTCATCTACTATTTTCATTTTGTAACAGAAAAGGTTTGGTACTTTGGTCTGTACACAAAAATAAATAAAATACAGTCTGCACATTTTCTGTGATCTATTTAAACAGTGCTGTTTATCAACACCAGCAAGAAGTCTCTTTTCATAATGGAATGTTTTTAATATAATTATACCATGTGCAGTTTTTAATTGTTTCATACTGCCAGGGTGGAGGAGAAAATCAGAGGGAATATCAACCAGTGATTTTGAGAATTTATCAAACTAAGCGCTTCCTTTTGACTTAAAAATAAAGTAGGGCATTTTACTTCTGGTGAATAAAACTTTGCACATGAGTGTGGGGCACAGCACTGTGTTTTTGCAGTAATTTCACGTGGAAGAGTTTCTGAGGATAAATAGCCACAACAAAAGATACAAGGAAGAAGCATGATAATACATTCTCTGAAACGATTTGCTTTATTGCTTTACCATAAAGACTTTGTGATTTTTTGGCCACAACACATGTTTTAGACTTTATTTGTGTACATTTGTTATTTAACCTTTTTTTCCCACTGTTTATCAAAATAATGCAATATATATATACATTATATGAAAGTGTGGTGAGTGTTTAGTAAGTGTGCTTATCTTAAAAGATTATTTGATGTTCCTCACAGTGTTTTTAGCATGTACAAAGCAGCATTGACTAGAATTTGATTTCACTTCTTGCTGGTGTTGATAAACAGCACTGTTTAAATAGATCACAGAAAATGTGCAGACTGTATTTTATTTATTTTTGTGTACAGACCAGAGTACCAAACTTTTCTGTTACATCCTGGATAAAGACTTCCTTGCCAGGAGTCTGTTACTGAATATGTGACCTATAGGATTTGAAGTGCCTGACTTCGACAATGTTTATGTGTTTTTAATATTTTCTAGGTTTTAATAAAATTATAAAGAAGAGAGCTCTATGTAGTTTTTTTTATCATTGTTTCATTACGGAGATAATCTGATCGTAGGAACTCTGGTCTGTGAAGTCATCATGCTATACATTTGGATTCCACTGTCAGCTGTTGGGAAGCAGAGCAAGGTGAGAGGACAGAGCTGAGCACAAGCGAGCCTATGTACACTGGAGAGTGCATGTAAGCTGCAAGCCGTATGGTTCACACAGACTGAACCGCTTTCCAGGAGTCGTTTACTGGATCTGTTAAATAGAGGATTTTAAATGGCCTGACTTCTACAATGTTTATATGAGTGTTTATAATCTTTTCTAGGTCTTAATAAGTTATAAATCAGAGTGCGCTATGTTGTTTTTTGTATTGTTTCATTGAGAAAATACGTGACCAGAGAAGAGGTGGACATGGGGAGCTGAGAGAGAGTGCTCAGAGCTGATAGAGAGGAGAATTATCTCAGCAGAACCTGGGATATCTTGATTTAAGCTGCAGTATTTATGATCTCTTATTATAACAAATAAGGTTCAATTATAAGGGTGAGAGTTGGTCACACTGATTAGTGAAGGTGGCACAAAGGTTGTGAAGGCACAAGAACCTTGGAGTGATACACAAGTGTTACATTTATTTTATATTGGAAAAGAACTGACAATCACTATTAGGTGGCCCATACATTATGCATTTTTTTCATTCAACCAGCTGGTTGAAGGAAAAAAAATGCATCAAATCCTTCTGCTGTGCTATTGTACTCTGACAGTGAGGAACTTTTCCTGCCATCAGATAGACCAACTTGTGTACAACCAGCTTCCCATGCATGGATTAAAATTTGGCCAGTCTCTGCTGAACCAGCCAAATTTTGATCCATGTATAGCCAGCTTTAGAGTGAAAGAACTGTGTTTATGAGAGTGAGTTTCAGCACACACGTTTGCGTTTTTTTAAATTTTGGCTTAAGAGGATTAATTGTTGGTATTATTTAATACATTGTGGTAAGGAGGTTTTTGTACCCAACATATACAGGGTGGGCCATTTATATGGATACACCTTAATAAAATGGGAATGGTTGATGATATTAACTTCCTGTTTGTGGCACATTAGTATATGTGAGGGGGGAAACTTTTTATTCACCAGTCTTTGAACATTTATTGAGTACTTTCTTATTTCAATACAATTTTGGTTCGTGTGGTAACAAAAAGAACACTTTAAGGGTTATTCAAACTACACAGTGTACTGGGAGAAGGATAACTGTTTTGTTTTCAACCTAAGTTTTACCGGCGGTACCAGTGGTGGGTAGAACTTTTCAAAGGGGGGAGTGTATATGATTACACGGTGTTTGTCCTTCAATTATAGTAGTTGGTAAGGGTAAAATAATTCCACATAGGTATATTTACCGGGTGGGACAT